>CM048043.1:22374266-22886766 GCA_026259375.1 Verasper variegatus | reverse complement strand
CTACATAGACCTCTCTTGGCAGTGAGTAGGGAAGACTGATTTGAGACACAACTTTCTTTAATTTTTCATTTCTTCCTAGGGGTCAATTAATTTAGTGTTTATAAATAACTATGGTAACAATTCAATTTGCATGTACTGCTGTGTAGAATGTTACTAAATGTAATTTCACTCATTTAAACATGATTATTAGTTCGTTAAAAAATAGCAAAACAATAATGGAACAGTGAACATCCCAAGAGTTCTGGTTCTTAACTTTATTATTTAAAACAAAACCATAGAAAAAAATATGACCAACAATGCCGCTCTTGTAATGGGGGGAATTATTTTTGAATATGATTTACTACAATATAATGAGCACATATTATTTACTGTAACTGTACACTAGTTAGTATTTTATTATTTGTTTTATTGAAGCAGCTGAGGGAACATGGCCAAAGAAAAAGCACCTTTCCTTTCCTGGCTTAAGACGGTCAGGGCTTTAACTTGGCCCAAAACCCAGTATCGCAAACTGGTAATTTGAAGAATTAATTTCCTTGGCTGACCCTTACCCCAGTGGAATGAGACATGCAGTGGAGTGCAGCGTTATGTTCCCCCCCAAAAAATTCCGGACACAATTGCAGTACAACATAGTCAGAGATGGCAGGTCTTTACTAGAATGTGCAAACACATCCTGACTAGAAGCCTGAAGCACCTCAACCAGTGGCAGCTTGTTAAGACAGGGCGCTGGGGCACCACCCCCCTCCACCATCCTGAGAAAAAAATACCTATTTAAACATGTTAGACATGATTTAATTAGAGAATAATAGTTTACTTGTACAATGTGTAACCCTCATGAAATTAAGAGTACTAACCTCAGGAGTAGTAAAAGTTATTGCCAAAAGGGGGCGCACTGTATTCCGTTCAAGGGGACTCCCACGAATAAGAAAGCCCTTTTTTTTCTCCTCCTAAGATTTTCCCATGAAACGTGTAGAGAAAGAAGCTCCCGGATTTTGGTATGAAATAACATAAAACACTTGAAATATTACCATAGTTTACCTGTAATTATACTAATAAGGTTATTTTCCAACTAGACGTCCAACTTGAGAGTGTCAACTGAAGTGATTCCATAGAGTAATCCGATACTGAATACTCTGGTGAGCGAACACGTTAGTTAGTCACTACTAGAATCATGCTAGCGAACTTGGGAGAGAACTAATACTGCTTTTAAAGTTGCTATTTGAAAGATTACCTCTTACCAATCGGAGTAATAACATAGTAATCATCAATGTTTCCAACGAACTTTAGCAGCCTGTTATAATACTTAATACAATTTTTAATGTTATAGACGGAAAGAGTAAATGTTAACCTCCCATACTGGTGCTCACTGTATCGTGGAGGTAACATTGAGACTAACAGCTAATGTCTTGACTGACTGGTGCAGCTAGTCAGCGTTGCGATTTGGAATGTTACAGGATGTGTGGCACTAAGTTGTTTACGGTTCAGCCACGCAGCTTATGTTAAGTAGCGGATAGCAATGGTTTACTATGCAAGTGCCTTGCAGGTGCATAGAATCTGAATAGCCAATGCATATCTTAAATGAAGTTCAAGTTACACTGTAAATTATCATGTTTAAGTCAAGTATAGTGACATGATATAGTAATGAGTTATCACATAACATATTACTGGAAAAGGATGTGTAAAACAGATAAGCCCTTTGCTTAGAGATGTGAAATACTGTATTGTTTTGATTTGTACATTATTATTTAATGAAGCACATTGAAAATGCAAGCTTCCAAGCAAGTGAAGTTCTAATGTTATATTAGTGGTTACTGTGATGTTGTTCTATCATCTCAATGTAATCTGAGTGCACCCAGGTAATGGTTACACATATAGAAAAGAAGTTAATGAGATCTCATGAAAGAAATAGAAACAGACACTGATTATTCTGCACTTTGTGTAGATTGTTTTTTTATTCATACTAGAAGAATCTGAATCCTGTGAATCTGAATGCTGAGATGGCGAGCTAAACCCAGATCGTGGATGCGGTGTGGCCTACCGTATGATCCAGACCGAACCTGAGTCGCTTATCAAGAAGACATCAGACCCCAGTCCTGCCGTCAGGTAGACAGGCAGTAAGGTAGTTTCGAGATACAGTACACATAAAGACCCGGACCAGAACGGAACTGGTGGAACCTTCAAGCACACACTATTCATGGACTGAACAGACTATATCCCGGGAACTGTACATATGCACACACTGAAAGGACTGAGTTCGTTTACAAGAATCATACAATTTCCAAAGAATCTACTCTTCTTTTTTTATTTTGCGCTGTTTTATATTGTGGTTGTTGCATGACCGATTGTGAAGCAATAAATTGGTCATTTGTTCAACTTGTTCTTTGTCTTAGGCCTACCTGTCCTTCGAATCTAGGTAGATGTTTAGTGCTTTTTCTAATACTAGCCCCAGACAAGTGCTACAAATGCAACTGGTAGACTGTAAGCGCCTGTGAGCATTCAATAGATTTTGTTTTCAAATAGTATTTGGTTAATTTCTGTCTAAATACATATACTTCCTGGTGTGGGGCATGTAAGTCCTTCAACTTTTGGCAACCACGGGACCTGAGGACCTGACTGGCAAAGATATGGCCACTTCAAGCAGAATTGCAACAAGTTCCGTAATTTCCTTGTAAAAATACCCTTGCACAAGAGCTTTCACCCGGGGTTCCTCCTGCTCTTATGAGAAACAGAGTTGGCTAACTGGATGTGGTGTAAGTAATGTCTTTTTTTGCTTTCCCTGTTTGCTGTTTTAAAGTGTCGGCACAGAGGTACTGTTGACAACAATGGGGGTGCAATATCTAAAACACCTCTCTGAAAAATGCAAATGGCATGAAATTGCCACTTGCCACAGTCATTTAGGCAACACAATGAGGCAAAAAAATGTCAGCAGGCTCAGCATTGATCATTTTGAATCAATTGAGGACGGTTGAGAGATGACTTATTGAGGCAGGTGAACAGGGAATTGCAATTGTCCAGGCGGGATGAAATGGAAGTGTGCATAATCCTCTCCAGCTCAGGTTTTGATACAATAGACATTACTTTTCCAATAATTCTTAACTGAAAAAAGAAAGAAGGACTCTAAGAATTACAACCAATACTCAGAAAAAGTTGGGACGGTATGGAAAATGTAAATAAAAAAAGGTAGCAGTGATTTCTGGATTTAATTTGACAATTTCATTGCAGACAGTATAAACATAAGATATTTTATGTTTTGTCTGGTCAACTTCATTTCATTTGTAAATATACATTCATTACTGCCATCAGGCCTGCATCACATTCCCAAAAAGGTTGGGGCAGGGGCCATTTAGGGCTAATAATCCGGTAGAATGATAATTAAGTGTTTTGAAATAGGTGATGTCAACGGTTGATGTGGTACAAAAGCAGCATCCAGGAAAGGCCTAGCTCTTTAGGAGCAAAGATGGGCAGAGGATCACCAGTTTGCCAACAAATGTGTGAGAAAATTATTGAAATGTTTAAAAACAATGTTCCTCAAAGAAGGATAGAAAGGGATTTTGATATTTCATCCTCTACAGTGCATAACATCATTAAAAGATTCAAGGAATCTGGAGGAATTTCACAATACATAGTTACATCCACAAATGCCAGTTAAAACTTTACTGTGCCAAAAGCAAGCCTTATGTTAACCGTGTCCAGAAGCGCCATCGACTTCGCTGGGCTCGAAGGCATCTGACCATAACACAGTGAAAACATGCATTGTGGTCAGACGAGTCAGTATTTCAGGTCTTTTTTGGAAGAAAAGGACGCTGTGTACTTCAGACCAAAGATGAAAAGGACCATCCATATGGCAAGCCATTTGAGCATTTATTCCATATCCTTGATATCAAATGTCAGTCCCCTCCTCTAGTTTGGTCTTTGTCAGCACTAGTTGGACATTTGGTTGAACAAAAAATCTTACTAGTCACTCTTTTTCAGCAACTAGTGGCACTTTTGTTCAACTAGTTACAACAGAAACTGTACTAGTAACACTGCGCATCACTAGTAGCACCAAAGTCCCTACTAGTTGGCTTTTTGCCGCACTAGTGGTCCTCTGGACTGAACTAGTAATGCTGAAAGTGTTACTAGCTAACTAGTGAGCTGCAAAAGCTCTGGCATGTTAGCTAGTCAAACATGGATTCAGCTCACTAGTGGCCTACAATTTTCAGCACTAGTTGAACTAGTGGGAGCCAAAATGTGTACTAGTAAACTAGTGGGGTCGAAATACCCCTAGTTTACTAGAATACACCTATTTTGACCTTACTAGTGAGGTGCAAAATGTTTACTAGTTAGCTAGTGGGGTTGAAATGTGCACTAGTTTACTAGTTGAAGTGTCTTTTGACTTTACTAGTTGAACTAGTGAGGCTAAAAGGGTTTACTAGTAAGCTAGTGACAGCGAAAATGCCTACTAGTTTACTAGTGGCACTTCTTGCATTACATGCTAATGAGGGGCATAAATTGAAGCTTCCTATTGGCTCTCCAGCAAGAGCTCCACCAAACTAAAAATGTAACCCTATAAAGCCTGATGAGGTTTCCCTGTTGTGAACCGCCAGCTCCTTGCTTACTGTCCATACAGAATAAAGCACGCAAATGTGTGTGTGCGTCAGATTCATTATTTTTTAAAACAACAATGAAAAAAGGTGAAAATGTTTTAACATTTTTCAAGTCATAATCTATATTCAATCTATTAGGTGACAGGGTCCGTGAATCCAATAGTGTTCCCTCCTCTCCCTGGAAAGTTTAACATCCAAGCTACCTCCTCTTGAGGGGAGTGATACCGTCTTAATCCCGATATGAATTACTGCCATTGCAGCAGCAGCACAAACTCCATTGTGTAAACATTGGTTAGCTATCAGAAATGATCATCGCTAAACACAGTACAGGTCTACAATATAGCCCCCTCCTCCATTATTGTTTTGATATTTCAAGTTTTGTATAGTCCCAGGACTCGGGAGCCTCAGGAGTGACCAGAGGTCAAAACCTGCCTCTTTGAAAATCCCACGTCAGTAAAGTCCATTTCAATTCCATTCTGCTGGCATTACAGGCTTCTTCCTCTTTTATTTTACTGTTGATACAAAAAAATGATCCAAATACATGAATATTCCATTGTAGGCCCACTGAAGGTATTATGCTATTATATTATGAACAACTAATCTGATTTATGTTTGGAGGTCAGTGTATGTGGGCTGCTGCCGCATTTACTATCACCAGTAGGTGGCAGTGCTAAATGACCTGAGTAGCTTTTCTTTACTACTTTTCAATTGAAAACTTGTCATATACAAACAAATAAGGCAATGATTAGTGATAACATACTGTGTTCACAGGAATTACACATCTTTTAACATCCAGAACGTTATTTCACATACCTAAGGATGTCAACCATTTACTGTATCTTATGCTAATCACCTTCAATCCGCTTCTTACACCCCCACCACCCGCTGCAAGACCCCCCACTAAACTTGCCTAAGTTTAAAACGAAAATCTGGAATCATGACATATCAGAAGACGATGAACTGCAATCAAATGAGCATATCACCAAGGATCTGCAGATCGCAGAGAAGTGCATGCTATCGACAACTCTATTGCTAACCTGAGAAGAGTTGAAATTAATATTAGCCCTGAGGCTATGGAGGATATAGTTCAGAGTCTCATGGATCTCAGAGATATCATTGCTGCGCCTTCAGCTTCCAATGCATTCATGCTGGTTTCCATGCAGCGCATTGTTTCATTACAGGTAGGCTGACTTATGTACAAATATTTAACTGTCTCTGTTCATCAGATATGGACTCATTTGATTTTATAGTAGAAAGGGATGCTAAAATTAAATACGTACCTCATCCTGATGTGTGCATAGTATTGCTATTTTGTTGTTGTAGTATACTTATATAGGCCTCTCTGTTAATCACCCGTTCTTTTAAAATGCATTCACAAATATATAGACTACTGGGCATACTGTGAATTCAACCTGAACCTGTGAAAATTGGAGCCTATCCACTTGATTTGTTTGTGGATTCAACAGTAAAGTCTAGGTCTCCTTAATTAGCATTTTGTAGATTTAAAGACTCTTTTTCTGTGACTCAGTTGTAGTTGAAAAATTTTATTGGGTAGGCCTAAGCATGTTTAAAAAATTTAATTCACAGAAATGGCTTGAGGGAAATAGCTGCTTGTGGGTCAGAAGATCTGAGTTGATCAGCATTTTGAAAATGACTGCAGCTCAGATTTGTAACATGACAATCTGTGTAGGTTATCACCTCAACCATGCAAATACACCAAATGGTTTGAATTCATGTAACAGCCCTGATTTCAACTAGTAACCTACACATTATTCCTATAATCTGATTATTTTTTTAGGCCTACCTGTGTTTGGGAAGACAACAAATGTGGAATAATTACAAGATGTGTGGTACAACAAACCAACTTTTATATTTGTTCTTCTAGGCTTTATGACATGTTTAATTAAATCAGCCTATTATAGTGATAATTCATTTAATGATATTCCTTAATTGTTTTAGTTCCTTATTTTAGGAAGACAAGAGAGACCTGCCCTGGACATTACAAGGGAGCAAATTGAGCTGCTTCTCACTCAAGGCATCCATGGCAAGGATGTTGGGCTGTTCCTCCTCATACCTGCATAAAAAAATGAGGTCCTTTCAGCTTTCAGTAGGAAACAGATTCACTCCCATTAGTGATGCTAACCTGGAAGAGCATGTCAAGAGACTCCACAGCCTGTTTCCAAGATCAGGCTCAGAAGTAAGCATTCTACAACATATTCGCTTGTAAGTGTTATGTGTATCACTTATATACAAAATGTGCTGTATCTTAATTGTCTTTAATTATGAACTCCATTCAGATGATGAGGGCGTACCTGCATGCCGACGGGATTGTGGTACCAAGAAGAAGAGTTCGAGAGACCCTCAACCGCATTGATCCAGCTGCTGCAGCCCAGAGATGGAGCCAGACAGTGGCAAGGAGAACATACTATGTGCCATTTCCTAATAGTTTGTGGCACATAGATGGCCATATGCGTCTAATTCGGTAATCAGGGGTCAGCTCTTGTGAAAATGTAATAATGGTTTACAGGTAATGAGGTAATCCATTATTCTTTATTCCCCATTGTTTTACAGGTGGGGGGTTGTGACGCATGCTGGTGTTGATGGGAACTCCAGACTAATCACTTACATCAACTGCAGCACGGATAACACAGCTTTGACAGTTGTGACATACTTTGTTCGAGCCACCTGTCTTCATGGGTTACCCTCCAGAGTGAGATCGGACCACGGAGGGGAAAACACTCTGGTTGCTCTTTTAATGTACCTTCTGCAGGGATAAGGACATGCAAGGCACATTACAGGCCGGTCAGTGCACAACCAACGTATTAAACATCTTTTGGAGAGATGTTTTCCTGCAGGTTGTCCACTACTTCTACACGCTTTTCCATTTGTTTGAAGATGAACAAATATTGAACCCTGAATGTAACACTCAGATAATGACACTACAAATAGTGTATAAGCCAGAAATCCAAAAACGACGTGCTTGGAACAACCATAGACTCAGATCGGCTCACAACCATACACCAACACAAATTTGGATTGGAGGGCATGCTAGCCAACAGTGAGCAGGACTCAACAGCTCTCAACAACATCTTTGGAGATAACCCTTACAGCCAAGAAAATCTGGGAGCTTGCTAGGCAAGACATGGCGTACAGCTTGCCCAGTTACAAGCGAACAGTGAAGATCTTGAACGAGCAGTTATTGTGTCACCACCACTCAATAACCTGAGCTTTGAACAACAGCAGGAACTGCAGAATGCAATGGACGGAACAACAGATTTAAAGGAAAAGTATCTGGTGTGTGCTAGGGAGATTCAAAACTGTATTCAATGAACAGAACATAGTTAACATGTAACATTATTTTTGAGTCGAAACAAACACACAAAACTTTATCACATTAATATTCTAACCAAATGATACCACTACTACCTGACAGGGACTAAACTTTTCCGAATCCCATTGAGTCTCTTATTGCTTGAAAAAGCATTTGGTGAAGTTCATCCTCCTGCATGATGCCTCTCAGCAGGTACAGACACATCATGCAGGTCAATGCATAGGGCATTCGACGCTGGTCAGTCTCTTGCTGGAAAAACTCAATGGTGGGCTTGTTTGGAAAGCCCAGCACTGGAACTTCATCTGCTCCAGTTACGAAGATGAGTATTTCTTCGTAATTTAAATCACTTTCTTTGTCTGCCATGAAAAAAGTAAAATGTAAGTAACATTTGCATTAATTTCTAAAATCGATTGTCTAACAAGACACAAACAAGACTATATTTCATGCCAGCCCTTTCTCAAAAATGTAGGTTATGTGAATGTAACAGATAGGAAATAACCTCAGTAATTTAAATTTTTCTTATGGTTTGTGTTCTTTTATAATGTGTATTAATTTAAACCAAAATCCTTCACCAGTTTTACTGTTTTTACGTTTATTTTTCCTGGTATTGGGAGTACTTTTATTTTGTTATTTTTCAACAAATGTTGAGCTTTTATTTTTATTATGTACCGCATCAGTTCCTGTCTCATCAGTCTGTGCTGTATTTGACTGCGAGAGGAGTGTTGATGAGAAGAGAGATAAATCCATGTGACAGCCTTTTAGCTTCTTTGGTTATATCACAGGAATAAAACTGAGTTCAGCAAGATATCCCTGTGTCCAGCATGTCATTGTGCACCAGAACACAAGGCAGTGTGGTCGGGACCTGCAGACTTGTTCTGGCTGGATATTTATTTAGCAAAAGACTGAATTACAGGATAAACAATTATAATAACAACACATATTACGGGATGAAATCAGTTTCTTATGTATATGTTTACAGCGGCTTGCTGGTCTCAGCAGCCATGACCAGGACAGAAAGACAAGAGAAAGCACAGACAGAAACCTGTGCAAGTGGAAAGGTACATGTGTCTAGTCTGACAAACAAGAAACAAATGCCCAACTGATCCTTAGCTGGCATTATCAATAATATCGTAATTATTATTTTTGATCAATTTGGTGCTGCATTGAGGGAATTAAAAGTATCAACCTCTGTCCCAAATGAACAAATACATACATAAACATTTCTCAGTGATTCCAAACTTCTGAATGTTACCAAGTCACAATGCCTTGATGACACAAAATCTTACAAGTATTTATACATTTGTGAACAAAATATAACAATTACTAAACACATATTTGATATTTTCCATATTTACATTATACAAATTTCCAGCTAATAGCATACAGTAAATACATGTTTTTATATTGACTACTATTGTATTGTACAGTACAGCTTATTTCATTGTGTATGTGTTTACCTAAGAAAGATGTAGTGCGTGACATACGCATAGATTTTTGGGATGTCTTCAACTGTGGCACTAAATATGCCTGGGACACCGCACTCAGCGTTCCAGTCACCCAAATCTTGCTGAAGTGCAGTCAGGTCCCCTGCAGTCTTGCACTGTAGTATCTTAGAGAGAAATCTGGAGCTGGAGTCCCAGATTGAGCCATTATTTGTCATGCAGTAGTCATTTAGTATAAATATATGCTTTTGTCAACTTTGACCAGAAGTTTAAAAAAGATTTTTTGTTTAAAATCCCTATAAATCTTAACATGATAATAAGCACCCTTTCGACTTTGCTCTGCACATCTGGGTCAGGCAGCACATGCCAGTCAAACTGCTCCAGTTGTGGCTCCTGGCCACACATCAACTGGTAGAGGCTGGGATCCAGGGCTTTGATGCATGGACCTCTGTGTGCAATTGACCAAGCGATCAGGTTGCCACTTTGAAATATTTATGTTGGTCTAATGCTGCCTGATCATAACAAAGAAAGACCTGGCCGGCCTTTCCCTCGAAAATGCCAAGAGAGGTCTGAACCTCTATCATCAAGAGTCAAGAAGAAATCAACAGAAAAGAGAAATATAAGAATTTGTTTTACATTTACATTTTACATTTTTCATTTAGCTGATGCTTTTATCCAAAGCAACTTACAATAAGTGCATTCAACCATGAGGGTACAAACCCAGAACAACAAGAATCAAGAAAGTACAATTTCTTCAAAAAAGCAACTACAAAGTGCTATAAGTAAGTGCCATTTAAGTTCTACTAAATTGTTTGTTTAAAATGTTATTCAAGGTATAGTCGGAAGAGGTGTGTTTTTAGTTTGCGGCGGAAGATGTGTAAACTTTCTGATGTCTGGATGTCAATGGGGAGCTCATTCCACCATTTAGGAGCCAGGACAGCAAACAGTCGTGATTTAGATGAGTGTTTAGCTCGCAGTGACGGAGCAACAAGCCGATTGGCCGAGGCAGGGCGGAGTGAACGGGCTGGGGTGTAACGTTTGACCATGTCCTGGATGTAGACTGGACCCGATCTGTTCGCAGCACGGTACGCAAGTACTAATGTTTTGAAACGGATGCGGGCATCCACCGGTAACCAGTGAAGGGAGCGGAGGAGCGGAGTAGTGTGAGTGAATTTTGGTAGGTTAAAGACCAGTCAAGCTGCTGCATTCTGGATGAGCTGCAGAGGTCGGATGGCACTAGCAGGTAGACCTGCCAGGAGGGAGTTACAATAGTCTCGGCGTGAGATGACCAGGGCCTGGACCAGAACCGCCTTCTGAGTGAGAAGGTGGCGTATTCTCCTGATGTTGTACAGCATGAATCTACAGGAACGTGTTGTTGCAGTAATGTTGGCAGTAAGGGAGAGTTGGCTGTCAAGTGTCACACCCAGGTTCCTAGCAGTCTGAGTGGGGGTTAAGACAGAGTTGTCAAAGTTAATAGTCAGGTCGTGGGTGGGAGAGTCTTTCCCTGGAAGGAAAAGTAGTTCAGTCTTATCAAGGTTCATTTTCAGGTGGTGTGCGGAAATCCACTTAGAGATGTCAGTTAGACAGGCAGAGATTTGTGCTGCTACCTGTGTTTCAGATTGGTGAAAAGAGAGGATTAGTTGGGTGTCATCAGCATAGCTATGGTAGGAGAAGCCATGTGAGTGAATGACAGAGCCGAGAGAGTTGGTGTACACAGAGAAGAGGAGGGGACCCAGGACGGAACCTTGAGGGACCCCAGTAGTGAGAGGACAAGGTTCAGACACAGATCCTCTCCAAGTTACCCGATATGTGCGGTCGTTGAGGTAGGATGAGAGCAGGGAGAGAGCAGAGCCTGAGACACCCAGGTCCTGAAGGGTGGAGATAAGGATCTGGTGGTTCACTGTGTCAAATGCAGCAGAGAGGTCTAGAAAGATAAGGACAGAGGAGAGAGAGGCTGCTCTAGCAGTGTGAAGTTGCTTAGAGACAGCAAGGAGGGCAGTCTCAGTTGAGTGGCCTGCCTTGAAATCAGACTGGTGAGGGTCAAGAAGGTTATTGTGATTAAGATAGGAGGAGAGTTGATTAAAGATAGCATGCTAAAGAGTTTTTGAAACAAAGGGAAGAAGAGAGACAGGTCTGTAGTTATTTACTTCAGACAGGTCGAGGGTGGGTTTCTTCAGGAGAGGATTTACTCTTGCCTCCTTCAGAGAGTTAGGGAAACAGCGAGTTGACAGGGAAGTGTTGATAAGATGGGTGAGAAAAGGAAGAAGGTCAGGAGCGATAGACTGGAGAATGTGAGATGGGATGGGGTCAAGGGGGCAGGTGGTCGGGCGGGTGGAGGTTACCAAGGTAAGAACTTGATTGGGAGACGGGGGTGAAAGAGAAGAGAGAATGGGAGGAAGATGAAGTTGATGGAAATGTAGTTATAGAAGGAGGATTAGAAAATAAGGAGCGTATGTCATCTATCTTTTTTGTAAAGTAGTTGACAAAGTGGCTTGGTAGGAGGGAGGAAGGAGGAGGGGGACTGGGGGGGTCAAGGAGGTTGGAAAAGATGGAGAAGAGTTTTTTGGGGTTAGAAAATGAGGATTGAATTGTAGTTTGGTAAAAAGTGCTTTTGGCTGTGGAAATAAGGCAGAGAAAGAAGAGAGAAGAGACTGATAAGTGAGCAGGTCGTCCGGGTGTTTCCTTTCTGCCTCTCGCATAGTGGCTCTGTCGGCACGCATCGAGTCAGACAACCACGGAGCTGGGGAGGACTTGCGGACCTGTCGTGATGTAAGAGGACAGTGTAATGGCAAATTCTGCATTTGTGTTATGTTTAATAGAAAAACAGATATGTATTTATCAGAAGTATGAACAAATGTGTTTCTATGAGTTAACTTACACTCTACAAGTGTTGATTAGAGAACACAGATGTTTATTGCTTCCCCCCTTTGTGTGACACTGGGCAATTGTTACACTGCAGGGGTCACCCAAGGTGTTAGAGTAGAGGGGTGCAGGAATTTCTTCCATGTATACAGGACGGGGGTCTTTTGCCTCGTAAAAGATAAGAGGTCTGTGGGATATATGGTCTCACGTGAGAGGTCACTCCAGGGGGCTGGGACAGAGATGGAGACAGGATGTCTGTCCACCCTGAGTTTACATTGAGGGAGTGACGAAGGCCTTTTGTTCGTCACGGGGAGGGGCTTGTGATTGTATAAGTGTATTGATTTTCCTATGCTCTTTGCTCATTGTTACATGTCACGCTAGGTGATGGTTGGCAGTGAGTCCACCTGCAGGTGTAGAATTAAACTTACCGAGAAACAATGTATGACTTTGTGCTTGACATTACAGAAATTCCCATGACAACAGAGAGAGTCAAGAGAGGAGGACAAAGTAGACAGGAGAATGTATGTGGCAGAGTTGGGATGCATGAGTGAGAAAGAGTCAGTGGAAGGGAGGGCAGATAAAACAGAGGAGGCCAGAGAGGCGGGAGAGAGGGAACAAATGTTGCGACAGACAGGTACAGAGTCTGTTGGTGTGGTCGGGTTGTCAGTTTGAGAGAGTGGGAGAGAGTAAGAGATAAGTAAGTGGTCAGAGACATGAAGTGGTGTTACAGTGAGGTTAGATGTTGAACAGTTTCTGGTGAAAATATAGTCAAGGTGGTTACCGGCTTTGTGAGTAGGAGGGGAAGGACTGAGTGAGAGAGCAAAAGAAGAGAGTAAAAGTAATAAGTCAGATGACTTCTCTGTCTGGATGTTACCCAGAAGGATAAGCGGAGGGCCATTTTCTGGGAAGTTTGACAGGAGGACATCTAATTCCTCCAAGAAATCTCCCAAAGAACCTGGTGGACGGTAGAGAACAACAATAGTTAATTGTACTGTGCAGTTAACCTGAAAACCTGAAAACATGCAAACATTTGTTATTATACATTTAATAAATTACTTGAAGTATTCAGACCTGAAAAACTCTTGCTGTGGCCCCCCCACATCATCCGCATCTTCTCCTACAAACTTGATGTGTGGTGAATGGGTCCAACAGAAAGTGACTCTGGAGATAGCTTTTATTGCACCCTCCAGAAGCTTCTTCCTCCTGATAGAAATGGTGGATCCCAAACACCATAAAGGTGATCCTCTTGGAAGTTTTTTAAGATTGTGGCAAGATCCACTTCTTCCTAAAGTATATAAAATGTATGAAGTACATCATGCATCATTGAAAAAGGGGCAATATACAATTCTTTTCATTTTAAGTATGTGGACGTAATGAACAATTCTTTAAGAAAAAGCTACCACTACTCTTTAATGAAAAAAATTAAATAAAACTTACCAATGGAGGACCGTCACTTTCAAAAGGAATTGAAAGACTGTCCTCGTCCTCATCCTCAGAATCATCAATGAGGAAGTCATTGATGGGAGTCCTAAAAAATCAGATTTCGTTCATTCAAAGTGTCAGTATTACATATTCAGGCTTGTCAAAAACAAATTTCAAACTTCTCTGTAAAATCTATGTAATAGATGAGTATTGACACTGTTTAAGTGTCACACATGGTTCTAGTTTGTAAACTTATAAAATACTGTACCTGATTAGTGGTTCCACATGTGATCTTCTGTAAAAGACCTTGAAAGTACAAAGGCTGCATGAAATAATAATGTCAATATTTGAAAAATATATTTAATACCACATTTGCAAAAAAATTTAACTACAGTATAATCGTGCAGATACTTACCTCTGGGGTCCCAGCATTCAGCCACTGTGCAGGATCCAAACTTGCCTCCTGTTGATTGACAAGATTTAGCATTTATTCCAACTGTCTTTTACTGAGGTTAGATTTGAAAATTTAACAGATGACTTATTAACTCACTCTTTGACATTAAGATTACTCTTTACTTTAATATGAATAATCAAAACAACATTCAAAATAAAGGGCTCCAGACTAACTTTTCCCTCTACACATTCATATTTTTACCTTTAATAATTTAGCCCCAGGACCCGTTTAATACCAGGTTTCAGTATCCATCCCTCGCTCCTTCCTGGTGTTTCACATGATATATGACCAGGTTATAAAAAAGGTCGGAGCCCTGAAATATATTATTGTTTTTCAATAACTTACGAGTGATGGGTTTGCATGAAAATAAGTATTTGCAGATACCGTCACTGCAAATTTCAGTGGAATTTTAGGTTAACGGCTGTTCACAGGAATCTGCAGGCAGCACAGAAAACTGCCAGTAACTGCCGGGAATTGACGCAGGGTTCCAGTTTCTGGCAGTTTTACAATTTTGGAGCAGCATATGCTGCCTTCAAGACGGCATCTTTTCCAGAGACATCCATGCATATTGCAACAAGACAATGCAAAACCACATTGTGCACACATTACAAAGGCATGACTGCGGAAGAAGAGGGTGCGGCTGATGGACTGGCCTCTATGCAGTCCCGACCTGGCCACAAAATGCGATAACAGAGACCCCGTACTGTTGCACACCTTAAGACTTCTTTGCAGGAAGAATGGGACAAAATGACCCTGAAATGTTTCATCACTTGCTGTCTTGAGTCTCTAAATGTCTTTAAAGTGTTGTGAAAAAGAATGTCAACATTACAAAGTGGTAAATGCTTAACCGTCCCAACTTTTTTAAAAATATGTTACAAAAAAGTGTTAATTTGAAAAAACAATACAATTCATGAGGTCAAACATCAAATAATGTGCTTTTGTATCGTTTTTATTGTAATACAGGTCAAAGATCATTTATAAATCACTGCTCTCAGTTTTAATTTTAAATATAACATACCGTCCCAAATTTTTCTGATTTGGGGTTGTAATATGTTGATCAAAATGCATTTCCTGATCAAATATAACCTCAAGATTTCTTAGATCTTACAGCTCAGGAAAGGGACCCAATACACTTAGCAACTTTGGGGGCTACTCTGTGAGTCCAAAATTTGTAAAAAGTTGTTAGATATCCAGTCCTTAATGGCAACCAGACAGTTGTTTAAGACAGACAGTTTATCTACATTATCAGGCTTAAAAGACACATAGAGCTGAATATCATCGGCGTAACAGTGATAGGATATTCGCCCTTATAAGCAGACATCATAATGTCATTGGTGAGAAGTGCAGTTTCAGTTGAATGTTTTTGGAAGAAACCCGATAAGAACTTTGTGAGTTGTCAGGACGGCATTAAGCTGTTTGGCAACAACTTTTTCTAGAATTTTAGAATTAAATGGCAGTTTAGATATAGGCCTGTAGTTATTGGGGAGGTATGGATCAAGGTTGTTTTTTTTCAGGAGTGGCTGAACACACTGAAACATGTGTTTTAAATAGGCTGGGACACGGCCAGATTGCAGGGAGCTGTTGATAATAGAGGCCAGACATGGATCGATAGACTCGGAGAGGTCTTGCAGGGAGATGGGAGAGAAAGATCCAACTGGCCGACTGACATGAGAGGAGAGGTGTTATGCTAGCTCTAACATTTGTGATTTTATTTTAAAAAAGAGAGCGAAAGTTACTGCATTCCTTATTTGATAATATAGGCACCTCAGGAGGTGCAGGAGAGACAATGTTCATCATGTCAAACACGACTTTGGTGTTTGCGTTTACTGGAAGAAATAAGCTTGGTAAAATAAGAGGCCCTCGGATCTTTAAGCATGCTGTTAGAATCAATTAAAAGGTCTTTGTAACATGCAGTTTAGATGATTTCCGTAGTCGCTGTGAAGGCTTCAGGATTGAAATATTGTGTGTTGTGTTGTTTTTGTTGAGTTTGGCTTCAGTTTATTAGTCCACCCCAAAACTGCCCCCTCAATACATTTTATCTCCAGCCGCCACTTTCCCCTTTTGACGTGAAGGAGCAGCAGTTCTACTTTGAGCTCCCTCCGGATGTCTGAACTCCACACTCTATCTTTACATTTTTTTGAATAGGTACAGGAAACTGGGAGTACATACAAAGGAGGTATTTGGGTAAATTGGGTTAGGAATAATGTAATCAAATATACAGTATGAAAATAAAGTAAATGAATCTTGCATCAACTACACACTTGTTCCGTGATATTTTGGTCACTTTTTCCGTTGAAGGCAAAAACACGTAAACCTTCTAAAATGGCAACACCCATTCAGTCACAGTGGTTTGTCCATCTTTCCACTTTCATTCTACATTTTTCAACCAGCTTACATGAGATCAGACAGAATAAATGTACAACAATGGCATCAGTACCATTGAGGTAGAGAGTGATTCTATAAACCACGACTAATAGTATATCGTTAAGATCTGTCATTTACTCTGGTGACTCTCTTTACAGCCTTATAAAGGCAGGTATGTGTTCCACCTGCAGGCTTGAATTGGACAGATGAAATAATCATGTTTATCAGACACTTTCAAATCATAACCTAAGCACCAGGCAGCTTAAAATTCTTTGCACATGAAACTTCTTCCTGCAAATCAACGGGCACCTGAAAGAGGAAGAGGTACAGAGGAGATAGGTAAAAGGTACTTTTGAGATTAGATGGAAACTTCTGCTTCTAAAGTGATCGCAGGTAAAAAAAAAAAATTGTCTGTATTCACAGGTAGCTATAGTGCAGTGGACTGTATACTGTAATCCTCAAACTGCATCTAAAACACATAAAGCTTTTCCTCTGAATTACATCCAGGCTTACCAGACATTAGCCTTTTTGCTGTCAGGAGTCTGGTTCAGTGTGAAAATTACTTGAGAGCCCATTGGGGAGTAATGGCCGCTGAGTGCCTGTGCTACTTATCTTTTATTGTCTGGTTGTCTGCCTCCATGAAATGGGTTGGAATGTGGCTTGGATCCGTCTATCCATCTGCCTCTCTGTTCATGTATCCACACACTAAATATTTCATGCTGATATAAAAGACAGACAACTGTGGAATTATGTGTGTCATCACTCACAAACATATTAAGATTATACAGATTGGCCAAAAGAGTCTTATTTAATAGTTTGTACAGTTGGAGCAAAAAATCACAGTCACAGCTTATTTGACTTTCATTACACTTCAGGGAATAACTTCTGTATCTCATCTTCCCATAATAAATGTTTTTCTTTAGCTTGAGACTGTGGTGGGAACAATGTTTCTTTAATTGTTTCTTGTGTATGATATGATGAGCACTATTGATCTTACTTTGCCCGAAATTTGGCAAACAATGTGTCTCAATACTGTCTTCCATCTCCATTCCATATCAGAAATGGACTTCTTGAACTGTAAATATGGTTAATTGTCTGCATGCCACAAGCAATAATATCAATCTTCTGTAGATTATGACATGTTTATTTGTGGCTGATGGGCGCTTTACTGCACATGTATCTACATACCCATGTCTGCTGCCATTCTGCTCTCAGTTTCCACAAAAGATGCACAATTGTTCAGTGACTCATGCACTGCTCTTATCAGTCATGCATGGACGCAGGTTGGCAATGCTTATGTTCGTAGTGTGTCTTTGCCATGAAACAAGCATATTTCTTTTTAGATGTATAGTTGTTTGAAAGTATGTACAATTATATCATGGTCAAATTTAACTGAAGTATAACAGTTGGCTTGGCACAAATAAGGATAGAATGAACGCAGGGTGCAGACAGAGGGCTCAGTCCGTATCGGTATATATTTCTAACCTTGAGCATAAATATTACATGAGATGTCCCGCAGTGAGTTTAACATTTATTGGACCCCTGTGTGACTGAACCAAAACAACTGGGTGATAATTATCTGAGTTTGTCACTTTGACCAGTTCACATAGTCATTTGATCCATTGCTTTTTGTATACCATATCGGCTAATATACATATAAACGGTCCGACCTGCACACATAGACACGTGAATCCCAATATCTCCTTATAATTATGTACAAATAAATTGTGCAATCATCCTGTGCCACTGCACTTTATTCTATAACATTTAAATAATAAATGCAGAGTTTGTACATAATGTATTCACTGCAGAAGTGGTTTGTATAGAAATCTCTATTGGCTTTTACATTTTTATTCTCTTGTCTACCTCATTCTGACTTGCCTTCTGCTTTAACAACGGAATTTCCCCAGTGTGTGGATCAATAAAGTGTTATCTTATTGATTTATGCAGCTTTTGCAGATATACCCAAAGTGAGTTTACAATATGTTTACAGTGATTGTGTGTTCAACTGTGCTAAATGTTTCAGGATTATGGATAAACAAAAAAATAATCAACTCTGCAATGTTTTGTAAAGATAGTTTTTCTATTTATTTTTACTATTACCAAGTGGCTGCACATTGTATCAAGGTCCACAAAACAAAACCGGTAGCAGAAGTTAAGGAAACAGTGAAGGCTGACGCTCTGTATTCTGACATGAGAGGAGCTGTGGGAATCTGTTGCTACTATACGCTGTCTTTTGACCTGCGAGAGAGAGGCACATTAGCACACACAGCAATATAGTAGCCATCAAATCCTGTCTGACAGTATACAGGTACATTTTGTGTGTGTGTGTGTGTATGTGTGTGTGTGTGTGTGTGTGTGTGTATATATATATATATATGTATATATATATATAATAGACACACACGCACACACTACTGAGAAGCTGTTTCTTAGCAACCATCTTACACTGTTCTCTGCAGAATGAGAGCAGGTCCCTTCTCCCCATCCTGTCTGTCACACTGGCACCAATTAGGGATCATCATGGTGATACCATTTAGTTTCCCTTACAGTAATGTAACTTACTGTATCTGTCATGGTAAAACCAATTAGAGCCTTACACTTCACTAATTACCTTGCAGCCTTAAGCACGACTTCACACTAGTGACATGTGACCAGGTAGTGAAACAATGGAGAGGTGCAGTGGAAAGTGTTATATCACAATCAGGAGCCCACATTGCTCCTTTTAACGCCGTAGATGTAAATGTAGGCGACTTGTGTTACATTACATGCAACCACAATGTTCCTGGTGGAAAGATTTAGGCTTTATGATTTTTTGTCAATCAAATGAGTATTTACTTGATTTCATACCTGTGCAACACCAGTACCTATAATAAATGTTTCTTTTTATTCCTCTACTCTGCAGGAATGTTCAGGGCACAATTGCCCACATGCATGCTCTGGGTGGGATTAAACCCAGTGACTAGAAGACGTGATGTTTAAATGACCCCTCTTCCCTTTGAGACATAAATCCAGCCCAATTGCCACTTTAGATAAATGAGGTCTGTTAAGGCTGCCATGGTGTGTTCTTACATAAGGTCTTATCTTTGTTCCTGCACAACAGATATATCTATTTTTATATCCACCAGATTTCCAATTTGTTTTTATCATAATGTGTAGCGAAATTATTCCTAATGCCATCTTGACTAAAACTGATATGAGCATGAGTAAGAATAAATAAGAAAACCAATGCTTTCATTTTTACAGCAGTGGGTTAGGGTAAGACTTTTTTCTTCTCGCCTGTCATTTTATACGATTATTTATTGAAGTTATTTAAAGGTGCACACATTCTGAAGATTCTGTGATGATGCAGCAGCATTACAAACACTCAGACCAGACCCCTGCTGTTGGAGACCCCTGGGGTCATCAGGAGGAAAATAAGAGCCTGAAGCAAATCTGTACTCATGGATTTGAAACCTTTGCCCAAGGTCTGTAAACAGTGCTGTTGGATTTGTGTCAAATTGCTTTCTGTGCACACTGATGGTGGGTGCAGGTTTACACATGACTTCTTTTTCTCTTTGCTGACCCTGTGTTCTCCTCCTGAATTGTAACATTAGGAAAATACAAATGAGCTGCCTGTGGTGTTGCATTGCTATCTGTGATACAATGAGTGAGAATGAATACGACAGTGGAGGCTTCACACTCGTCATAATATGAGGGAACTTGTTGTATCGCCTGTATGTATTTGAATCATCCAAAACTACAGGATTATTAAATTCAGAGACAGCTGTGATGTTCCCAATCTATAAAATGTAACAGAATTCTATTTTAAAAATGATTAAAAAAAGCTTTAAATAGAAAAGTAAATAGTATACAGTGTTAATCATACCACACACATACCTCTCTGCTAATAGTGAGTACTTTTGTTTGTACTGAGATGGTTTGGTTCAGTCGTGTCGATCTGTGTAATTACGTCAGCACAAAGATCCAAGATCACAGATCTATAGAATCTATATCAGCAGATTTGTCATCATCATGGGACAGGAAATCTTTGTGATCGCTGAACTCTAGTTTTCTCCTAATCCTTCCATTCACGCACTCCTATCAGTGCCAGTGCATCCATCATACAGCATTATGCACAAGTGTCACCGCAGTATTTATACTTCAAAGCAATCAGTGGGGAGGTCGGAGAGGATTGTCTGTGATACCTTTACATAACTGCGTTGTAAAGTGGCCGCTCATGAGCTGATGCCTCATCTCTGAAGTCGGGGTCAGGAGGAAATCATTTAGTGGATGACTTAAACTATGCTCAATATCAGATATATTTACAGTACCAATTTAGATAAATTTCAAAGTAAAAGTCACAAGATTATAGCTTGAAATGGTCTTGGGGCGGTTAATAGACATTTTCAAATAATTCCAGGCAATGGCTGATGTATTTGAGTTCAGTGATCTTAAGTATTCAAAATATATCACAAATGAGCAAACTACAATTTGGTGACAGTTACTGCTGCAGTTCTTGCAGGAACTAGGAGGAAGATATCAGAGGACATTGAGGCTAAAAACGTGGTGTAAAGGAAGCCGTTTCGAGGTGAATTTGAATGTCGGGGCTTACGGACATCTGGATGACACCACAGGAGCAGTATTGGCTGCAGCTGCTGTTTACCCCTGAAACTCCAAAAGTGTTTTGTGGACTCAAACACTTCACCCATCCTCATAGAAGTGAGTAGAATAAGTGAATGTGATTTTAGGTCTTTCCCTCATATTTATTTGCAAAAGATTATTACAGTACACCCTGGCCACGATGTACAGAGCAGAGAAGTTAAACATTTTATCCATTCTCATGCAAGGACTTTCTTGTGTCTATCAATACTTTTCTTATTGTGGGATCATTGTTTTCCAAAGTCTCAGTTCCTACCCGTCTAAATTAAAATGCAACCCCATAGTTTTCAAATTAAAACAGGGCCAGTAGCATTTCCCAGAGTCCCAAAGTCTCCATTTTTGGTGGCTTAAAAACTCTTCAGTAAAAAGCAGAGAAAGCAATTTACAGTAAAAGATAATCATTCTATGCAGTCAGTAGTGTCAAAGATCAGTGTCTTCTCATACAATAAATATGAGGAAATGGGATGTAAACAAGGTCAGAGAGGAGTGAGGACATTCTTTTTTCTCAGGCTCAGTAGATATGAGAGGAGGCCTCTGCTGAGTTTGAGGAAGGTGTGTGTGTGTGTGTGTGTGTGTGTGTGTGTGTGTGTGTGTGTGTGTGTGTGTGTGTGTGTGTGTGTGTGTGTGTGTGTGTGTGTGTGTGTGTGTGTGTGTGTGTGTGACAGACTGTGATTGCAAGGAACCAAACAAGCTCATTGAAGTGCTGTTAGGAAGCTTCCTGTAGCGTGGGTTTATATGTGTGTATGTGAGGCTGTACGTGACAATAAGCTCTTATTGTGGGACACAGAAGAGGAAGAGAGGATGAGTGTAGATCAGTGGATAGCATGAGGGACAAAGGTAGCAGGAAAACAATATTTTACTGATTGCGGAGCTGCTGTATTGTCTACAATCATAACTCATATCAGCTCAATATGAGGTTTTCTTCCTAAATGTGGCACATGATAAGAGTATTGAGGCATGAGCCTTCAGAAATGAGGTGTAGATTTCCCCAGATATGTGCAGTGACACTTGAAGGTTACAGAGAGGGAGAAGGCGGATGGCAGGATTAGTCCCTTTTCTTCAGTATTTTATTTTCCTCTTGTTGTCTTCCATCTCTTTAAACCATGATTGACTGGTGTCAGCTGAACTGAGCAGCATGTCTTTCTCTGTGTTGTGTCGCAGCAGCACTGTCACCTCTTGTCACCGTCACATTACACTGTTGTCTCGCAGTGATGCACCAAACCAGCTCAAAGGCTTCAGTTGTCGACGTATTGCAGTTGCCTCATGTTGCATCAGTGTGTAACCTATGTTAAAAATATGACATGAATAAGAATAAATATTTGAATAAAAGCTGCATAATTAAGTTTGAAAGTTAAAAGTGATTTATTTAATGTAAATTCATCATCAGAGTTAATTAAAAATGTTAACACAATAATCATTTAGTGTTTAGGATTAAAAGTCTGTTGACAGAGAATAATGTCGCTGCCCCTTTAAGGGACCAGCGACACAGAGGCAGCACCTGAGTGACGCTGCAGCAGAGACCTGAGGGAGAGAACAGAGGAGAAAACACGAGAAAACGAGCGGTGGTAAACTAGCAGGAAAAAGAGTGAAAAAGTCGATATTACAGTTGAAAAACATAACTCACCTGGTCGGGAACTGACGGGGATTTTATGGGAACTAAACCACATCGGTTTTGGTTTTTTGCTCGGTTGGAAGCTCGGTCGGAGTGAAGATTGGTCTGCCATGTGCGGGCATGCACATTCACGGACGGGATTCAAGATGGCGAGCCAGACCCAGACCTTCAGCTCATCTTCTCCATCGCATCAGTGAGGAAGTCTCCTGCGTGTGGTAACTCCCTGCCAGAGTGGTAGGAGTATCAGGAATTAGTTTGAACTGAACTGAACAGAACTGAGAACTGATTTGAATTATTATTTTGGACTGAATCAAACTGAAACTTTTCTTTGAACTGAACACTTGAATTCACATTTGAACTTGAACTTAAATTTAAAGTGTCATACTTTTATTTTCACAAGTTTATATTTTTGAATGTGATTTGAATAACTGTGGTCCACGTTGATTTTGATTGTGTTTTGAAGGTTTATTCTTACCTGTAAAAGAAAGAAAAAAGAGTTAACTCAGGAAGAAAAATAGGAATTCTAAAATAGGTGCAACCTAAAAGAAAGAGACTGGTCTAACTAACTCAAATTAGTCTGACTAAAATAACCTAGGATAAAAGAGACTGGTCTAATTAAATTAGATTAGCTTTACTAATGTAAGCTATTTTAGTTTAGTACTTTTAGTTTGAAGAGGATGTTACCGGAAGAGAGGGGGTGAAGAGTGTTGTTGTGAAGTGGAACGGATTAAACGGGTGCTGTTCCCCGAATAAATGCAACTCGTCTATCTTTCTGTGACATATTCAGCACCACTGAAACGCTCGGCTACATTGGTGGCAGCGGTGGGATTAAGCCCACTCAAGACCCATCGCAAAAGAAGCGCACGGTGAGGATGCACGAAGCAGCGCAAAGTTTAACTAGTTAGCTAAAGTTAGCCACAGCTAATCGACGTGCCGCTAAAGTGTGGACGGATCCTCTGTGACGTATCACACGTGGAGGTCCAGCGCTCTCCCTCACTATAAACAAGAGAGTGTTGGAATTAAAAGAGCTTCGACGTGTGTAAAGATGTGGAGAGGTGACACCGACCCCCTGGACTACAAGACGCCCGGCGCAGAGAGATCCATCTCAAGCAACGTCAGGATCGAGCTCCCGCTGCCTTTCACTGGGGAGGAAAAAGAAAGTTTCCCCTGCTGGGCTCGACAGTTTGAGGTGGCCGTGCAGGCGCTGGTAGTATGAACTGGTCCGGATTCTACCAACCCGCCTGGCTAGAGCTGCGTTTCTCTTGTGGGATAGCTTGCCGAAGACCGTGCAAACTGACTATTCTGCAGTGAAGGAGAAACTACAAGAGGCGTTTGGACAAAGACATTTCATGGACCGCTTCAGAGCAAATCTCTCAGCTCGTCCCCGAGCCTTAGGTGAGAGCTTGGAGGTATATGCAGCTGACATAAGCAAATTAGTCCAGGAGGCGTTCCCAGGCTATGGTGATGTTGCTCACAGAGAGGAAAAATTCCGCAGATTTTTACATGGCCTGGACCCGTCCCTGAGAGCTAAATGTCATGAGCAGGGGGCTACTGATTTGGAGGAGGCTCTGATTATCGCAGGTCGGTGTGAAATGGCCAGAGAGACTTTAAAGATGGACTATGGCAATCCTCATGCAAGCCAGCCTGCAGTAAACAGTGGTTCAACATCCACAGTGCAGTCCATTTCTGATGGCGGTGGTTTTCTCAAAGCCATAGATCGACTGAATGCGGAAATGAGGGAAATGAGAATGGACATGAGACAAATGGCAGATGAGAATAAACGACTGAGCGCCAGCGAGAGTCGTAGGGAATGGAAAAATTCTCCTTCGGCGCATGGAAGTCACTGCCAGTGTGACTGTGGTAATTATGGCTGCCAGGTTCGTCGCCCACAGGGGGAGCGAGGAGGACGCTCCCCGGACCGTGGCTGGCGGGAACGGGACACCGAGGGTGGCTCCAGAGAGAGACAGTTTTACCGGGGCCCTGAACATAACCGAGCCCCCTCTCCAAACTGGAGGGGCCCAAGACCTGCCAGGGGACCCTTTCATGATGAACAGCAGAGACAGCGCGGTGTACGGTTTCTC
This sequence comes from Verasper variegatus, assembly GCA_026259375.1. Lineage (NCBI taxonomy): Eukaryota > Metazoa > Chordata > Actinopteri > Pleuronectiformes > Pleuronectidae > Verasper > Verasper variegatus. The sequence continues at coordinate 22,861,974 of CM048043.1, read as the reverse complement.
TCCCCCAAAAGAGAGGACTCAGCCAAGCAGTCGGGAAAAGAGATGTAGCTGATGTTGCGGCCCAGACACCAGCTACAACACACATGGGCCATTGGAAGGAGAAGAGCACCTCATATGTGAAAGGTTGCATTGAAGGGACTGAAGTCAACATCCTAGTGGATTCTGGGGCAACAGAGTCTTTCATCAGCGCTGATTTCCGTATGGCTGTCCCCGCCCTGCGCAAACGACCCCTGAACCCTGATCTCATTGCTGCACGTGCGGTGAATGGCCAGATGCTCGACACCTTGGGCACTATAACTGCCACTCTACGCTTGGGTAATGAGTCCTGGCAGCAGGTTTTCTATGTGCTTAGGGGATCGACACAAGCAGTACTGCTGGGTTTGGACTTTCTTGTTCCGAATCACGCCCTGTTGGATTTTGCCCATGGCCGACTGCAGTTATGGGACACAATCACTCCCCTTTTGAGTGACAGAGACTTTGTTCCCGAGTGCTGCAATGTCACCGTCTCTACTGCCCTGGACTTACCCCCCCTCAGTGAAATGATTGTTCCCGTAAATGTATCACCAGCTGGGCCCGTTGCTCAGCTCCCAGACTTTGTCGGTTATTTGGCTCCTAATATCCAGCCAAATAGTGAGTTTGTTGTGGCTCACACTGTGACCCTGGTAAAAAAAGGAGCCACAACAGCCCGTGTCTTGAACCCTACAGACAGAGTTATTGTGCTCAGAGAAGGCATGCATTTGGGGGAGTTTTTGTCAGTTGAGGAATCTGAGTTAGTACTACTCCCTCAAACCCCAACGGCAACGGTCTCCACCATCTCCTCCACGGAGGAGCCGTTTGTGTCTCTGAGGGAATCCCCAACTAATCAGCATGAGAGGGCACAGTTGATGGAACTGCTGAAGGAATATAGGCAAATATTTAGTTCATCAGAGGGGGTGATTGGCAAATGCAGGCTCACTGAACATCATATTAAAACCGGTGATTATCCACCCCAGCGACAGCGTGCATATCGCACCTCACCAGACAAGAGGGAAGAGATAGATCGGCAGGTGTCGGCTCTGTTAGCTGATGGGGTGATAGAGGAGAGTTGCAGCCCCTGGGCCGCACCTGTTGTTCTGGTGAAGAAAAAGAATGGAGAGTGGAGGTTTTGTATTGACTATCGCCGCTTAAACAGCGTAACAGTGAGAGACTGCCACCCCCTTCCCAGGGTGGATGACACATTAGATGCATTAGCAGGTTCCGTCTGGTTTAGCACGTTGGACTTTTCTAATGGATACTGGCAGGTCGAGGTCGCTGAAGATGACAGGGAAAAGACCGCTTTCACAACGGGGAGGGGCCTCTACCAGTGGCGTTCGATGCCCATGGGTCTCACCAACTCGCCTGCAACATTTCAGCGCATGATGGAGCTCGTGCTTAGAGGACTCCCATGGCAGGTGTGTATGGTGTATCTCGATGATGTGCTCATATACAGCCCCACCTTTGAGGAACATCTCTCCAGCCTGAGGGAAGTTTTCTCCAGGATTCAGGGGGCGGGTCTTAGGTTGAATTCTAAGAAATGTCACCTAGCTCAAGATCATGTAGTGTTCCTGGGGCATGTGGTGTCTTGCCATGGCCTGCAGCCAGACCCACGAAACACAGACAAGGTCAGAACATGGCCTACTCCACAGAATCCAACGGAAGTGAGGGCATTTGTGGGCCTTTGCTCTTACTATAGACGTTTTGTCAGAGACTTTGCCCAGCGTGCGGCTCCATTGCACCGCCTCACATGTAAAGACACATCTTTCCAATGGACAGCGGAGTGTGATGCAGCCTTTGTGTATCTTAAAGGGGTGCTCTCATCCGCTCCGGTGGTCACCATGCCTGATTTCACCTGCCCCTTTAAAGTGTATACGGATGCCTCCATGGACGCTGTGGGGGCCATATTGGCACAGGACAGGGATGGATTAGAGAGAGTGGTAGTGTATGCTAGTCAGGCTCTCACTGCCACCGAAAGACGCTGGTCCACCTTTGACAAGGAGCTGTGGGCTGTAGTTTGGGGCGTACGGCAATTCAGACACTACATTGGATCGGCTGCCTTCACTATCATAACAGACCATAAACCCCTGTTGGGCCTCCGAGGCATGTCACTTGATCATGACCCTACAGGGAAAAGAGCAAGATGGATATTGGAACTGGATCCTTGGAACTGGGCCATCCAGCACAAGGAGGGAAAATGGCACACTAATGCCGATGCTCTATCACGGCGACCTCCAGAGCCTGAGCCTGACACAATGAGGAGCACCATAAAGAAAACATCGGGCCAAGTAAATGTCGTGGACTCTGACAGGGAGTTGAGTGATTCCAGAATAGGCAGTTCACAGTCTCAGTCACAGTTGCAAAATCCTCAGAACCCTAGTCTCGCCACAAGAGGGCAGCATGAGGACATGGAATGTGATTCAGATGATTTTGACTTCGTTCATTCACTTTCTCAGGATGAGACTGAGATTAAACTGCGGCAAAAGGATGATCCTGACATTAGTGTAGTTTTGGACTGGATTGAGGTGAAAGGGTCTCGACCTCCACGGTGGCAGATGAAAGGGAGCTCTCGGTGGCTTCGTAAACTATGGACTGAATATCCTCGGCTTTCTATGGTGAATGGTGTGCTCTGTCGGTCAGTGTATTCCTCTCTCATAGGGGACGCTCGATATCAGGTGGTTGTGCCCTCCTCGTTTATACCTGATGTGCTGCAGCACCTTCATGGAGGCCCTGCATCAGCACATTTTTCTGCAGAGCGGGTGTGGGAAAGAGCAAGGCAATCGTGTTACTGGCCCTGTATGTTTAAAGATGTTAGGCAGTGGTGTGAGCAGTGCGTCCCCTGTCAGACCCGCAGGGCCCCTGTCCCTAAGCATCGGGCACCGATGGGGGGGTCCCAAGCTACCCATCCATTCCAGAGAGTGGCAATGGACATTTTGGAACTACCAGTGACGTCTAAGGGTAACAGATATGTGTTGGTTGTGGAGGACTATTTTACCAAGTTTGTGAACCTGTATGATCTTCCTAATCAAACCGCTCATTCGGTCGCAAAGTGTGTGTTTGAGGGTTATGTGTTGGTTCATGGTGTTCCGGAGACAATTCACAGTGATCAGGGTCGGCAATTCGAAGGGGAAATCGTTCAGAGACTGTGTCAGCTTTTGAAGATTGAGAAAACGCGCACCACGCCATATAATCCAAAATCAGATGGTATGGTGGAACGTTTTAATCGGACACTCATTGACCAGTTAGCTAGATCATTGCTGTCCTGTGGTGGTGAATGGGACGACTATCTACGACATGTGGCATTTGCCTACAACACATCAGTGCATGCGAGTACGGGTTACACTCCTTACTACCTGACTCATGGGCGGGAAGCCCGTGTCCCGGTGGATGTGTTAGTGTCCCCTCAGGCGGTGCATTTGGACTTGACTTTGTCTCACGCTGACTTCGTAGCCTCTATGGTAGGGAGGCTGGGAACTGCTTTTGGCAGAGCCAGGCAGTTTAGTATCAGTGCTCACGAGACACAGAAACTTTATTATGATGTGTCTGTTCGTCATCGGCCATATGCAGTAGGAGATTTGGTGTGGCTGCACAATCCTACGGAGGACCGTGTGAAGCTGGCTCCCCACTGGAAGGGCCCCTACAAGGTACTGGCTGTGATGGACTCTAATGGAGAAAGTGGGCTGACCTATCGCATTGACTGCCCTTTCGATCCTGGACAGGAGCGAGTGGTTCATTATGACAGACTCAAGGCTTACACTCTACCACTGCCGGTGGGTTCTACGTGTGGTTCCCCAGCTTCTCCTCGTCATGCTCCTTCGCTACAGGACGAGGGGTCACTTGAAGGAGGCTGTGGTGCTGAAGGGCTGCTGGCGGGTAGTGACACTGGCCCGAGAGAGCCTCGCCGGATGGTGTCTCGTTCTGGGAGAGCCGGGAGACAGCCGGTTCATTTCAAGGACTATTGTGTTTAGGAATAACTGATCTGTTCGACAGTTGTGTGGGTTAATTGAATTTTTTTGTGGGGCCGGGTGTATGTGGTACACGGTATCACGTGTGTATGTATATGTATGTATATGTTTTGTTTTAAATATATATATGTATATGTGTTATTTTTTTACTGGGGTTGTTTGTTGTTATTGATTTTGTGTTTTGATAGGGTCTCTGTTTGGAAACGGGGACGTTTCTTTTGTTAGGGGGGAGGTATGTAAGCTATTTTAGTTTAGTACTTTTAGTTTGAAGAGGATGTTACCGGAAGAGAGGGGTGAAGAGTGTTGTTGTGAAGTGGAACGGATTAAACGGGTGCTGTTCCCCGAATAAATGCAACTCGTCTATCTTTCTGTGACATATTCAGCACCACTGAAACGCTCGGCTACACTAAAATAAACTAGGTGAACTAAATAACAAAAAGAAAGAGTGAAATACTGTTTTCATTTATACTTACCTTAATATAGAGAACCTGCAGGGTATTTTTGGTTTTGTGTACTGTGTTTTATATGTGTGTTCTACATATAGTAAATTGCCGGCCTTTTATACTTAAGAAACAGTCTCTGGTGTTATTATTCTTGCTCCCCACTCCTTAGAGCCTAGAACTGGTCCAGTGGCGCAGTTAGTGGTGTGATACCGGTGCTACAAATATGGCGAGCCAGCCAGGAGTGGCTTAAAGCAGTTAAAACTAGAAACCAGAGACCGTATAATATTGCTTTCAGTTTTTCAAAATGGATGTTGTTCAAACGAGTAGTGTAAAAATCCCTAACTCAGTCATAGTTAGCGGTATAACTGGTACAGAAACCGATGACGAACTAAGTGACTTCCTGAAACAATATGGTTCCATTCAAAGGGTAATTCCAGTAGATTTCACTGAACAAGAGTCAGGCAAACAGGTTATCGTAGAGTATGTGTATGGTACAGCTATACAGTCTCTCTTACCTTCATTGCCACACCGACTTAACAGTAAGACTAAGACTGATGTCACGTACCACATCAGAGCCTTAGCTAGTGTCTACACACCTGTAGCTAGCAAAACAGCTACACAGACTTACCTTTCAGAGTTAAAGGACATTGCAAAACAGACTGGCAAAGACTTTGCAGCTGTCCTCAAAGAAGAGCTCTCCCTCATCAGTGAGACTGTCGATCTAGATCACTCAGAGACCCAAGATGAAGATACAGAGCAGAACTCACTTGATGCCCCAGAGCAACATGACCCTGAAGATGCTGCACAGGTAAGCCCCCTGCCCAGTACGGCCCCGCAGCAGCATGTTCAACATCATTGGTCTCCACCACGGACACCATCTAAAGAAAAGACACAGCCTGCTCTGAAACTTTCTGTCGTCAATCCACCTGACATACAAAAAGTAATCGTCGAGCACATAGTGAGAAATGAAGACTCTGCTCTGCAGGTGCACACTTCCTTGAGACTCAGACCCTTCTCTGGGCGTGTCCCACGTCCCAACAATGAAGTGGATTATGAGACATGGCGCTCCAACGTGGAACTTCTTCTTAAAGACACAACACAGTCTGATCTGTACAAGTCACGAAAGCTTCTTGAAAGTCTCTTATCACCTGCTATTGATATTGTGAAGCACCTGACACCTGAATCTCCTCTTAATGTGTACTTAGAGATCTTGGACTCCGCTTTCGGCACCGTCGAGGACGGAGATGACCTTTTCGCAAAGTATCTCAACACAATGCAAGATAATGGTGAGAAACCCTCAGCCTATCTACAACGGCTGCAGGTGATGCTGAGCACCACCCTCAGGAGGGGAGGTGTAACTGCAAGCGACCTTGACCGGCATCTTCTCAGACAGTTCGTCAGAGGCTGCTGGGATAACATCTTGATAGCTGAACTCCAGCTAGAACAAAAGAAGCAGAACCCACCTACCTTTGCTGAACTTCTCCTGTTACTCCGCACAGCAGAAGATAAGCGTTCTTCCAAAGCATCCCGCATGAAACAGCACTTCAATGTTTCAAAGCCAAGAGTGTCTTCTCATTATCAAGGTGTTTATGTGCAGAATGAAGAAGACTGCGACTCATCTCAGCCAGCTCTTGATCACAGGTCTGAAATCCAAGACCTAAAGAAACAAATAGCCGATCTCCAGTCCCAGCTCACACGTATCACACAGAGAGACAGTAGAAAAGCTAAACCAGCTGCCAGACCAGTAGCTCCCCAAACAGCTAGCACACATTCTCCAGCTATCACTCACACATCTCAAAGGCTGCAGCCCCACAGCCGAGATGCAAACAACAACACAAGCAATAGACCAAGGCCCTGGTATTGCTTTCAATGTGGAGAGGACGGACACATCAAGCCTCAGTGTGAAAGTGAGCCGAACCCATCTCTTGTAGCTGAGAAGAGGAAGCAGCTAAAAGAAAAGCAGTTAACATGGGACAGTCAGCATGGCGCTTCAAAGCCTGATCCTTTAAACTAGACCCAGTTCCGGTTGTGGGACAAACGGGGACTGGAACACAGACAAAGTGTCCCAAAAAGAAGCTGCACAGAGGCCATGTGTATTCTCACACACAAAGACAGTCAGTAACCCTGCCAAAAGGTCTGATTGGAGCCAAGTGCACCGCACAAGTGACCATAGGTGACAAAGACTGCAGTTGCTTGTTGGATTCAGGCTCCCAAGTAACAACAATCCCCACTTCCTATCTGGAGAACCTGTCTCACTTACCTCTCAATTCCTTGAATGACCTGCTTGAAGTGGAAGGAGCCAACGGTCAAAGCGTCCCTTACCTTGGCTATGTTCAAGCCACCATCAGATTCCCAAAGAGCTTGCTTGGAGCCGACATCGAGGTACCTACGCTGGTCTTGGTTGTACCTGACATGCGCTCCACCTTGTCATCAGTGCTTATAGGCACAAATACTTTGGATGTTCTCTATGAAGAGTATGCAGAGATTGCACCTCAGAACTATGAGTCTCTTCCTTATGGCTACAAAGTTGTCTTAAAGACCCTTGAAATCAGGAAAAGACAGTCCGTTGATTCCAGCCTGGGAGAGGTGAGGCTTCATAGTAGAGACTTCGAGACCATCGCAGCCGGACAGACTAAAGTCCTTGAAGGATCAGTGAGCTGCAGAACACCTGATGTTGGAAAGTGGGTGATGGTAGAGTCGCCAAAGTCATCGTCCCTGCCTGGTGGCATCCTGGTGACAGATAGCCTGGTAAGTCTACCACCAAAGCTACCACGCTGCATACCAGTCACACTCAAGAATGAGTCACACCATGACATCACCCTGTCTCCAAAGGCTGTCATAGCAGAGATACACGCTGTCAAGAGTGTTCAACCTGTCAAGACCCCTGACTCAGACTCCCCCACAAAACCTGACCAAAAACCAAACCTTGACTTTGACTTCACTGACTCTCCTGTACCCAACGAGTGGAAAGAGAGGATAACAGAGAAATTGAGTTCCATGCCGGAGGTGTTTGCACTGCACGAGCTTGACTTTGGCCGCACTGACAAAATCAAACACCACATAACACTCAGTGACGAGACGACATTCAAACATAGGCCAAGACCTATACACCCCCAGGACATAGAGGCTGTGCGAACCCATCTCCAGCAACTCCTCGATGCAGAAGTCATCCGTGAATCGGAGTCACCTTTCTCCTCGCCGATTGTAGTCGTCAGGAAAAAGAATGGCGACGTCAGACTCTGCATAGACTACAGAAAATTGAACACACAAACGGTAAAGGATTCATATGCCTTACCTAATCTGGAAGAGTCCTTCTCGGCGTTGACCGGGTCCAGGTGGTTCTCAGTACTCGATCTCAAATCAGGTTTCTATCAAATAGAGATGGAGGAAGCAGACAAACACAAAACTGCATTCGTCTGCCCTCTAGGATTCTTCGAGTTCAACAGGATGCCTCAGGGGATAACTAACGCCCCTAGCACGTTCCAGAGGCTTATGGAGCGTTGTATGGGAGAGTTGAACTTGAAGCAAGCCCTAGTTTTTCTGGATGACCTCATCATCTTCTCTTCGACACTGGAGGAGCACGAGGAAAGGTTGATGCGCGTGCTCAACCAATTGAAAGAGTTTGGCTTGAAACTGTCGCCAGGGAAATGCAAGTTCTTCCAAACCTCTGTAAAGTACCTCGGCCACATCGTGTCTGAAAAAGGTATCAAAACCGATCCTGACAAAGTAGCAGCATTAAAAACCTGGCCAAAACCAAACAACTTGAAAGAGTTAAGAACCTTCCTGGGTTTCTGCGGTTATTACCGCCGGTTCGTTAAAGACTACTCAAAGATCGTGAAGCCACTCAACGAGCTCACCGCTGGCTATCCGCCGCTGAGAAAGCACGCTAAGACCACAGTGAACCCTGAGAAGTATTTCAACCCAAAGGACTCCTTTGGTGACAGATGGACGGCTGCTTGCCAGGCAGCATTCGACACCATAATCGAAAAGCTGACGACCGCACCCATCCTCGGGTTTGCTGACCCCAAGCTCTCCTACATTTTACATACAGATGCGAGCACCTTGGGCCTCGGTGCTGCCCTCTACCAGGAGCAACAGGGACAGAAGCGTGTCATTGCTTATGCAAGTCGAGGTCTGTCGAAATGTGAGTCCAGGTATCCTGCGCACAAATTAGAATTTCTTGCCCTTAAGTGGGCAGTAACAGAGAAATTCCAGGATTACCTGTACGGGAACACATTCCTTGGTGTCACAGATAGCAATCCATTAACATACATTCTTACCTCTGCTAAGCTCGACGCCACGAGCTACAGATGGTTGGCCGCTCTGTCGACGTTCGATTTCCAGCTACAGTACAGAGCCGGTAAGCAAAATCAAGACGCGGACGGGCTGTCCAGACGTTCTCACAGCAGAGTACCTGATGACACGACATCACAAAAAGAGTTGGAGAGGATACAACAATTCACAAAAAGACACTTGTCAGAGGCTGATTATGCACACCTGAATGAAAGCACCACCAAAGCCATCTGTGAGAAGCACTTGGTCCGTGAAGTGATCAACAATCACTCTGGAGAAACATCACCCAGCACCACCTTGGTTGTGTCACTTGCCCATCATCCAAAGGCTCTCCCACAAAGCTTTGAAGAGGAGGATCAGCTTGGTGGCTTACCTGTCATCCCCTCGTTAACACCAGCTGAACTAAGAGACAAGCAAAACGTTGATCCCTGCATCCGTGAAGTCCTCAGGCAGGTGGAGTCGGGAGAGAAACCCCCACCATCCTTGAGGAAGGAGCTTCCTGAGCTTGGTCTCTTATTGAGAGAGTGGAACAAGCTTGAGGTCTTAAATGGCATCTTGTATCGCAGGCGACAAGAGGGCGCTCAGACTCACTACCAGCTTGTGCTCCCTGAAGCCCTGAGATCCTTAGTCCTCAAGAGCCTCCATGACGACATGGGCCACATGGGCACAGAGCGCACCCTAGATCTCGTCCGGAAGCGATTCTATTGGCCCAAAATGTCAGCCGAGGTGGAAACTAAGGTCAAAACCTGCAACCGCTGCATACGACGTAAGACCATGCCCCAGAAAGCCGCACCACTCGTCAACATTGTGGCCACAAGACCACTCGAACTCGTGTGCATGGATTTTCTCAGTGTGGAGCCGGACTCCAGTAACACGAAGGACATTCTGGTCATTACCGACCATTTTATGAAATATGCAGTGGCAGTCCCCACCCCGAATCAGAAAGCCAGGACAGTGGCCAAGACCCTCTGGGACCACTTTTTCGTCCATTATGGCATCCCTGAAAAACTCCACAGTGACCAAGGTCCCGACTTTGAGTCCCGAACAATTAAAGAACTGTGTGAACTCATTGGCACTCAAAAGATAAGAACCACTCCTTACCATCCGAGAGGGAACCCTGTAGAACGTTTCAACAGGACCCTTCTCAACATGTTGGGAACCCTCGAGAACCAGAAAAAGAGTCACTGGCGGGAGTACGTCAAGCCGTTAGTACACGCTTATAATTGTACTAAGAACGAGACAACTGGCTTTACCCCGTACGAGTTAATGTTCGGGCGTCAGCCAAGATTGCCAGTTGACCTAGCCTTCGGCCTACCAGTCAATCATCAGCCAGGCTCTCACTCGCAATATGTCCGTAACCTGAAATCCCAACTCGAAGACAGTTACAGAGTAGCAACTGAGAATGCTAAAAAGACAGCCAATCGCAACAAAGTAAGGTTTGACAAGCATGTTGTTGACTCCACCTTGGAAGAAGGCGACAGAGTCTTGGTTCGAAACGTCCGCCTTAGAGGCAAGCACAAGTTAGCCGACAGGTGGGAGTCCGATGTGTATGTTGTCCTGAGACAGTGTGGAGACGTCCCAGTGTATGTTGTGAAACCTGAGACAAGAGATGGTCCACAAAGGACTCTTCATCGTGACCTCCTGCTGCCATGCGGTTTCCTTCCTGTGACCCCAATTGAAAGTGAAACTAACCCACCAAAAGCAGTGAGGCGACCAAGAACTCGACAAAATCCTAAAAATGACACATCAGATGGAGCTGATGGGGATGAATCCCAATCTGACTCTGAGGAATATCACTATCACAGAAACCTAAGAGTGGAAACACTAGGTTTCGACCTGACCCCTGAACCCATGGAACACTTACCTGAAAGGATTGAACCAGAACCTTCCAAAGAGTTGACTGCTGTTGAGCAAGATCCTTCAGACGTAGCCAAAGCTTTCCCTGAGGATTCTCCAGTAGAGACTTGTGACCTGAACTTACCTGAATCTAGAGAGAAAGACTCACCTGATCCTGCAGTTGATGACTCGTCCGACCCTGAAAAGAAAGACTTACCTGATCCTGCAGACTGTGACTTACCTGATCCTGAAGAAAAAGACTTACCTGACACTGGAGACAACGACTTACCTGATCCTGAAGAGAGAAACTTACCTGACACTGAAGACAAAGACTTACCTGATCCTGAAGAGAGCAACTCAACTGCTGGACAGGAAACTGGAAACCTACCTGAGGAAGACCTGGAAAATGTCCATCCTTCTACTCAACCTGCTCAGGAGAGCAAAGAAGACACAAGTGATATGGAACAAACGGATAACCAAAACGAAAGTGACTGTTCGGGAAGACCTATCAGAGACAGAAAAGCGACTAAAAGACTGACTTATCCTGAGCTAGGAAACCCGTTGGTTACAATAGTTCAGTCTTTATTTCAAACCTTGAGTGATGTGTTTACAGACTCCCTTGAAGAACCTAGCTTTCCAAAAACCCCTAGAGTTATGACAGTATAAATTTAAAATGCACAGGGACGTGCATTAGGTAAAGAGGGGAGGATGTAACCCATGTTAAAAATATGACATGAATAAGAATAAATATTTGAATAAAAGCTGCATAATTAAGTTTGAAAGTTAAAAGTGATTTATTTAATGTAAATTCATCATCAGAGTTAATTAAAAATGTTAACACAATAATCATTTAGTGTTTAAGATTAAAAGTCTGTTGACAGAGAATAATGTCGCTGCCCCTTTAAGGGACCAGCGACACAGAGGCAGCACCTGAGTGACGCTGCAGCAGAGACCTGAGGGAGAGAACAGAGGAGAAAACATGAGAAAACGAGCGGTGGTAAACTAGCAGGAAAAAGAGTGAAAAAGTCGATATTACAGTTGAAAAACATAACTCACCTGGTCGGGAACTGACAGGGATTTTATGGGAACTAAACCACATCGGTTTTGGTTTTTTGCTCGGTTGGAAGCTCGGTCGGAGCGAAGATTGGTCTGCCATGTGCGGGCATGCACATTCACGGACGGGATTCAAGATGGCGAGCCAGACCCAGACCTTCAGCTCATCTTCTCCATCGCATCAGTGAGGAAGTCTCCTGCGTGTGGTAACTCCCTGCCAGAGTGGTAGGAGTATCAGGAATTAGTTTGAACTGAACTGAACAGAACTGAGAACTGATTTGAATTATTATTTTGGACTGAATCGAACTGAAACTTTTCTTTGAACTGAACACTTGAATTCACATTTGAACTTGAACTTAAATTTAAAGTGTCATACTTTTATTTTCACAAGTTTATATTTTTGAATGTGATTTGAATAACTGTGGTCCACGTTGATTTTGATTGTGCTTTGAAGGTTTATTCTTACCTGTAAAAGAAAGAAAAAAGAGTTAACTCAGGAAGAAAAATAGGAATTCTAAAATAGGTGCAACCTAAAAGAAAGAGACTGGTCTAACTAACTCAAATTAGTCTGACTAAAATAACCTAGGATAAAAGAGACTGGTCTAATTAAATTAGATTAGCTTTACTAAAATAAACTAGGTGAACTAAATAACAAAAAGAAAGAGTGAAATACTGTTTCATTTATACTTACCTTAATATAGAGAACCTGCAGGGTATTTTTGGTTTTGTGTACTGTGTTTTATATGTGTGTTCTACATTCAGTAAATTGCCGGCCTTTTATACTTAAAGAAACAGTCTCTGGTGTTATTATTCTTGCTCCCCACTCCTTAGAGCCTAGAACTGGTCCAGTGGCGCAGTTAGTGGTATTCACGGACGGGATTCAAGATGGCGAGCCAGACCCAGACCTTCAGCTCATCTTCTCCATCGCATCAGGAGGAAGTCTCCTGCGTGTGGTAACTCCTGCCAGAGTGGTAGGAGTATCAGGAATTAGTTTGAACTGAACTGAACAGACTGAGAACTGATTTGAATTATTATTTTGGACTGAATCGAACTGAACTTTTCTTTGAACTGAACACTTGATTCACATTTGAACTGTGAAACTAAATTTAAAGTGTCATACTTTTATTTTTCACAAGTTTATATTTTTGAATGTGATTTGAATAACTGTGGTCCACGTTGATTTTTGATTGTGTTTTGAAGGTTTATCTTACCTGTAAAAGAAAGAAAAACGAGTAAAACTCAGGAAGAAATAGGAATTCTAAAATAGGTGCACCTAAAAGAAGAGACTGGTCTAACTAACTCAAATTAGTCTGACTAAAATAACCTAGGATAAAAGAGACTGGTCTATTAAATTAGATTAGCTTTACTAAAATAAATAGGTGAACTAAATAACAAAAAGAAAGAGTGAAATACTGTTTTCATTTATACTTACCTTAATATAGAGAACCTGCAGGGTATTTTGGTTTTGTGTACTGTGTTTTTATATGTGTGTTCTACATTCAGTAATTGCCGGCCTTTTCTACTTAAAGAAACAGTCTCTGTGTTTATTTTCTTGCTCCCCACTCCTTAGAGCCTAGAACTGGCCAGTGGCGCAGTTAGTGGTGTGATACCGTGCTACAAATAACACAGTGGAAGAAAGTGATTTCATTGTTGTTTGTGGGCCCTGGAATAAAAAATTAATTTATGGTACAATATGAAGCTCGGTCATATAGTTTGAGCAATAGCAAGAAGTCACATGTCCATACTAACTGCTGTACAACTGCTAACTGATAAGAGGCTGTTTCAAAGCCTTTATAGAGTCCATAACTGGCAGTTGTAGCCACAAGCAGTAAATCCAAGATGATGACACACTGAATTTTCCCTCATTTCAATTATTATTTTTTTATCATTCAGTTACTCTTTAGATATCATGTATGAGTAATCCAGCATGAGTGAGTCAAATGGCTCTCAAGTTATATGCTTTCCCAAAAACACACTCTTCCTCATGACTTAGGGTTTGGAGTGTCAATAGAAATACAACCGCATCAGTTAGCGTCCATGATTGGATGTAAAGGCATCCACCAGCCAATCAAAGGTAAATTGGGTGGGCGGGACAAGCAGCCCCCACCAGCTAATCAGATGTAAATTAAGTCCCACCCTCTTAGGCAGGCCAACACAAATGAAATGTTCTTTACTTCTCAAGTTTCCTAGCCAACATTAAAAAAATTGGAAATGAAAAAATTTAAAGAACGTCATGAACTTCAAGATCATGACATTTGAAAATTGCAATTTTCCAATTAAAATGTAAACATTTTTACAAAGAAAATTGAACTTGCCCCGGGAATATACGTTAATTTTGACTAAAAACTCTGTTAATTTAGGCTGATTTAGTATAACAGTCAGCTGATATGACTGTTCAAGGAAGCTGATGGTTCAGTTCAATGTCATCATTTCTGCCTTATAGCTTGAGACAGTGAGCTTGCAATATTCATTCTTAAAAAAGGAAGCCTGTAAGCTCAGACCTGCAAACACATTTTAGTGTGTTGGCAAAACTACTCATTTTGCCAACACACTAAAATGTTATATTTTATAGCAGATATGTATCCTAGTTTTAAAGCCCCCCTCTATGAAATAAATACAGTGACATTCAATGGTCTGATGACTGTCAGTCAACACACGGTTGTGTTGAAGCAAATGAGGCCATGATGCCCCAAACCTAATTCCACTGCATCAAAAGAATTAGCAGTAGATGCATTCCTAAACTCTACCACCTGTTTCACAATTATGAAGTAAACCCAATTAGGTCAGTTTGCCTCTGGCATTTGTATATAGCAAGGTTAATTTAAAAAGTGATGCAAAAAAGAGGCTACAAAGCAAATAGAAGCAGTGAACCCTGAATAAACAACTGCAACACAGAGAAATATTTCATAACCAATATTGAAACTTCTGAAGCTTACTAACATACTGTGGTAACTTATTAACATGATTTCATAATTAAATAGAAATTAAAAAGGTTATACAACAACAAAGAAGTGCAGGGCAAGCATGTGGGACTTTGAAAAGTACTCTGCTGTAACTCACTGAAGCGCAGACACTTAAAGTGGGTTGTATTGATCCTAAAAATAGTCACTCTCATTACAACACATGCGATATGAAGTCACTGAAGAATAAAAGAGACTCACTTTCTTTCTTATGTAATGTTAGTAAGGCAACAGCAGTGAGTGACCCGTCTACTCCTTTAGTCCTTCAGGTTTATGAGACTGCTATTTAAGAAATGGTTACTATGACAAATACTCCTGAAGCTGAATTGTCTTTAAAGTCTGTTCCTTATGTTCTATCTAAATTATTCACACATTTTTAATTTTTTTGGGAACTTATTAACATCATGCAATGTTTTTTTCAGTTGTAAGTATTTTCAGACAAAAGTTAGAAAACAATGATCAAAGTCAAACTCCAACTTGAGTGTAGCTTCTACTTGTGAGCCACTCCCAATGCACACAAGAGGACCAATCACATTCTGCTTCATTGGCATGTTGCCACACTGCTCAGTCACTGTGGGACAATGTCACGGAACATGAGGCTTATGGCAGTGAAATACTTTTTTTATTTCATCAGAGGAAGCGGAGCTGGAATTGGTTTTCTGGCATCATCATCAAAATCACCATGACACACTTGAGAACTCTGAGATCACGGCATCTCTTTAAGAGAAGGCTGTCGTCACCTCACATGATCAGTTTTAAGTATCAATATTTTGTGTATCCCTTTCATTAATTTATCACCCTCATATAATCTCCCTCAGAGGATGTGATGAAGAGAGGTGAGCAGCATGAGGAAGAATAAACCCAAATTGTTTTGAATCTTTTGCATCTCAGATACATTCACAGCGTAAAATAATGTAGTTAATTTGAGTAAAGATCCTACAGAGTGAGGCATTATATAGCTATTTCGGTGTTCATTTCAGTGGGCTGAAGTTAATATGAAGGTATGAACAGGGCATTGTTCACTTTGAAGAGGGATTTGTTGTGCCCACTATACAAGTGGTTGAGAGGAAGCATTGAGGCATTAACACCTCCATATGTATTTTAAACATCTCTTGTAGAACAAAGCTGTGATGTCATGGTGCACAGACAGGTGCTGCTTCAGTGGTCGACAGGTTGGGAGTGTTGGGGTGAGTGAGGGTCTCATTCACATCCACTGAAAGAAAATAAATAAGTACTTAATCTTTCCTAGTTTTTAGAAAAGGATGAAGAGTCAAAACCTTTGGTTTCTTATTTGACACTTGCACCATCCATGCATTATATATACTACTTATCCTGCAGAGGGTCATGAGAGGAGCTGGGGCCAATCCAAGCTGACATTGGGTGAGAAGAGGCATACACTCTGGAATGTTGCTAGACCATCGAAGCGCCATCATCTAGAGACAAACAACCAGTGACACACACTGACACTTACACATGAATTTTTCCAATACATATTTGCAACATTTAAGTCAATTCCTGAAGTAGAAAATGACCTTAATGTTGTTTCCCTTAAAGGTTCAGTGTGTAGAATTTTTAATTACAACTAGTGGTGAAGTTGCATTAAGCAGCTGAACACCCCTCATCTCACCCTTCCCTTCCAAACATGAAAGAGAACCTGTGGCAGCCTTAAGTTGTCATAAAAACTCAAAAGGTGTTTAGTTTGTCCAGTTTGGTGTATGATATAAAGTATTTGAATATAAAGGGCCCATTCTAGGGTAAAGAAAACAATTACTACAATTTAGATGAAACACACGAGTGAAAACATCAATAGGATTATTTTATATTCAATTCCTGCCAATAAATCCCTTTCACCTAAATCTTACACACTGAACCTTTAATGTTATGGTGTTCATTGTCCTCATTCCTACACCCAGTTTTGCATGTAATGTTTTCTGTAGCCACTTTCCCACTGGTCAGTAAGCCCACTTATAACTGGCTTTTGTCTGCATTGAAAACAGATGCCACTGGTATTCTCTCCTGGGTCAAATGACTCTGCAGTAGATGAAAATATGACTAAATGTACTAATTTCTTCTCATACTTCTTTATTTCTACATTCTTGACACTATCGCTGCACTTTTTCTTCACAATGTTATGAAGTGCAATGAACTTCGGGGCAGTGGTGTGTATACTTTTTTCATTTTGGGAACAACGTGCATCAGTGATTTTGTCTTTGTATTTTACAAAATGCAACTCTGGCAAGACAGTGAGGTGAGAAAGCATCTCAGTTACTGGCACATACATGGGGTGGAACATGACTCACTGGGTGAAAAAACAGAAAAGCACTCTACTGACAATAGGAAAAGAGTCAATCGCTTTTTTAGCGGGTTTTCCCACATTTAATGAACCTGCGGGCCGCGTATACCTGCTAATGTAATGTTATAGATGTTAAGATGTATATCTAGGCCCACATCCTGTTACACATCACCTGTTTATCTGTGTTTAGTTTGAAGTGCACAAGGAGGCTGTGTTTGTCGAAGATCCTCCTACAAGCTCAGTGACCCTCTGAGACAGAAGCTTGTCAACCCTCAGGACAAACCACCGAGATGTAAGCAGTGTAGTGTACAAAGTTCAGTCAAGCGAGGAGCACAGAGTTACACATTGGAGAGAGAACATAACACCAATGGTTTAATAGAAGAGAGAAATAAGCTGTGTATGTCAAAGTGGAGCAATTATCGCTGAACAAAGGAGTCGGTCTACAGCACAAAGCAGTCTTTAGATCCCTCCACAGGCAAAGTAACGCCAGTTCACACAGTGACCCACTCACATGTGACCTCAATGACTCTCATAATGTTACTCAAGGTGAAATACCTGAGACTCTGTACCAGTCAGTTAGAACTGAAGATGCCTTTCAGATGGTAAATGCTCTTTCTAGTTTGTAATGATCACCCAAAGTGCCTTACAGTACAGTTTTGACATTCATCCATTCACACACATTGATACAGTTCATCTATGTGCAGCACTCTAACACACGTCACTCACACACTGCCAGCACAGGGGCAATTTGGGGTTCAATGTTTTGCCCAAGGACATGTCAGCATGCGGAATGGAGCTTTGAACAGGGTTTGGCTGCTTGTGGGACACACTTGTGACACAATAGCTTGAATGTAGGCATTCTTTATTTTTAACTTGAATATTAATCTGTAAATTTTATCCCCTGTAATCCACAACATGTCTACATTATTTTGTCTAATGCTATGAAAAAGCTCCAATGAAATGTGACCTGGTTTATTCAAAGTTAGGGTCCACAGCTACAGCAGACACTTAGGTCATAACTTTATTAGGGTGAAAAAGTAAGTTCATGGCCCTCTTCCTCCACATCGTGACATCTACAAACACTGTAGGCATTTGTAAGGAATCACATTATAGCCATTTTCGGACATGAACTCCAGAGGAAGGACAATTGGGTCCGGACGTTCTCCAGAGGTTTCCTTTCAGACAATAATGCAGCAGGAGATTCTTCGTTCATACATGTTCATAACAACTCACAAATCTCCAGATGAGGGTTGGTACAGCATGCAGGGGCAGGGAGTAACGTATAAATTGTGCTGTGAGGATCATGTGTTGTTGCTCACAGGACATCGACAGACTTTATCACCAGAAGCACTATTGACACTTTTCCATCCTGAGATATTTTTTTTTTGCATCCGTTGCGTGATACAAACGTCATGAACACCCCTTTCACTTGTGGTGAATCCTGAGAAAGATCTCCTGCTGTGTTGTCACATCTGCTCCTTTGGACATTTTGAGGACTTTTTACTCAGGGATTGGCCAGTTACATTCCGCAGAAAGTCCGGATTCTTTCACTCAGACATTTACATTCACACATACAGCCCCTCCTGAGGGAGTGGAGTTTAGTGCTTGTCTGAAAGCAGCTTTAGAATAGTGGAAGCTGGAGCCCTTATATAAGTGTCCTAAAATTTTTAGGAAAACACAAATATAAATTTTCAATTGGGAAACTGTAACCAAACCAGATTTTATAGTTTGTTGAGGAGTGCTTTTCTTCTACAGTCACTCAAAATGATGTAATCTACTGCAATGGGATTATGTATTAATGTATTACTTTCCATTACTGAGCGTGTGTGTGTGTGTGTGTGTGTCATTCTTTTCTTTGAACTAAAGCATGGTTGGTTCTTTCAAGTCCAGACCTTTCTGCTGTAGGCATGTTTGTCACACTGTGTGTATATGTGTGTGTTCGTGTTTCAAGTATGTGCTTAGGTCCTTTTCATGCTTTTTAGTGTGAGTATTGGTTGTGACAGTATATCTTACAGTATGTCTTTGCTGGGATTTCTGGTTACACACATTTACATCATGATGCAACCATGTTCGGGAATAATTTAAATTTAGTGCTAGAGACATTAATGTATCCTAAACAGGCACACAGTTATAAAGTACATTCATTTCAATTCTACAGCCAATTTTATATATTGTTGTCTCTGTCCTATTATCTGTCTGTCACTGATATCTCATCCTCATCCTTGTTCAAATCATCTCATCTGTGATTCAAGCTTTAATTGAAAATCTGATGTTATTTATGTATTGCATTCCACCAGATCAATGGTGCTGAGGAAAGGGAAGGACGAAGACAAGTTCCGTTTCAACATTGCTGACATTGACATCCCAACCATCACAGAGAAGCCAGTCAAGAGCTAAGGCAAGATTTTTGACAGCTCTCTTGATAAACACAACATCTGTCCAGTTTACATGCACCGAGTTGGATGGCTGGCTGACGTCTGTGGATGAGTCTGTCCTACCTTGTAAGTTTAATAACAGAGGGAGAATTCCACACAAAAATCTAACACAAATTAACACAACCTCTGCAACAACTCAGGAAACAAAGACTTTTAAATGTGGTCTTTTAAACATAAGATCATTATCATCAAAGGCTATTTTAGTTAATGAACTAGTCTCAGATCACAACATTGATTTATTGTCCCTCACTGAGACCTGGCTGCATCCTGATGAATATGTCAGTCTAAATGAATCTACTCCCCCCAGTCATGTAAATTCACACGTTCCCAGAGACTTTGGTCGAGGAGGTGGAGTTGCTGCTATTTTTAACTCCAGTCTATCAATTAATCCTAAACCTAAACTAAGCTACAACTCATTTGAATGTCTTGTTCTTAGTCTTCCACGCCAATCTAAGAAACACCAACAGCCAATCATATTTGCTGTAGTTTACCGTGCTCCTGGGGCTTATACTGAATTTTATCAAACCTAGTCCTAAAGACCGATAAAATTATTATTGTTGGTGACTTTAATATTCATGTTGACAATAATAAAGATAGCCTTAGCGTAGCATTTATTTCGATATTAGACTCAATTGGTTTCAGTCAGTGTGTACACCAACCTACTCATTGTTGTAACCACACACTTGACCTTATATTATCATACGGTGTCAAAATTGAACATCTTACAGTACTTCCGCGCAATCCAATTCTATCAGACCATAATTTAATAACCTTTGATTTTTCACTATCAGAATATATGCCACTAATAATGAACTCAGTTTCTAGATGTTTACCTGATAGTGCTGTAGCTAAATTTAAGGAAATAATTCCGATTACATTTAAACCCGTATTATCTGTCAATATAAACAACAAATTCATTAAAAACCTTAGTGCCACTAAGATTGACCATCTTGTCGATAGCTCTGTAGACTCATTACGATTAACACTAGACTCAATAGCGCCTCTAAAAAAGAAACATATTAAACATAATAAATTAGCTCCATGGTATAATTCCAAGACACATGAGTTAAAACAATTATCAAGAAAATTAGAAAGGAAGTGGCGCTCCAGCAACCGGTTTGAACATCTCCTAGACTGGAAGAGTAGTGTTAAAGCATATAAGAAGGCCCTCCACAAAGCAAGAGCTGCCTACTATTCGAAACTAATAGAAGAGAATAAAAATAACCCCAGGTTTCTCTTCAGCACTGTAGCCAGGCTGACAGAGAGTCACACCTCCACCGAACCCAGTATTCCTCGATCCCTAAATAGCAATATCTTTATGACCTTCTTTAATAATAAAATTCTAACTATTAGAAATCAAATCAAACATCTCCTGCCCTCAATTGGCACTGAAATCTCAGAAACGGCTAAGAATCCTACCAATTATTTAGACAGCTTCTCTCTGATCACCCTTGATCAGCTGACCAAACTAATCTCATGTTCTAAACCAACAACTTGTATCTTAGATCCCATTCCTACAAAATTACTTAAAGAAATTCTGCCCCTAATTGATAGCACGTTACTGAACACAATAAATCTGTCATTATCATCAGGATATGTACCACAGTCTTTTAAAATAGCTGTAATCAAACCCCTCCTCAAAAAACCCACCCAAGACCCAGAGGTTTTAGCCAATTACAGACCAATATCTAACCTCCCCTTCCTGTCTAAAATCCTAGAAAAAGTTGTAGCCAATCAGCTGTGTGAGTTTCTCCAGGAAAATAATATATATGAAGACTTTCAGTCGGGGTTCAGAGCCAATCATAGCACAGAGACAGCCTTGGCAAAAGTCACTAATGACCTTCTAATAGCTTCAGATCAGGGATTTGTGTCTGTCCTTGTTCTGTTAGATCTTAGTGCAGCATTCGACACAATTGACCATAACTTTTTATTACAGAGACTAGAACAGTTAATTAGCATTAAAGGAGCCGCCCTAAACTGGTTTAAATCCTATTTCTCTGATCGCTCCCAATTCGTGCAAATTAATGATGAGTCATCTGTGCGCACCAAAGTTAACCATGGTGTTCCACAGGGCTCTGTGCTCGGCCCAATTTTATTCTCATTATATATGCTTCCACTCGGAAACATTATCAGGACACACTCGGTAAATTTCCACTGCTATGCGGATGACACCCAGTTATACTTGTCAATAAAACCTGAACAAAGTAATCAAATAACTAAACTCCAAGCATGTCTCAAGGACATAAAAACCTGGATGACCCGCAATTTTCTCTTATTAAACTCAGATAAAACAGAGGTTCTAATACTTGGCCCTAAACACCTTAGAGATAAATTATCTAATGATATAGCTGCGCTAGACGACATTGCCCTTGCTTCCAATGAAACAGTCAGGAACTTGGGAGTGATCTTCGATCCTGATTTATCCTTTAATTCACACTTAAAACAAATTTCTAGGACCGCCTTTTTCCACTTGCGTAATATCTCCAAAATCAGACATGTCCTTTCTCAAAAGGATGCCGAAAAACTAGTCCACGCCTTTGTTACATCCAGATTGGATTATTGTAATTCATTACTATCAGGCTCCAGCAGCAAGTCGTTAAAGACTCTGCAGCTTGTCCAAAATGCCGCAGCACGTGTCCTGACAAGAACAAAGAAAAGAGACCACATGTCTCCAGTATTAGCTTCGCTACACTGGCTTCCGGTTAAATCTAGAATAGAATTTAAAATTCTCCTCCTCACCTTCAAGGCCCTTAATAATATGGCACCATTATACCTTAAAGAGCTGATGGTACCTTATCAACCCACTAGAGCACTGCGCTCCCAGAATTCAGGCTTACTTGTCGTCCCTAAAGTCTCTAAAAGTAGAGTAGGAGCCAGAGCTTTCAGCTATCAAGCTCCTCTCCTGTGGAATCATCTCCCACTTTCAATTCGGGAGGCAGACACCACCTGTATATTTAAGAGTAGGCTTAAAACCTTCCTTTTTGATAAAGCTTATAGTTAGAGCTGGTACAGGCTTGTCTTGGACCTGCTCTTAGTTATGCTGCTATAGGTCTAGAAGGTCGGGGGACACATGACACACAGAGCTTCTCTTTCCAGCTTCTCATTCCTCTTCTCAATCGTTATCATATCAAAGTAATTCATGTCTCATCAATACATGTTACTGACTTCACTTCTTCCCCGGAGTCCCTTTGCCTTATTGTCCGCAGATCCAGGGCCGCAGCTATGGCCACATCATGGATTAGGATCTGTGGATTGCGTATCAGAGATCGTAATGGTGGATCCAGTATGGTGGATTCTGTATCGTGCTGGCTGATCGTGACAATAAAGGCGGATCCTTTATCGTTTTGCCATCGGAAAATGGTGCTGGACCACGACCAAGGTGGCAGCTGATGATGGATCCTAATGGCGACAATGAACAATGACTGTGGACTATAGTGGCATCCGATCTTGATGGTGGATCATGATCTTGCTGGCTGCTGACCATAGACTATGATTGCAGAAAGACTGCTTGACACATAGTATTTCTCAGATACTTGACCCTTATTGACATTAATCCACCAATTCACTGACCTTCAGTTATGCTTCAGAAAGGTCTACCCCTATCAGTACTGCTAAAACCTTGATGATGTTTCCCTTCACACTTGACATCTATTGCACTTCTGTCCGTCCTGGGAGAGGGATCCCTCACATGTGGCTCTCTCTGAGGTTTCTACGTTCTTTTTACCCTGTTAAAAGGTTTTTTGTAGTTTTTCCTTACTCTTGTTGAGGGTTAAGGGCAGAGGATGTCACACCATGTTAAAGCCCTATGAGACAAACTGTGATTTGTGAATATGGGCTATACAAATAAAATTTGATTGATTGATTGATTGATTAAAGCCTTGATGTATCAGCATGGAATTCTTTAGAGAATCCTGTGGTCCCTCCTTGTCTATGCAGTTCCAATCCTGGTAGTCAAGACCTCAGAGAGGAGGGGCAGCAGCCATCTTAGGAGATATTTGGGACTGCTGAAGAGTTTGAGCAGCACCACACTCTAAGGACACAATAAACACCAACTGCCCTTAACACACAGTTTAGCAACATTGTACATCTAGAACTTGTTCTGACATAACATATACAAAGATCACCAGTTAAACTGGATCACCAGAGATTGGTGAAGGCTGCAGATTTGACTCAACTCAGAAAAAATGCACCACTCAGTTCTTTGAGTGAAACAGCCAAATTGTTTTGACCTCCCTCTCACTCTTTGTTAAGATGTGTGGTAAGTTGAGTTTTGGTTCAGGATCAAAATATATTTGATATTCATATCTAAGCATTCAAGCACAGGAGATAAAAGGTTAGTATATATTAGTGTTGATACTATTCATCAGACAATAGACCATTTTCATACTTTGTTACATTTAAAAATGGCTGCTTCCAAATAGGTCTATTAAAAGTATATATATATATATATATATATATATATATGAGAAAGAGGGCAGCATTACTTTAATTATTCTTTATTATAACTTGTGGTGGCCCTGTGTTGTTAAATCCAGCTCATTTAACAGACTCAATTTGTTTAGGTAGGCTAGATAAATAATTAACATTGTCAACACATTGTAGTGCAAAGAGGTTCTGGGTGTCATTAAAGCCCCTACAAGGAGTTTTTCACTGGCTATGAAACAGTATGGATTTCTTGTACCTGTATAAATATATTTAGTACTAAATGGTTATGTTCAATCAGTTCTATTGTTATAAAATTGTCATTACTGACAAATGGGTTCATATTTTATTACTCTTTATTATTATACTAATATGTATTTTCATCTTTGAGATTGTGTTGATTGCAGACCTCTGAAATGGCCGACATGATTATAAAAATGATAACACCAGTTAAGTATATGTATATGTTTAATTTTCAAATTTATACATAACATAATAATGAACACTAACAAAGCCAATTCAGTTTAATTTGATGAAAAGCATCAACTATAAAATCCTCTTTGCAGATAAACCAGGAAGGATGAACAAAAGAAAAATACCCTAACTCACTCTGCACCAGGAGAGTTTATAAAAAACTCTACACACAACGTCTAGCACCCAAACACTACAAAAGTGACAATATATTGTACAGCTGTTTGAGGAGGACTCACAAATGACATGGAGTAATTGTGAAGTAGCTCCAGAGTATTACCACAGGCCAAGAAAACAGGCACGAATGGGCACTGCACTAAAATGAACATCATAATAATAATTAACCAGTTGTCTTAATCTGATTTTAATCCAGTAATCTAAAGACATTTACCAACCTTAATTTCAAACATCAACTGGTGATTTAAAAGAGAAAAACATACACATGCAGACTGAACAAACACAAATCCCACTTGAATATTGACAGAATTAAAACAAGAACAGAAAACACATCCATATAATAGGACTCTGTATTTATGTTATGGGATTAACATGTTGGAAGTGCATTTATAATTAACACTGCAGGATTTTCAATTTAGCTGGATGTAAAGCAGCATATATTTAAATGGTACATCCAATTTAAAATAATGTTTTCAATTGTAATCCTAACTGATGGTAATGCGACAGATTATAGGACAGAAAAGTAAATTAGATACACTCTCATTTGCTACACATGACAAGACTGCTTATATCTGAAAGACTTTAGCCAAAATCAATCGTATTTGTAGGCACTCTGTGTCAGAAGCCTTTCATTGCTGAGGAATTGAGGAAAATGCTGTGTGGCAGTCATTTTAGGCGCCAGCCAAAGTGTCACATGTAACAGCCAAATGACGACTCAGGATCCTGGGCCTTAATTCACGTTATGCTCTCATACTTTTTTGAATGAACTGGAAAGAGACAGCAATGTAATGGAGACACTACAGAGGAGAACTCATCTGACAGCTGATACTGTACACTGGCTGTTAAAATGCCTGCTGAGTCTCACCCATTCACAAACAGGCATTAGCTTGACTATTGTGGAGACACCACTGGATTCCAAATTTCTTGAAGCAAGCTTATGTTCTTGTGAGACGTAAGATTTTATGTTTTAATATAAGTCATATGTCTATGGTAGGTTCACTCAATAATATAATGGCTGGGGTTTTGAAGTGCCATACAAAAACTTTAGGTAAGTAGCAAGCCCAAGATATGGATTTAATATTTATAATCAACATCCAACTTTGAGGTATAAAACAAATTTTCTCAAATATCACTATAGCTGACAAGGACAATGGCTACTGTAATGGCAAATTCTGCATTTGTGTTATGTTTAATAGAAGAACAGATATGTATTTATAAGAAATATGAACAAATGTGTTCTGTGAGTTAACTTACACTCTACAAGTGTTGATTGGAGAACACAGATGTTTATTGCTTCCCCCCTTTCTGTGAGACTGGGCAATTGGTACTCTGCAGGGGTCACCCAAGGTGTCAGAATAGAGGGGTGCAGGGATTTCTTTCATGTATACAGGACAGGGGTCTTTTGCCTCTTCTACTAAGATAAGAGGTCACTCCAGGGGGCTGGGACAGAGATGGATGTCTGTCCACCCTGAGTCAGAGGGAGTGACGAAGGCCTTTTGCTCCTTGCGGGGAGGGGTTTGAGATTGTATAAGTGTATTCGATTTTCCAATGCTCTTTGCTCATTGTTACACGTCACGCTAGGTGATGTTTGGCAGTGAGTCCACCTGCAGGTGTAGAATTAAACTTTCCGAGAGACAATGTATGACTTGTGCTTGATTTTATAGAAATTTCCATGACAAATTGGCGTTGTCGGCAGGATCACATCGTGTGAGAGGACACTCTGGATCTCGGGGCTGAAGGAAAGTCTGGGACTCTTACCTCACATTGAAGAGGGCCGGATGCCAGAGAGCTAGAGCTGCTCTCACAGACGTGATCCAACGGACCATTTTGGCAAGCGGCATTGTCTTTCGGGTAAGTGCAATTAAAAGCTTAGAGAAAAAATTAACTGGTTTAATTTAAAGCTTTAAAAAAAAGGGCCAAAGAGAAAAAGATTCACTCATTCATTGTATTGAGGGACAGATGTGTCTGCACGGCTAGGGTTACGAAATCGGTGTAGGATCAAGGAAGCTTCATGTTTCGATCTTTAGGAAAAGGTCAAAAACGTTTCTAATTAATTTAAACACACCTATAAGGTTGGGCTCTGACATTCGGGCTAATGCTTATTATAGTTATTATTAATATAAAGTAACATTATTATTTTGCAATAGAGGTGTAGCTTGGACGGAAGGACCAAGGCCAGGACCGGAACGTCTCAGCACAGAAATCTGTTGAAAATCTGATAATTCCAGTACATTTTTATACCTGCGTGTTGCTAAAGAGAAGTGTGTCTATGAAATTTCTCTAAGGCATTATGATTTAGGCAGAGTATTTAAAATGTATTAAGGAATTTGCCAAGTGATCAGGTAACTACAAGAGGAAATTACAATTGGCAACATAATATGGGAGATGGTCTCTTATTGTTTCTTACAAAAGCATTTTTGATATTGGTTGAAGGTTTAAGCATTTTGGTTTGGGTTTAAGGTTACTAACACTAAAACACTAATAAACTAAAATGTGATGCAGCGGCAGCCTGTGAAGTCATCAGCTCCACCGCCGCTAAACTACAGACTGAACACCTGGATGCATTCATGGTTATTACAGGTGATTTTAATCATGCCTCACTGAACAATACTTTAAATAACTTCCACCAGTATATTGGCTGCCCCACCAGAGACAATAAAACGCTGGATCTTCTCTATGCCAACGCCAGTGATGCATATGACGTCACAGCCCTCCCCCCCTCGGCAGATCAGACCACAACCTGGTCATGATGACTCCCAGGTATGTCCCTCTGGTGAGAAGACAACCTAAACACACCAGGACAGTGAGGAAGTGGACACATGAGGCCACAGAAGCACTGCAGGACTGTTTTGAGTCGACAGACTGGGATGTACTCTGTGAGCCACACGGGGAGGACATTGATGACATGACTGACTGCATCACTGAGTACATCAGATTCTGTGAGGACACCACCATGCCAGCCCGGACCGTACGCTGCTTCTCCAACAACAAGCCCTGGATCACCAGCGACCTGAAGGTACTTCTGAACGAGAAGAAAAGGGCTTTCAGGTCTGGAGACAGAGAGGAGCAGAGGAGAGTGCAGCACGAACTCTGAGATATGCTGAGGACAAGCAAGGAGAACTACAGGAGGAAGCTGGAAGCCAAACTCCAACAGAACAGTGTTAAGGATGTGTGGACGGGAATGAAGCACATCACAGGGATGAAGGAGAAGGACAGGCAGACATCAGGGAGCCTGGACAGAGCAAACCAGTTCAACCAGTTTTTTAACAGGTTTAGCTCACCTCCTGCCACCTCCCAGACACCCCCTGCCCCCCACACACCTACACTGTCCCAAATGGCTGGAAACACCCCTCAGCATTCCCCTGCACATCACCTCCCCATCTGCCCCCCCTCCTCACCTCCCCCCACTGAGGACACAAACATCAACCACCCAACGGTGACTACAGGCCAGGTAAAGAGGCAGCTGGAAAGACTGAACCAGCGAAAGGCAGCAGGCCCTGATGGCATCACTCCTAGGATCCTGAAGACCTGTGCTAGCCAGCTGTCTCCTGTACTGAGACATCTGTTCAACCTGAGCCTGAGTCAGGAGAAGATCCCAAAGCTGTGGAAGACGTCCTGCCTGGTTCCAGTCCCCAAGAAGCCAAGGCCATCCGAACCAGCGGACTACAGACCAATTGCCCTCACATCCCATGTGATGAAAGTCCTGGAGAGACTGGTCCTAGCCCAGCTGAGACCACAGGTGAGGACGTTTCTGGACCCCCTGCAGTTTGCCTATCAGCCCCATTTAGGAGTCGATGACGCCGTCATTTACCTGCTGCAACGAGCCCATATGCATCTGGATGGTGGGAGAGGCACAGTGAGGATCACATTCTTTGATTTCTCCAGTGCTTTCAACACCATTCAGCCTCTGCTACTGGGTGAGAAGCTGCGGGTGATGGGTGTTGACAACGCAGTGATCTCCTGGATTACTGACTACTTGACAGGCCGGCCACAGTTTGTCCGTCTGGGCAGTGGGCTGTCTGATGTGGTGGTCAGTGATACAGGAGCTCCACAGGGGACTGTGCTTTCTCCCTTCCTCTTTACCTTATACACCACCGACTTTAAGTACAACTCTGAGTCATGTCACCTGCAGAAGTTCTCTGATGACTCAGCTGTTGTCGGGTGTATAGGAGATGGAGAGGAGGGGGAGTACAGGACACTGATAGACAGATTTGTAGAGTGGTCCGAACAGAACCACCTGAGGCTGAACACCAACAAGACCAGAGAGATGGTGATCGACTTCAGGAGGAAGAAGAAGATGCCTTCACAGCCACTAAGGATCAGAGGGGAGGTGGTGGAGGAGGTGGAGGACTACAAATACCTCGGAGTGGTGATCGACAACAGACTGGACTGGAAATCTAACACCGAGGCTGTGTACAAGAAGGGGATGAGCAGACTCTACTTCCTGAGGAAGCTGAGATCCTTCAACGTGTGCAGCAAGATGTTGGAGATCTTCTACCAGTCTGTTGTTGCCAGTGCCATCTTCTTTGCTGTTGTTTGTTGGGGCAGCAGCATCAGAGCCAGCGACACCAACAGACTTGAAAAGATCATCAAGAAGGCTGGCTCTGTTCTTGGACTGAGACTGGAGTCTCTCAAGACTGTGGTGGAGAGGAGGACGCTGAATAAACTGTTATCCATCATGGACAATGAGCAGCACCCTCTCCACCACACAGTGGACAGACAGCGGAGCAGCTTCTCCCACAGGCTGCTACAGCTCCGCTGTCGAAGGGACAGATACAGGAAAACTTTCCTGCCACATTCCATCACACTGTACAACAAAAGCTAAAGCATAATCTACAATCTACAGTCACCTCACACTTCTCCATACTTTGTACATATCAACACTGCCAACTTGCTGTATATATCTCTGTACAATATATTTTATTTTTTATCGTATTTACTATTGCTTTTTTTATATTTTATTATGTATAGTTTGCTTTATAGTATATTTTAATTTTTTTTTTGTTGTCACTTGTCACTTTGTGTAATGCTGCTGCTGCACTATAATTTCCCAGCTTGGGATAAATAAAGTATATCTATCTATCTATCTATCTATCTATCTATCTAAACTAAAATGTAACAAATTTGTTGATGGATGTGAGTGGCTGTAAAAGAAAAATGTAAAATTTGATGAAACTGATCTGAGCATTTCAGTTGAGCATTTCAGCTGAGAGAGCGGAGGAAAAAGGAAAAAAGAAAGTTCTGAGAACCTGGAAACAGTATACGTTTAAATATATTTGGGGTATAATGTTTTTTTTTTAAGACTGATAGTAAAAGTAAAAAGAGATAACCGCAAAAATAATTTTAAAATATACATTTTGAAGAGATAGAAAATAATTGGTTTAGAAAAATAAATTAGAAAGACTTTTAAGGTCTTTTCCCATATCAGCATAATTTTGTTTCCCAAATTTCGTATTCTGCTGAACAAACTTAGAGTTTAAATTGATAAATAAAATAAGAGTTGGTTCACAACTGCTGAGACAACCTATTTGAGAAAATAGGTTTAAAACTGTGTTTTTCCAAGCATGGGAAGTTTGAGTTTAAAATTATCTTGGGTAACTCAAAACTAAAACTGCGTGTGAAAAGAGAGAAATAAAAAGAGTAAGAATGAAGTAGAGAGGACAAAGAAAAAGGAAAAATTAATGTAGGGATATTTGTGCCAGATTGGGAGCGGATTAAAGTTGTTTAACTGAAGTGAATGTGTAGGAACTGAAATGATCTCCAAGTCTCAGTGTCTCCGACTAGATTCTGATCTGGACTCAGCTCCACTAACGGAAGGACATTGGGCAAGAGAATGCCCTGGGAATCAGCACACACAGTGCGATTGACAAGCTGTGGAGCTGGGGACAGTGAAGGATTCATCTGGTGCAGACGCTGAGATGGAGGGAGAGAGTTTTCAACCAACACATCACTATAGTAAGAACACGGTTACACACACACCATGTGAATTAATGTTAGACATAGAGCGGATGATTAAGATTGCTATTGACCATTGTGAGCTTGATCAGAAGATCAGTAGAGAGAGGCCTACTGTGCCTTATGCTAAATATTTTCACATGATGCATGTAAACTAATGCCGAACACACAAATCACAGTGAGTGGTAGAGACATCACATATATTTGTAGATTCAGGAACCAGAATCAGTTAATAAATGTGAGGAGTTTAATATTACTCCTAAAATGAATGTTGGATATCTCATAATGATTGGAGCAACAGGTACAACAGTGATAGAGAGATGCACTGTACCATTTTGTCTTTTCATGATGTGGTTGAAGGGGATTTTTAAGATAAATTTTTGTGTCACCACACTGTCTGATAAACTTTATAGGTAAAGATTTGAGGTGTTCATTGAGTAGTATGCTAAATTTTAACACCACAGGGCAGTAGTGGTAACTAGAGTCCAGACTCCTTTCTCACCTCTGTAAGTAACATCCTCTTGCAAAGGCAGAGACAGGAGAGACTTACAACAAATGTGAGAACAGATGTTATTAGCTCAAAGGAGAGAATTTGGTAAGGCAAAACTAAGTTTAAGAAGGTTATAGAGGATGTGAAGTGAAGAAGGGATAAAGTAAGTTGGTTGTATTGAAAGAATAAACACTGTATTGTCTTAGTAGTTTTGATAGACTCATTGGCTAAAGATTTGTTAAAGTATCAACTTTTGATTCTTATGATTAACTGATAAAACCAAAAACAATTTGAGTGCAAAGTTTTTGGAACTTTGAATTTGAAGGTGTAATCACTGGAGGGGAAACGACAGTTAATACAATAAAGGATTTTAAAAGAGGGTTAAAGGTTAATCACAAACTGGATTTTCTGTAGTGATAAATGAAACGAGTGTTGAACTCATTCCTGAATATTGTAAATCGTTTGATGTAATTGATTAATATTTGTAGTTTTGTTGTAAACAGGGATGATGTTCCTGGGTTGAAACAGGTATCGACATGTTTGTGGACCGGGCACAAATATGGTTTGGGTCTCATCAAAAGGAGCAGACCCAATAGAAAAGAATATCTGAATCTTCTTGTGGAACATGTAAAATCTCCTGCTGACACACTATTTTCCTGTAAGAAAAAAACAAAAAACAAAGGAAGCAGAGCTTCAAACATGTCTCAGAGCTGTGGCAGCTGCTGAGAGCTGTGATATATGATGTGTGATATGTGACGCTGTGATAAGACACGGTAATGCTTTAAATGATAGACATCACTATTTAGAGAAGCAATGTTCTTGACTATGTGACTTGCTTCCCTACAGTAGTAGGGATAGCCACATGATTGTATAGCAGTTTTTTTCTTAAAAAAAAAAAGTTGTCTCTCCTAAATTAGATTAGATTTAAAAGATAAATAGCTAATAAACACAGACGTGTGTTTGTTTTTGTGACAAGCTCAGCATCAAAGGATGTAGCAACTGGTGATAAACCAAGTGGGTTTAAGACTGTGTGATACAATGGAGGCTAAACCACTCCCATCACAATCTGAAGAATGCAAATATGCTGTTGACAACAGTGTTAAGATCTACACTAATAGCAGGTTTGCATGGGGGGTGGCGTGTGATTTTAGCAGATTTAACTGAATAAGATATTCATGACCCATTTCGTTTCACACTTTTGTCTTTGATTTGCTGGATGCTGTGTTGTTATGCAAGCGGGATGATGTCTGCAAATATGAAGCACATTTTAAAGATTTTGACCGTTTAACACTTAATATAGATTATAGGACCAGTAAAATAAGGGTCAATCGAAATTAAATACATTTTTGGAATAACAGATTTAATTGAATACGGTTTAAAGAGTGAGCTGGTGGACAACAAGTTGTTTGGTGGCTGACAGACTTTTGATGTGGGTCACATGGAAGATTTTGTTTAACCTATGTATGTTTCCTCATTAGGAAGAATTGACACATGACTGGTGTCGATGTGTCAAAAGGGAGGAATGCCATATGTAAGAAATTTAGATATACTAGATATATTGGGTGTACAAAAGAACACTCTAAATAATACTCAAATAAAACTTTTTATCAGAGTTGTGTAATCTGAATTACAAGTAAAATAGGTAAAGAAATCCAGATTCCACAAAGTGAACATCCACCACCAAACAAACAGTTTGATCATTCATAGAGGGATTTAAACTATTAAATTAAGTAAGTTAGGGAAGTAAATAAATACTGTCTTGTTTTATGTTGACATGTTTTTCTATGCAAGCAGAAGCTTTCCCCATATCTAAACAGGATTCTTCAGCAGTGGCACAGACACTGTTCGGAGAAGTCATTCCATTCCAAAAAGACGTCCACTGAGAAGAGTACACCATTTATAAGCACAGCTTTAAGGATGCTGGTGAGTATCTGGGTATCGACACAAGGCAACATCGTGCCTATCATCCCGCAAGTGGCGGGCCAGTGGAAAGAGACGGCAGTGGAAAGAAACAACAGTACATTGAAAAACGAACTGGTAGATATTGTGTAAACCTGTTCCCTGTACTCTTTGAAATCCACAGACAGGGGGGTGAAGGACTCCCTACCGAAATCCATAGAAGGGGAACTGCATGATCTGAAACCAGGAGATTGGATTGTGGTGAAGGACGGGAGGAGGAAAAGTCTGGAGAGCACGTCGATGGAACGAGTGCAAGCCAAGTGCCTCCCACCACATAGACGACAGCGAAGGTCACCTCCTTGGCATTACAGTTTTATCTTAGTCGATTTTTTAAATGTTATTATCATTAGTATTTCAATGTATTATGTATTGCTGTTTTCTTGTTGTACCTACTTTGGTCAACCAAGTTGTTTTAAATGTGCTAAATAAATAAAGTTGACATTGACATTACAGTGATTCTGATTGTTGAGGTCACCCTTCAAAACAGACCAAGAGCATGCATGCACTCCAAGTGGTTCAAGAACAGCCTCAAATTTATTTTGGGGATCATGAACAGGCATTTGTGACCATTTTTTAAGTTTGGCTTTTCCACATTGACAGAACCATTTATGACACACCATCCTTTGGCAGGCATTTGGAAGGTCAACGATTATAATGTAATCTCTTTAAATGTCACGCTCTCAGCTTTTGTGCTTTCTTTAAACACTTTCTCCTTTCTGTCTATCATGTTCCCTCTGCATGTTTGCCCCCCCTCAAATCAACACATGATGGAAGGCTACTGTCCTGTTCATCAGGGAAAGTGGCTTTTCGCCTCCATAGTTGGATGTGTCCACAAAGCGTTCAAAGTTAAAAGCTGACAAAGTAAAATAAAGAGAAAGCCACACTAATATGAAGAAGGAGGAACATATTCATCAACTATTATGGGCTCCAAATGTCAACCAGATACAATAATCTACTGAGGTGAGCAAAAAACAACATCCAGGGCGAGCATTAATCATTGAACATTTATTTTTTCTCCAAATGTCACTCTGATTTCAGTCCATCAGGTTCTGGCCATGGTCTTTATCCATATCCATAGTGAAGACGAATAACAGAAGCATAATCCTAAAGATGACAGACAGAAAATAAAGGTTGTGAAGTTTTAAAAAAGAAGAGCAAATAGGCTGATGTCTTTTGGAAAGTTTTCCTAAAGTTAAGATTGGGACGGCTTGGGAGTCATTTATTAAGCAAGTCCAAGGCTCATCTTACTTCTGAAGGTGTATAGTTCTTGTTTAAACAAGACAGTGGCTCCCAAACATTTTAGTCTCACACCTTCAATAAAAATCTGTGGTTATGGGACTGTAGTTCACTCAACCTCAGATAGGACATATGTACACAGATTGTATACAATCCCCTGTTTTCTCTTAGTTACATTACATTACATTTCATTTCATTGAGCTGACACTTTTATCCAAAGCGACTTACAATAAGTGCATTCAACCATGAGGGTATAAACCCAGAACAACAAGAATCAAGAAAGTACAATTTCTTAAAAAAAAAAAAACTACAAAGTGCTATAAGTAAGTGCCATTTAAGTGCTACTAAATTGTTAGTTTAAAAATGTTATTCAAGGTATAGTTGGAAGAGGTGTGTTTTTAGTTTCTTAGTGGTGGCAGAAATGGACTGTTCCACCTTGCACCGGAGTTTGGACATACAGGATCAATCCAGTTGATCCACGCACCTGAACACACACTATGGATGGTTATTTGTTTGTGAACATGTGCATGAAAATGTAGGTTGACACACACTTTTTACAGGTGTACAAAAAAAGTATGGTTATATCCTTGCTGGTATTGCTAAAATATGAGGCTATAATAGTACCGGCACTGCACCGAGTTATATTTTCTTATTTGTATGTTATCCTTTATACATTTTATCCTTTTTTAATGTTAATTCATTATTAATTATTTGTCTTTTGAGATAGTTTTTTACTGATGTATTTTGTCCCTTTTCAAATAAAATCTAAATTTATTCAAATAAAATCTAAATTTATTCAAATAAAATCTAAATTTATTTGAAATAAAACAGATATGGTCAATACTTCCAGCTACACAGATTACATTTTACACATTGTTGTGTATGAATATGTGGCAACTGTAATTTACATTTACTGATTCACTGTCACAACTGTAAGAGCAGCCCAGTTTGACCAGTCTCAACCACATCAAGGTGTTTGGTTTCAAGAACCCATATGAAAGAACTGTGCCATGAGATAGTAATGCATGGGTATGTCCGTTTTTGGAATGGCATATTGGACATTTTTTATTTTATAACTACATTAGAAATAGTGGCTTTATTTAACTCAGCAGGAGAAAATAATCTTGCTTCCATTTAAAACAGATGTGTATTTTCTTCTCATCCCCCACTTGATGCAAACCAGTCATTTGTTTCTTCATTTGTACTTTCACAATTTCATACAGTGATATGTATTTTTGGAATATGTGAAAGTTTGCAGTTTTCTTGATTGTTCCTAAGCTACAGCAAGTGAAATGCCAAAGATAAGAAATACCTTAAAGTATCAATGCTGTAAAAAGGCAAAACCCAGAGAAGCAGTGGTATGTGCCTGACATAACAATGTTTTTGAACCAATGCAGTTAGGTCTTTGGAAATCGGAGAAAACAAAGAAGTTCAATACACTATATGCCGACTAGACAAAAGGAAGTCCAGGATTGTAGGGAAGTCATTCAGGATCCAGGTTAAAGGGCTCAAGAGTGTGGTTTGGTAAGTGGGGGCCAAGGTTTATCCAGGGGGGGATTTCAGGACACTATCTTTGTCTCAATTCAGTGGCTACATCCTTTGAAGGCTGCATTTGAACCAAGCTGTCGCATTTTGAAGGCTCGTTCAAATGTGGCCGACAAAAGGCTCCAGTGAGTGGCTCCTTCTGGGCCCAACCTTCCCACGATTCATTGCACGACAGTAACAAACCATTTTTCAAAAAGGTAATGGCACTGGCAGGCAATGAGACATCCGATGTTTGATTATCCGGTGTCACCTCAACTGAATAACTTACACTGCAAATGAAAAAAAGGGCCATTCAAACTTTCTTGTCATGTCCAACTTCAGCTCTGTTGCTAGGCAACAGCAATAAGGGTTCAGTTCAGCCTCATGGACTGCGGGAATCTCAAAGATGGCAGTCTTTGTATGCAGGGTAGACCACGTCTGTTGATTGATGCAGTCCCTGAACTGAGACACAGCTTGTGGCTCCGGAGCCAGTTGAACAAACAGGTGCAGGAGCTGGCTCCACAGGTCACCCCCCAGCTAGTAGCTCACACCAGCTGTGTCCCAATTCAGGGGCCTCCTCCTTCAGAGAACACAGCCCACAAAGGATGTGACCTTCCTCAAGTTGCTTTTCTCTGCAGCCTCATGTCATCTTTGATGAGCTGTACTAACACACTAACTATGAGGACACACCATGCTCAAGTTGAAGCAGATGGTTTCCCACTTAGTCTCTCTCCTACCCAGGGATACTTGCGACCCTCACAGCAAGAAGGTACTCAGTTCAAATCCTGGTTCTGTCGTTTCTTTCTGCGTTTTTTTCCCCATGTCTGGATGGGTTTCTTGTGGGTTCACTGGCTTCCTCCCACAGTCTAAAGGCAAGCAGATTATCTGAATGTGATAGTGTTTCTCTCAGAATGTTGGCCCTGTGATACGCAGGGGTGTACCCTGCCTCTTGCCCAATGTCAGCTGGGATTGGTCCCCACTCCCTGTCGACCCTTAAGAGGATGAGCAGCATTGATAATGAATGAATGGATAAATGGGGTAAGGCTACTATGATGGTCTAAGTGTAAATATAAAAAGGAATACAATGCTTTAAATAATTAAAAACAGATCATTGTTGGGACATGGTTTTTGTGAAACCACACTTTGGCCTACACGTGCAGTCAAAAGCCTGAAGCCACATGTCCCTTTGTCCTGAAGAAAACCAGACCCTCCAGGACTCAGTCTCCCAGGGGCCATCAACGTCACACAGAGGTGTGAAAACCACCCCAGGGACACAGGTTTCAACTCCCTTTGGTCACTCGACCCCATGACCTGTGAGGTTACCGGGCCAATATAAGGCCAGGTCTCCCTTTCTTCTCTCTCTTTCTACCATCCCTTCCAAGGAGAGAAGGCTGTCGAGCCTCTTCTCCAGCTCACATCTTCTCTTCCCATCCAACTCTTCGAGAGGAGCTCAAAGGTGCAGCTTCAAGCTCATCTCACCAACCAACCTCCTAGCAGCGACAAGATGTCCTGCAGGAAAACTTCAACCCGCAACTGAGCTGCACAGCTCAACAGAATCACTAAGGCAGGAGCCACAAACCAGCAAGACGACTTCACAAAACTACGAACTGCACAGCAACCTACGAGTAACACAACTGGGCTTAATAATCATACTAGGCTAAGCAAGACTGTTTATTCGATTCTGTGTGACGTTTATAAGTTTGATTTATGGGGTTGTGATATACGCATATCTCTTCACCTAATTAGATCTGACCCCCGCTACAGGTCGTAAACATTCCAATAGGGGGGAGGGTGTTATCTCTTTGGCCAGCCGCCATTTTGAAAGCACGCTGACTCACACAGACACACACACATGTAGACTCGCATGCCTATCTTTGTTTAATAAGTACACCGTTAGTAATTTGTGTTTTTATACTTTATTATATGCATAATAAATGTTTTTCTTTCACAAATGTTTTTTTATTAATGTTGCACAAGTGAATTTTGCCAACCTCTACACTGTCAAGAACTCTATATCCTTCAACTTAGCTAACTACCTATATGGTACTTTTGGTTATAGTTATTCATTTAATTGTTCATCAGAGTTCCAAATTTGTAGTTAGTACTTTTATGAGACTTAATCAATAAATTGGCTATCGTTTCCCTTCCTTTGAAGGGTGGTGCCCCGAGGTAACTTTAATCAATTAAAGTTATTATTTAATATT
This sequence comes from Verasper variegatus, assembly GCA_026259375.1. Taxonomy (NCBI): domain Eukaryota; kingdom Metazoa; phylum Chordata; class Actinopteri; order Pleuronectiformes; family Pleuronectidae; genus Verasper; species Verasper variegatus. Next base: position 22,824,246 of record CM048043.1, on the reverse strand, counting down.
AAGAATAAAATATTAATATTTAATATTTTGATAACCAATGTATTGAATGCCGAAAGGCACACCATTTTATGGTATCATGTTTGATGCATTATTGCACAACACCATGTAAGATTTTGCTTTTGTCATTTTATCAATACATTATTCTAGGTATTTTCCAGTACAATAGCTCAAAACCACGACTTTAACGACACACGTTTCATTTTAAATGATTCAGTGGAAATCAAATCTCTCTGTGAACTGCAAACAATTAATTATTGATGTGAAATGTGAAAAACTGACTGCTTGAAGTAATTGTTCCACTTCTATCTATGTTTATATGAACAGAAATTGAAGTATGTACATGTCTTTCCAGATTTAAGATGCTGACGGATGAAATTATTATTGTTTGGTTTCTTTGTCAGTTTTCATCTGCATCAAAGGCTTTCAAGTGCATGAATAAAGCAAGAAGCTACTGTTCTCAGTGTGTGAAACTATCTTCACTAGATTTCAGCATAGTCTTTGCTCTCTGAAGCAAACAGAGACACACTGACTCTCTCAGGAACTCCCTCACTGCACATGGGCACACACACACATTTGTACAGCAGGGCCTGTCCCAAGCCTCCCAACATCCCTGGGTTAGCAGCCTGTCATCTTAATCTGAGTAGAACACCTCTATACCCCAATGTGCTGCTGTGTGTGCATGCGTGCATGTGTATTGCATATGAACAGCATGTCCTAGCATGTGTGTACGACTGTTTGTGTGTAGCACTGATTTATAACTAAAGGGATGGAGGTTACGTTGAGTGACTCCTGCCAGCTCTTTCTTAACTTCATTATTATGTATGTATGAAGTAAATTGAGTTGTGTGTGTGTGTGTGTGTGTGTGTGTGTTGCTTCTGACCTTATTGTATGTGCGTACATGCTCCTTATACAAAAATACAACAACTTTTTATGGTATGTTCTCCTTTGCTCAACTGAGCCGAATATGTGTGTGTATGTTGGGGGGATGCTTTTAAATATTTTCCCACAATAAGCTCCTATCTCTTTTTATGTCTCTCTAAATGTGAACACACATACACACACACTCACACTCGGTCAACCTAATTTACCCTTCCATTCTCTCCATCTCGGCTCCCTCTCATTCAATACCAATTCAAATGTGCTTTATTAACATGACAAAGCTGAATCGGTCAGGCATCATAAATTGAGGTAATATGATAAAGATTAACAGTGATGGGAATAATTAAAATGACTCTGCACCTTCAGTCGTAATGTGCGAAACAGTATTCTACAAAACCTCATCTCAAGGACTCCAATGGATACATTTTAAAGTCAATAAATATGTTATACTATATGTGCTCATACTAAATGATTTCTTGTAGAATTTATTTTGTTGAAATAATCCTCACTGAACAGATGACTGGAGGTGAAAGCTAAGAGTCTGCACAGTACTGATCAGAAAGTGGAGCCATGGTAACAAGGTTCCAACTATACACCTGATCAATCAGTCTGAGCCATCATTCACTGTGATTCACCCCATTTTATACCATCAAATAACTGATTAAAGCCAAACCTAGAAGAAAATGTGACACTGCCAATATACATCAGTGTGATTAGAACTACCTAAAATGACAAAGATGGTTTCTTTGAGAAAAAATGAACTTAACATGTTTTCTTTTATTGACTACTAATTACTAGTGAACAATTTGTGTCTGTAACTGAATGTTCTTTGTGTGAGGGCTGTGATAAGGGAGTTTCTGGCTAATGTCAGAAAAAGTGACAAGTGGTCTGTAAAGTTACTCGTCCTCTAATTTGGCCTTAATCTTACCTTTTAGATCTTACCAGGGAACTCTGAAGGGTGGAGCTGCCATGTTCAACTCTTTCTACCTGTGTTTGATAAATTATCAGTATATCCCATGAGTTGATTTATTTGTGGTAACCAATAACAACACTGACTGTGCCCAGTGCATTGATTCACTCGACCATCTCTCTCTCTCACACACACAAACTCACTCAGTCACACACAAACAAACTGACAGCATTTGGTGTTTGCAAACAGCAATGATGTGCGTGTGTATTCGCATATAGAGTGGGGGAGTGAGATCCAATCACAAGTGGTCACTCAAGACACACATGGAGATGCATTCTAATCTCAGGTGTGAAATGATGTGCTTCGAGCTGTCCACTTGTGATCGGATCCCCCAGGATGCATGTTGTTTCAAGGTGTGAAGAGGGCCTAAACAGAACGAAAAAGCAACAGGGGTTTTGAGGTGAGAGTTTAAACTGTAGGCTGCAGGTTTCATCACATCAGCTCACACTCTCCACATCAACAGCCCCATGGTGTGTGCAAATGTCAGTGTCACTTGCTGTCTTGTCCTTAGTAAAGTCACTTTCAATGTGTATGATGTATGTGTGTGTGTAAGAGAGAGTGTGTGTTTGCCATTTCTCCCTTTTGCTCTCTGTGAGGGTAAGTTATTTTATTCAAAGTGTCAAGATACTTGTGAGAGAAACAAAACAAGTCAAACAAATAGAGGCCTACAGCTAAGTGAAAGGACAAGGAAGAAGAGGTGGGTTATGATTTCTTAGCAAGATGCATTGAGGTTTTGCAGAATGATCACATCTGAAGACCTATGAGAGTGTTCAGTGTGGATGAATTTTGGGATCTATATTGGACACTTGGTCAGGACCCCTTGGCATCACTTGGTACCCTTCAGTATAATTTTTAACATGCAGCGTTGTGCGATAGACTTCCAGTGTTCTGTACTCAATTGAAAGTCAACACATGTGGCAGGCAGACTGCAGTCCATTGCCTTTTACATGTCCTTAAACCACATTACAATATCATCATGATTTTAACACAGTATGGGCACCTAAACGTGATACCTTACAAAGATTAATACGACTGGCATACACCCTGCATGTTGAAAAATTATGCTAAAGGGTACCCAACAAGTTATAAAGTTTTGCCAAGGGGTAATGTGTTGGTAAAAATGTGTAGCCACATCCTACATGCTGAAGGGCTTAGACTCATGTTTTTTGAGCATTCAGTAGTCGCCTCAGCTCCTGCTGGTGAATCTCAATTGGGCTAATATCTAGACCTTGTGCCTGGTCATTTCAAAACTTTTAAATTTACTTTTTCCTGCTGTCCTGTTTTATGACTGCTTGACCATTTTGAGTTGTTGTCTTGCTGCATGGCCCATTGGGCTTCGGGTTCAGGTAACAGACGTTACGTAACATTCTCATGAAGAAATCATTCATACAGAGTACAAATCAGATTTTGGGAAAAAAGGACCTAAGGCACAAAGCTGGGCTTCTTAACATGTCTAGGTATCAAGGCATCAAGAGGTCCATGCATTTGTTGCCTGTAGACCGGACTACTTTATATCTTTACTATCAGGATGTCCCAGTAAGTATGTGAGAAGCCTGCAGTTGATCTAAAATGATGCAGCATGCCAGTTTCAGTGACAGGAACTGAAGAAGATATCATATCACTCCTGTCTTCTCTGCATTGGCTCAGAATACAAAATCCTGTTCCTAACAAACAAAGCCCTCAATAAACAACCCCCATCACGTAGGCTATTAAAGAGCTCATAGCACCATATTGTCCTAATACATCACTTTGCTCCCCCAATACAGGCTCACTTGTGGTTCCTAGAGTCTGTAGATTGGGAGGTAGAGCCAGTATTTTATAACATGCTGGATTTTGCTGCCATCAATACATTTGTGGTGTACCTAAGCTGCATGTGTGACAACGTCCCAAGAAGGAACTTCATGCTTTAGCTGGCCCTAGAGCTGCACGCAGTGTGGACGGCACTACACATAAAATTCTAACTATTAGAAATCAAATCAAACATCTCCTGCCCTCAATTGGCACTAATACCCTACCAAGAACAGAAATCGCAGAAACAGCTAAAGATCCTACCAATTATTTAGACAGCTTCTCTCTGATCAGCCTTGATCAGCTGACCAAACTAATCTCATGTTCTAAACCAACAACTTGTATCTTAGATCCCATTCCTACAAAATTACTTAAAGAAATTCTACCCCTAATTGATAGCACGTTACTGAACACAATAAATCTGTCATTATCATCAGGATATGTACCACAGTCTTTTAAAATAGCTGTAATCAAACCCCTTCTCAAAAAACCCACCCTCGACCCAGAGGTTTTAGCCAATTACAGACCAATATCTAACCTCCCCTTCCTGTCTAAAATCCTAGAAAAAGTTGTAGCCAATCAGCTGTGTGAGTTTCTCCAGGAAAATAATATATATGAAGACTTTCAGTCGGGGTTTAGAGCCAATCATAGCACAGAGACAGCCTTGGCAAAAGTCACTAATGACCTTCTAATAGCTTCAGATCAGGGATTTGTGTCTGTCCTTGTTCTGTTAGATCTTAGTGCAGCATTCAACACAATTGACCATAACATTTTACTACAGAGACTCAAACAGTTAATTAGCATTAAAGGAACCGCCTTAAACTGGTTTAAATTCTATTTCTCTGATCGCTCCCAATTCGTGCAAATTAATGAGTCATCTGTGCGCACCAAAGTTAACCATGGTGTTCCACAGAGCTCTGTGCTCGGCCCAATTTTATTCTCATTATATATGGTTCCACTTGGAAACATTATCAGGACACGCTCGGTCAATTTCCACTGCTATGCAGATGACACCCAGTTATACTTGTCAATAAAACCTGAACAAAGTAATCAAATAACTAAACTCCAAGCATGTCTCAAGGACATAAAAACCTGGATGACCCGCAATTTTCTTTTACTAAACTCAGATAAAACAGAGGTTATAATACTTACAGAGATTAGATACATTATCTAATGATATAGCTGCGCTAGACGACATTGCCCTTGCTTCCAACGAAACAGTCAGGAACTTGGGAGTGATCTTCGATCCTGATTTATCCTTTAATTCACACTTAAAACTAATTTCTAGGACCGCCTTTTTCCACTTGCGTAATATCTCCAAAATCAGACATGTCCTTTCTCAAAAGGATGCAGAAAAACTAGTCCACGCCTTTGTTACGTCCAGACTGGATTATTGTAATTCATTACTATCAGGCTCCAGCAGTAAGTCGTTAAAGACTCTGCAGCTTGTCCAAAATGCTGCAGCACGTGTCCTGACAAGAACCAAGAAAAGAGACCACATTTCCCCAGTATTAGCTTTGCTACGCTGGTTTCCGGTTAAATCTAGAATAGAATTTAAAATTCTCCTCCTCACCTTCAAGGCCCTTAATAATATGGCACCATTATACCTTAAAGAGCTGATGGTACCTTATCAACCCACTAGAGCACTGCGCTCCCAGAATTCAGGCTTACTTGTCGTCCCTAAAGTCTCTAAAAGTAGAGTAGGAGCCAGAGCTTCCAGCTATCAAGCTCCTCTCCTATGGAATCATCTCCCACTTTCAATTCGGGAGGCAGACACCACCTGTATGTTTAAGAGTAGGCTTAAAACCTTCCTTTTTGAAAAAGCTTATAGTTAGATAGTCAGCTGTGGCCACATCATGGATTAGGATCTGTGGATCGCATATCAGAGATCGTAATGGTGGATCCAGTATGGCGGATTCTGTATCGTGCTGGCTGATTGTGATAATAAAGGCGGATCCTTTATCATGTTGGCATCAGAAAATGGTGGTGGACCACGACCAAGGTGGCAGCTGATGATGGATCCTAATGGCGGCAGTGAACAATGACTGTGGACTATAGTGGCATCCGATCCTGATAGTGGATCATGATCTTGCTGGCTGCTGACCATAGACTATGATTGCAGAAAGACTGCTTGATACATAGTATTTCTCAGACACTTGACCATTACTGACAATAATCCACCAATTCACTGACCTTCAGTTATGCTTCAAAAAGGTCTACCCTTATCAATACTGCTAAAACCTTGATGATGTTTCCCTTTACACTTGACATGTATTGCACTTCTGTCCGTCCTGGGAGAGGGACCCCTCACATGTGGCTCTCTCTGAGGTTTCTACGTTCTTTTTACCCTGTTAAAAAGGGTTTTTTAGTAGTTTTTCCTCACTCTTGTTGAGGGTTAAGGGCAGAGGATGTCACACCATGTTAAAGCCCTATGAGACAAATTGTGATTTGTGAATATGGGCTATACAAATAAAATTTGATTGATTGATTGATATACCTCCTGAGCCACAGTCGCCCAGTCACTCTGTGACCCCCTCCTCAAACAAAACCAAGACAATTATACTTCAGCACACAGTTACCAAGTAGGGTTATACAGATAGGAGTGTTTCAGGTATATGTAAACCCTGGCACATCTGAGGTTTAGAGAAGGCAAAAATGAAATTGTAAAATGTATTGTAAAAAAGTAATTCATTACTGTTACATATTACTAAGTAATTACTGCCTAACACTGATGGTGAGCTCTGTTTTTTGCAAATTCTCAGCCATGGGAGAATTCTTTCCATATTGCATATTTGTACTTGTTTTAGTGTTAAAGTTCTCATACTTTCTGTCTCCCTTTGTTCAAATCCAATTATTCACTCTTATCTTGCAGCACAAACAAAGTACTTGTGTGTGACAGCAAAACATTAAACAATTTGGTATGAGCCTGTACAAGTTCTTCAGGTGATGAAGGTGTAAACTGGCTCAGTTGTATGATTCTAATTTCGTGCTAGGCCTCAAAGCTAGAAAATGTGAGAGCGTGCTAAATGGATTTTAGATATCCGCTCATGCTAGCATAATCACTTAGGCCCCAGACACTCACAAGTATGCTGTATCACCAGCATAATCAAATCAGAAAGCTGTGCAGATCACGCCACAAATTGGCACAGGCAGTTGAAAGATTCCTCATGGCAGTGGACACAAATTAAAGCCTCTTTATGGTCATACATATGCAAATTCTATAAAAATTTAATTATTTAACCAATAAAATATTTATATGTATCCTAATCCATGCAAAACAAGATCTCAGGCAAATCACTGACACTTGAATGCACCAGCCTTAGCTGGGTCTTTGAGAGGTGGTGCAAAAGACTGACCATTTAGAAAGACTGCTGTGATGTTTTGTAATTTGCAGGCATCATGACCAGCAAGTCTGATTGGATCAGTCAACACTCCAATTATAAAGGGGTTTATGGGTGCCAGCCTTAGTGGATTCATCTTAAAGCTAAAACAATTTGGGCTTGGCACACTGTAATGATGATCACAGGTTTGCTGAGCAGAGCTCTGTACAGTGGCATATTTTTACCACAGCTTGATTTGCATAAATCTCAATCTGAAGTTAAACAAAAACACCATGTTCTTTTTCAGCAAGGGTGCCTTCACTATACCACAGCAATGATCCCAGAACCTCAGAGTGGCGCTGAGTCTGTGGGTAAGAACACTGCAGTTGTTAAGTTCATGAAGCTGTGGTGCATAGGGTGAGCACAGACTGCATGGGGCTGACCTGTGGTGAATTTATGGCCAGTGGTGTGCCCCTGCAGAGGAGGTAGACTCTGAGCCAGGAGGAATTCAGCATCAGTTTGTGAGTGTGAGCCCAGCTTCAGTAATGATAGATGATTTTCTCTTTCAGCAGTGAGAGTTCTGTGGTCATCAGCTCTTGACACCTAGATGGTACATGACAGAGTGGGTCTGATTCAAAGATTGTTCCTATAGACAACTGATGTGTGTAGAAGACTCAGGAATTAATCCAGCCACTCACAACACCAAAGCCAGATATTGTGATGATTGTATTCATGCGAGAAATGTTTTATGCTTTAAAGCAGTGTTTTCATGATGTTTTCCTTCATCAACAGGTTAATGGAATATTCATTGACTAATCCGAATGGAGCACACCAACACCCCACCACCTAATATCAGTATAAGAATGGATCAAGGAGTGTCCAGCAGACAGAATGCTTCTGTTCTGTCAAAAATGTGTTAATATTGAAGAACAAAAATCTTTTTTAACCTGTTATTTCTTATTTGGAGGTTTTAGGCTTCCCTTCAGGCTTCCCATCAGGCTTTGGGTTTGGTAAACAGGATTTGTTTCCTGACCTTGAATTTTACGATATAAAATGTTCAGTTTTGATTAATCTGCACCATCAAGGGTAAAGTAGAATAATTTCCTGATTGCACTGTAAAATTATGTCTAGATTTGTATATTATATATGCCAAGATGTGAAATTATATCTTTTGGATTTAAATTAATCCTCGGTTATCCTTGATGGAGAAACATCAATCTAGTTATTATTTAGTGTACAGTATATGCCATGTGTATATTTGGTTGTGATGTGTAATGATTGAGTGGAGTTCAAAGTGTGTATGAAAGAAATTACATTAAGCAGGGTGCCACACAGAGATTAAGGGGATAGTTTGGGTACAGGTTTTTTGATCAAGATGCTGCTCTGATCTGTTTGTATAGGCAGACAGTTCCATGCTGGAGGAATCCTTTACACAACAGCCACTACACAGGAGGCTATAGGTCCACTAACAGCAGTCATCCATCTGTCTGACCAAGTGGCCAAACCTGAAGCTGCTCCCAATTGTCAGGCCAAGCTGTTGATTTCTTGGCACTTTGTCTGTTAAAGGGGAATACTGGTGTATTTCATCCCAGGCTGTCTGCTTATAAATGTGGGTGTGTAAATAAATGATTCTCACAAAAACATTTGGAATTGACTGGTAGATTGTCTCAGCCACAATCACTGGCTACAATGTAATCAACAACAGAAGTGTCCACTTACAGTTCTTGTATTTCGCATAGTGGAAATTTTTATTCAGGGTCTTTTCTAAGAGTGCAGATTTGTTGCCCGCAACCATACAGCAGTTGTTGTGTTGCTGGATATTGTTGTGAAAAAGAAAAGTGTAATTCTCCTCTAAAGGTAAAAAGCTACTGTGTAAATGCAGTTTCTTTTTTCAATTTAACATTGACATTCACTACCGTTCAAAAGTTTGGGGTCACTTAGAAATTTCCTTATTTTTCAAAGAAAAGCACTGTTTTTTTCAATTAAGATAACATTAAATTAATCAGAAATACACTCTATACATTGTTAATGTGGTAAATGACTATTCTAGGTGGAAACGTCTGGTTTTTAATGAAATATCTACATAGGTGTATAGAGGCCCATTTCCAGCAACTATCACTCCAATGTTCTAATGGTACATTGTGTTTGCTAATCGCCTTAGAAGACTAATGGATGATTAGAAAACCCTTGAAAACCCTTGTGCAATTATGTTAGCACAGCTGAAAACTGTTTTGCTGGTGAGAGAAGCTATAAAACTGGCCTTCCTTTGAGCTAGTTGAGTATCTGGAGCATCACATCTGTGGGTTTGATTATACTCTCAAAATGGCCAGAAAAAGAGAACTTTCATGTGAAACTTGCCAGTCTATTCTTGTTCTTAGAAATGAAGGCTATTCCATGCGAGTAATTGCGAAGAAACTGAACATTTCTTACAACGGTGTGTACTACTCCCTTCAGAGAACAGCACAAACAGGCTCTAACCAGAGTAGAAAGAGAAGTGGGAGGCCCCGGTGCACAACTCAGCAAGAAGATGGTTCTCTAGTTTGAGAAATCACAGGTCCTCAACTGGCAGCTTCTTTAAATGGTACCTGCAAAATGCCAGTGTCAACGTCTGAGTGGCAAAGTAAAACCCAATTCTGAGACTGGCCAATAAAAATAAAAGATTGATATGGGCAAAAGAACACAGACATTGGACAGAGGAAGATTGGAAAAAAGTGTTATGGACAGACGAATCAAAGTTTCAGGTGTTTGGATCACACAGAAGAACATTTGTGAGACGCAGAACAGGTGAAAAGATGCTGGAAGAGTGCCTGACGCCATCTGTCAAGCAGGGTGGAGGTAATGTGATGGTCTGGGGCTGCTTTGGTGCTGGTAAAGTGGGAGATTTGTACAAGGTAAAAGGGATTTTAAATAAGGAAGGCTATCACTCCATTTTGCAACACCATGCCATACCCTGTGGACAGCAGCTTGATTGGAGCCAATTTCCTCCTACAACAGGACAATGACCCAAAGCACACCTCCAAATTATGCAATAACTATTTAGGGAAGAAGCAGGCAGCTGGTATGCTGTCTGTAATGGAGTGGCCAGCGCAGTCACCAGATCTCAACCCCATTGAGCTGTTGTGGGAGCAGCTTGACTGTATGGTACGCAAGAAGTGCCCATCAAGCCGATCCAACTTGTGGGAGGTGCTTCAGGAAGCGTGGGGTGAAATTTCTACAGATTACCTCAACAAATTAACAGCTAGAATGCCAAAGGTCTGCAATGCTGTAATTGCTGCAAATGGAGCATTCTTTGATGACAGCAAAGTTTGAACAAAATTTATATTTCAAATAAAAATCGTTATTTCTAACCTTGTCAATGTCTTGACTATATTTCATTTTGCAACTCATTTGATAAATAAAAGTGTGAGTTTTCATGGAAAACACGAAATTGTCTGGGTGACCCCAAACTTTTGAACGGTAGTGTATATTATTTTGCTATAGATTAGGTCAAACCCACACAAACTAATAGGACCTGGTCATGCTGTTGAATGGTCATGCCCTTTTCTAACGATCACTACAAGCACTAAACATTACACTTCACAGTCACACACACACGTGCGTAGACAGCGCTTGTAGATATGGAGCACTTGTCTGTCACTCACACTTCCCATACACACACTGATGGTGTACTCATCAGGGGCAATTTGAGGTGTCTTTTCCAAGGACACTTCAACATGCAGACAGAAGGAGCTTGGGACTGAACCACGAACCAACTGATTAATGGAGTTACCCCACTACCTCCTGCAAAGCCCCTTAAGAGATAGACAAACAAGCATTTTAGAATATACAGACACATTTTTAAGCTTCCTGTCTGGTAAAAGGAGGTGGGTGACATAAGTGATGTCTCCTGGTAATTGCTGGCTACAAAATTGTCCACCCCCTTCCGTTCCTATCTTTTCTATTCATTACAGCAGAGCTCACTGTGAGGCACCAAAATAATAAATGGGTGCAGGGGAAACAAAATGGTGTTCCTAATGAAAAGAAACATTTTGCCATATGATTGAAACCCTCACATTAGAGATATGTTTGACCATGGGTTCTGTGCTAAAGGAAATTTGTGTGTCAGATTTAATGATGACTTCGCTATGATCAGTGAAACTGGAGTTCTACAACCATTCCTATAAAAGCTTCAAAGATTCATATTAAATATCAAGTCCCTTTCCAGAATATCAGCTATGGGCATGGCCTCAATCAATTCCTCCAGTACTACATCACATTTAAAAATCTTTGTTAATAAGGAATCAATTTATTGACTAATCCGATTTTGCTTCAATTTTAGATTGTTATAATTTCCTGTGGATGTTTCACATTAAAAGCATATCAGGAAATAAAGAGTATAATGGCATTTAGTACTGGTAAGCATTCAATAATAAATGAAAGTATGTGGGAATAAATCCCATTGACAATACAATAGTAGAAGCAATTAGAATTACTTATGAAATAAGGAAACTGAAAAAAACCTAGCAGGAGTATTTTATGACTTTGTTGTTGCACTGATTCAATTATTATGTACTTTTATTACAATATACTACATTTAGGAGGCAGCAGGAAAACAATGAGGAAGTGTTCAGTTTGCATCAGCATCAAAGTGAAACTAGAGCAGATCAGAACATTTGAGGTGTAAATAAGGAATAAAAAGACTTTAGTCTTTTTGTAGCTGATGTTATGACAGTTGACCGTAGCACTGTCAATCATAACAGAATAAAACCAGGCCTACCCACCGTGCTAATACATCCAAACACCTCTTTCCTTCTATTCCCGCCCTCAGCTCTCCAATAGCCCCACCTCACTGCCATACATCCTTTCAAAGTAATATTTCTCAATCAATCACTGTCCTCTCTTTCTTTTCAATCAGCTTTTTTTCCCTTTTTTGTCACACATCTGCTGGTTTCAAGCTTGTCTCTCAACAGACATCAATCAATCATCAGCCTCCATTCTGTACCTCACTCTTCGTGTTTGTCATTCTCCCTTGCTCGCTCATTTTCACTATGGCTCATGTCTTATCAATCACTCCCTTTCCCCCTAACTCTCTCCACAACTTCCCAACCTCTCGCCTCACTGTCTCATAGTATTAATCAATCAATCAGTCCATAGCTCAGCCTCACTGACAACCAATAGATGGAAAAGCACTTTGTATACCTGACCCTCCCAGTGACACACTCCATAGACTCATACTGAACATTACAGCTTCTGACACCATGTCAGGTCAGCATATTTTCAAATGTACATTTTAAGTAAGGGTCCTTTGTCCTTGTGGTGTGCACCAGGAAAACCGTTCAGTCGGAAAAGGAGTATCTTACTTGAAAATCTGCATTGTGCACAGTGCAAACAGACATCACATTCATCATAACAACCAGCACCCGTAATACATTTTACTTCTGCTTTCATTTAATGGCTCACAGGTCTAAAGGAGGGGTTACAGAATGATTCATATTTACATTATCTGTAAAGCTTTTCAAAATGTAACAATGGAATGGAACAAGTGAACCAATATCTACCTGAAAGTGAATGTAGTTGAGGGATTTCTTTGTATTTTGGATTGTTTGTAGTATTTGCAACTGCAATTACTCCCTTGACATTTGAATTGCCATGAAATTTTGTACGGACATTCATGTCTCCTGGAAGATGAAAGCCTATGACAGTGTGTGACAATTCCGTACAAAGCTGGGACTCAGTTGCAAAAAGAAGCACGGGAGACAAAAAATAAAGTACAAAATAAAACTTTACTTCAGCAATCCACGGATCATACACAGGTAGGCAGTCAGGAAGGCCATTCAGGTAAAAGGCACAAAATCCAAAGTTGATAATCCAAGCAGAGTCTAAAACCAGGTAAGCAAACACACAGAACTTGACACTGGAGAGCATGAACACACGGAGGAGACGATGACAGTCTGACAGAGGGTGAGTGGGAACACAGGGTATAAATAGGGAAAGCTTAATCACAAAACAAGGTACAGGTATGTGGGGAAACCAACAGGAAGTAAAACTAGACACAAGAACCCAGATAACAAAATAAAACAGGAAGTGAATACAAACAGACACAGACTGAACGGATATTACACAAGACTTTTTCCACCACCATTAACAAAATAAACTTTTCCATTGGCTTTTCCAATGTTTGTTTGTAACGGTGTTTCTTATCCACGATGTTAATGACTGATGAAATACAATGTGATTCACTGAAATACTTAGAAATGTAGTGTTCGTTTGTTAGCACTCTTAGCCTGTAAAACAAGTTTTTGAAGTGTTTCAGACGATGGCTGACGATCTTAGTGAGGGGAGTGATATTGAAGTAGATTATAGCAGAGTCTTATGGACAAAAAAACAAGATGAAAACAACATTAAAGAAGATTTAGACGCAGACGATGTTCCTGCTGTCCCACTGACAAAGCCTCAGTCAGTAAGAGACATGAGGGGAGAAAGAGGAAAGAGTGGGGGCTCTCAGAGAGTTTGGTTTTATTTATTTATTTTTTTCAGTGATGTTCAGGAAAAGTATCTACTAGATAGATTAGCCAAAATAACATTTTAAACAGCTGTACTTTGATTAAACCTGTGTTGTCAGTTGAAGAATGGTTATCATATTTACACAATAATTTAGTCCTTTACACAATGTTTAATCAATAATTCTGACAACCTTTAAATGCTAGGGGTAATGGTAATTTTGACGTCATGGTTTCATAATTTTTCCATAGGGTAAAATGGTATAGAGCTGATTAGGAACCAGACTGAATATTCATTGTATTGGAACCATATGGAAAAAGGTTATTTTCTTCTCTTTATCTCCTTTCCATTTCAATATGTAATTACATAAAAATAAAACGTTTCCATCCTGCTATGATCCAGATAACTGTCTCTGTGTGTTTGTAATGAGTAGGTTTGAAGATATACTGTATGTTTGACATATTTAGTGAATCTGCATAGATTCTGCACTCCGCTCTGTCTACACTAATTACCCCAACAGGCAACAGGCAGGCGTTGAATGCCTCAACATTAAGATTTCAGGCTTCAGGATTTCTTCAGAGTCTGTGCTGCTGATGAATGCCACATTCCACTTTGCAAAAACCCAGTGGCATACCATAATAACAGACAATTCCATTCCTTAATACTAATGGGGTTGTGTGACAGCCAAAGGCAGTTGTGTCATGTCAGTGTCGATGACCCTGACTGGCTGGTATCATGCTCCAGCACTTTGACTATGACGGGTGGACCGCTGCTGGAAGAAGATGCTCATTCCTTGGTGCCAGTGGGAATTCACATCATTGGGAATTCTGCATATTTAATGTTGCTCTAGTTTAGGAGGCCCCAGAGGGATGATGAGAATTCCAGCAGACAAATAAGGAACTAAGCCTCCATGATGTGTCTCTAGCTTAGGAGCAAATCTTTTTGTGTCCAAATGTAGACCGTTTAAAATGCATTATGCAACATGCTTTGCCTATAATACACACTTTTTAAAGACTTAAGTGAAACTTGCTTAAAAGCTAAACACCCTTCACAAAATGGCGCAAGTAGCATTTCAGTTGCACTTAGGTTATTTCTTCCACTCTGATGGTTCAGTATCTTGAATCGCTGTGTCCCCCAGTGGGAAGTGAGGTGTAGTGGAGGTTCAGAGGAGGCCGTGGTGACGCAAATCCAGCAGCTCAGTGGAATCTTAGTACAGAGAAAGTGTTAACTAGGGTCATGTTGACCACATTTACATATTAAGGCTTGCCCTTTGGGGTATTCATGACCTTGGAATTTTCTGAAAGCTGTAAGTTATGACATGTTTGGTGATCTTTTCAGAAATGGCAACGGTGAGGAAAGGTAATTTTCCAATAGATATAAATGATATGATAGATATAAATATATTATAAATGTAGTTCTGTAGTGACATTGTGCTTTTCTTTCTTACATTACATTACTCACCTGCTAGAATGCTAAATTGTCCTCAGAGGAATCGCTCCTTAGGATTCTCAAACTGTCAGTGCAGCAGGATGTGGAGAGTGATGAAATATGAAGGTGTGACTGGCAATTATTGTCACAACCTCTACACACCCACTAATAATATGTGATTATACATTCGCAGATCAGATCATGTTTCCATGTGCACACTGGGCAGGCTGTACATGGAGGCTCGACTATCTGCTTCATTGTAATACAAATGACACATGTCACAATTAAAAGGTATTGGCGGATGTCCCCCAGTGAACTGGGAGGAAGAGAAAAGTGGGACAAAAGGTCAATGAGGCAATCAGCAGGCTGAAGTATCACAAGGGTGTTGTCAGAGTACAGGGGGGCTGGGTAGGTGTGAAGTGGGTTGAAGGCCTATGTGTCATGAAGGTGGAGGAAGTGACAAGGATATAATATCTAAACAGTTTCAAGGCTGCTAAGCATGCTGGACAGTGTGGGACAGAACCATTGACAGGCCTTTATCATGGTTTAACTTTTGAAGATCCCATCATGTTTAAGATATAATACATAACAATTCTTAATTGAAAACCATGGCTAGTACTATGCTATAAATTTGTTGGCTTGTATACTTACATGTTCAAACTCGGGGAAATACCCAATCTTGCCTTTTATTAGCATCACATCTGCTTCACCTGTGCTTTGCCCATCTCTATAACAACTTCCAGGTAAAACCACATATGACAAAGGAAAAACACACTGCTAATCAGTTAGCCACTTAGCTAGTCGGTTGTTTTTTCCTCACACTATTTGTATTGTTCACTCAAAATAGTAATGATTGTTGTCGTGTTCTTTTATCCCGAGATATGAGAAGAGTCTCGGTTTGGTTCAACAAGTATTTATTTAGAAGCAATGGAAATTACAGCATAGCTATGGGCACTCAATGCACAGCCCCGGCCAAATCAGTAGCACGGGGTAGTCAAGCGTCGCCCCGAACTGACGGGGGGTGCATTACTTATAATAGTAGGTAAAACGTCATTGGTCAATAACGAGGGGGAGTTGCCATAGTATCAGACTTTGGCTTTCCCTTGCTGGTGCGCAGGCGTAGTCCCCAGCCTATTGGCACTGGAATCGAATGATGAGGAGCCGCTCCCAGTTTCTCCCCTCCTTTGTAGTATCAGGGCAAATCTTCACATTTCTGACATTTCTGTGTTTTGGTTTTGTGTTTTAAAAACAAGCCTTGATGGTGTTGTTGTAGATTGGAGTGAGGAATATTGTGTTCCTGCTTTAACGGCTGTATGTTCTGTGTGTGTAAGCATGCACATTTTCTATCTGCTCTTCAGAACCTGGGGCAGCTGCTTGAATTCTTTCTAGGGCATAGGTCACAGTTTCTTATGAGCATAGTGCATTCATGTATGTGTGATGTCGAAATAAAGCTAAGGGAATACTGTAATATATAAAAGGTTAGGTATAAGAACAAGTTTAAGTACAGTGTATTGTATGCCCCGAATTACAGTCCTAACATTGTTCACTGACATTTGCTGCATAACATGAATGAAACTTTAATAAATGACCTCATCCGTGAACACGATTTGCACCAAGTTGTCAGGTTGATTTTCATTGCCAATGGTGGCAAAGACAAGAACTCCCATGATCCCACGCTGCTTCACTAGGTCAAACTACGGTTATCAAGAGACCCCTAGTGCCTGAAGTTCCATATTGCACGTCTAATATAAAGCCCCCCATGACCCTCAAAGGATAAGTGGAATAAAATGGATGGATGGCTTGACACAAGAAACATGTTATTCTCCTTCTTCTCCTTAATTGTAAAAATGTCCTTTCTTTTTCTCTTTGCCAAAATGCTGGGACCTCACAAAAAAACATTTAAAATGCTGTTGTGTAAGTGTAAGACACAGACTCAAACCACAGGTAGCCCACGCACACTCAGCTCTCGGTTGTTATTGTAAATGCCATGCAGGTGACAGCAGTGCATCACTCATCAGTCAGAGACCTTGCTAATTACCTGATGCTGCTCCATAATTACTGTCTGATGTCTGCAAAAAAATAGCTTCTCATCTCAGCAGGACATCCCCTCTGCCTCTTTCACTACTGTAAATATATCAAGTCTCTTTCTGTCAGTTTGTGGCTTGTTCCATGTTGTTCAAAGTTTGACTGGAGACTATCAATAATTTCATTATCCAAAACTGAAGGTTAATGAAGGTCGACACAGTGGACAGACGTGTGTAATAGCACTGTGACATATTTGTTCAGCTGCTTACAGATGGCCAATGTGAACTCATCTCATGTTTGGAGAGTGTTTAATTCTGAATCTGTTGTGTTTTTGTGTATTTGCTTTGAATATGCTCCAAGTATTTAGTCTGCCCTTGACAAAATGATCAGTGATGCTGCAAGTCCTTGTCATAATGCTGCCACAAAGGGCCCAAACTGTTAAAGGAAAGTTAAAAACAGAAAAAAAAAGAAAATGTATTAATTATTGTCCCAATTTTACATTCGTGGGGCCCCATGATGTCGGACTTAGAAAATCGCTGTGGTCAAATGAAAGTACTAGAATACAGATTTTGTTTCTCTATCCTGAATTGTTTTTTTCATTTAAGTCTTGTTATTCCATTTGTCTTTTTTAGTCATCACTAGTGTTTCTCTTTTCTCTGAGCATAATTCTGTCTTTGCTGTCTTTCCATATTTGTGTCCCTTTTTTCACCATTAATTCACACCCTTTGTTCCTCTTGTGCCCCCTCCTTGCTGGAGATCTTCTCTCACACACACACACACACACACAAGTGGAGAGTGACTTTGGATGATGGAGGTGTTGTGTTGCTCTGTCATAATCAGGATAATGCCTCTGGCATCACTTACCATTAATCACATTTTAAGGGGAATAGATGGGTTACAAACAGACACACATTTTCACACCAACCCAAATGCAGATAGATGAGACCAACGGAGGCTGTAGTACTTCCCACACCACTAGAGAGGGAGAAAATAGGCTGGTTGTGTAAGCTGCACAAAGGGCAACAAAAGGCACAGAAACACAAAGGTGTCATCCAAAAAGGTGTCAAAGAGACCGTCTCTTTGTACTTATTATGAATGTGTATATCTAAATTCTCACAATTTTCTCTGAAAAGATTTATCTTACAAAATGTAACAAAGCAGGGACAAAGTTCATGAATGTAGAGTGGTGAATGAAAACAATGAGTGAAAAGATGCTGGTACACCGAGAGACAGGTATATTTATGCAAGGATGCACACACCGTTTGTGCAGGTCATTCTTATGCTGCATGTTTGTGCTGTTTTATTATATTACTTTTGTTATGTTTTTGCTTGTTTACTTGCCCTCTTCATTGTTTTGTGTGAACTTTTTATTTTCCACACACACACTTGCAAAACAATTGTACTATTTGTGCCTGTGAGTCATCAATACATAAATCACCATAAAAGAAATGCATGTTGACCTAGGTTTGGAAAGTGAAGCCAATGCGAAAGAAATGACCAGCTGAGGGCAACTCTTTTGGTTTCTCTTGAAGTCTTTGAGAAAATGACTCTACTTTTTACTGGATTCATGACAACATTTTCTTACAGAGTTTATGTTTTGAACAGCATGATGTTCATTTTGTAAATTTTGGACCCGTTTAAATAAAAATAGATGAATAAGCGCAGTATGCATTAGGGCAGGGTCCAAAGGGTGCAGGTGTAGGTAGTTGTCCAGTGTTATTGAGTCAGTCTCCAACCCTGCTCCTCCATATATGGTAACTTCAGGTGTAAAAAACTAAGATAAAAAAACAGATGGCACTGGGCCCGAGGCTTCAAAACTTCCATCGCATCAATCTAATTGGTTTTCTCATCGTGTCGTTTGTAAATTGTCAGATTACATCACAAGATGTGATTCACCAGAATCAGCATTGTGATGCATTTCAAGAGTAAAACAGTGCTGTCACACTGCAAACTCAGTTGGGAAGAAGCTTCATGTCATACAGGATTAAAGAGCTAGAGTCTCGGCCTGAGGCTGCAAATTAATTACCAAACATGTGTGTCCTGCTGCCTTCATATGGCTGCAAGGGATTCATGACCTGGGGGAGAAGCCTGTCATACAGAATCAACCAGCTGTGGAATTTAGATACCATCAAAATCAAGCACATTAGGCTACTTTGTAAATCAATGCAGACTACTTTACTGCTTTAACCACATTTAACTTGATATATCCCATGTCAATTTGAATACACTATTGTCTGATTATATATATTTACTTACATTTTAAGTACTATCCCCCCTGGCTATATCTGTGCACTTTCCGAAAGAATCTAGTTTTCTCTTGTTGATGAAATCACAGCGGATTGACTTCGCTTCAAGACAGACAGCGCACAGTGGTGATGCGTGGGTTGACCCGCGGGCCCTGTAAGTTATAAATAACTCACAGAAACATTGTGATTACAGTTCAACTTCCATCTTCTCTTCCTCTCTTTCTCTCAGCCTCACACACACACACACACACACACACACACACACACGCACACACACACGCACACACCAGTGGGTGCAGGATCTCTTATGTCTTTGATATTATTGAACTATAAACTAAGCGACATCTATCTCATATCTCCTGGCAACCAGACTGTAATTTGAGATGCATTAGGCAAAAGACATTATAGACCTTCATATGCAGGCTTCTATAATATTAAAGTTCATTGTTAAAACATGAAGGATGCATCGTGTGTGTGTGTGTGTGTGTGTGTGTGTGTGTGTGTGTGTGTGTGTGTGTGTGTGTGTGTGTGTGTGTGTGTGTGTGTGAGAGAGAGAGAGACAGAGCGGGAAAGTGAGAAAGAGACAGGCGGCAGTTTGCAGGTCTGGTCGGGTTCAGGTGGTTGATTGATGCATATTTTTGAGTTGGGTGTTTTGGAAAGACACTTACTGCACAAAGTAATTCACTAAAAAATGTCAGTATAATATTTATTATGATCAATTTAACTCTGGCATCACCCTCATACTAAAGTTCACAATTTTACTATATTTGCGGATCGAAGAATATTGTTTGTCTTAATTTTTTCATAAAATTGCTGGTGTGTGATTATCACCATAGCCTCATGTTATTTCAATTAATATACTTTTATAATCATTTATTTTGATCCATAATTGTTTGCACTGAAAGCAAATAGAACAATAGGAGTTTAACCAAGCAAGAAGGAATTGGGCTCTAATGAATCTTTTCAGGTTTCATCAGGATACTCGGGTGTCTTCATCCCATCCAAAGTCATGTCAATCAGGTTAAATCAAAACTCTGCTCAAGCTAGTGTAAATGTGTTCATCAGTCTATCAATACTAGGGACAAACTGAGGACCACCTCAGGATGAAGCCTCCCTCTTGGTGGGAAAATTCTCCAAACTTGAACAGGATATCATAGAGATATATGTAAAGATGGCTATAATTTAATTAGTGTAGTGCTCGTTCAAAACCTGCCTGTTTGGAATGGGCTGTATACTTGTCCTGTGGTAATGCTGGTTCCAACTTTCTTTGTGAAACTGAATTTAAATTTTAAGAATGAAAATTCCTTGTCATCACTGAGTCCACCTCAAACAACTGTACAATATATTGTCATTTATTTTATTGTGTGTGTGCAGGACGCTGTGTGCAGAACGTTTTATTAAAAGTTTATGGTGCAGAGTGACGTTAGATAACTGTGTTCATTCTACCTGGTTTATATGCAATGAAGCAGACCAGATTCCGCTGTAGAGTGTATTTTGTAGAATGAAACAGAATTTGCTTCATGAAGAGTGTGGGTAATAATTGACCAATTGACTTAACCCTTTAATAGAATGCATGTCAGTTATTTGTGTGTTAAGCAATCAAAACAATCTTCACAAGTTCACAACCTTTCAAAATAAAAGCTCTGTAATTCAACTTGATATAAAACATTGCAGCAACAAAAGGAATACCGTGCTTTTACTTTGACAGACAAATTGCTGAAGAGGAAATGGTTACTGCCTTAAGGGAGTTCAGCACCCACGGCACCCATGTCAGTCTTATATAGTGAAATAAAAGTAATTAAAATTTCTAAATCATCTGGCGGGACAGACATTGTTGATGGTGGGGCAGTTTTGGACCGTGGGCCCTCAGTTGCTGACCACTGCTGTTGGTTATCTGACGACATATGTTCAACTTAGTCCGCAGACTGCCTCTTAAGCCTCGCCCTCAAAATCGCACCAAATTCGACACTGCGTTTTCCTGGGCCCTTAACAATACACATACCAAGTGTAAAGCCGATAAGACGAACAGTTGTTGTGATGTGTGTTCCACAGACAGATACACAGAGATTTGTGTAATTAGTTACAGAATTGTCCGATCCCTATTTTGTCAGCGAAACATTTCTCAAAGCAAACTAACAAAGATATAGGAGTGATGGAAATACTGTCCTTGTTTCGATGAAAGGTTGTCTCCTATTTGATGATGCCTTGCCTTGGTATCTCATGCTCATTCTTTGTGTCACCATTCCATTATTTTTAGCTCATATCGGTGCTCCTCTGTATTTCTCCACCTTCATGTTTTCACTGGTGAGGCTGGATTCTCTCTGGCATTCAGCAGCAACTGTAGTGAAGCTCAGCATGCAGAGGTTTTCATAATTGATGTGTAAGCGACTCATTAACAAACAATGGGGAGGTTGTGTGCAAAGCATAGCAAGCAGACAGGATCGCTGTCAGGAGTTGACTTTCAGGATGGATTCGCTTTCGATGGATCAGGCCTCCTTTCATTTTCAATCTGCTTTTTTAGATTTTTCTGAATGTAACGTTCTACTCTGCTCTACTGGCTTCGTTCAAAATCAAACCCCTGTGATCAACCTTTTATTTTTGGTATAGAAACAGAGAAAAGAGCTCAGTCATCTATCATGTATAACTAACAGGTAATCAATGGAGTAGTCTGAGGGGTTCCTTAGTTTGGATACCGTCTGGATCCTTGTGGATCAGATTTAGCATATATAAACACAGTATGGGTGTGTGACTTGAAACCTCATTAGTTCTTTATCATTATTGTCCAATGTTGTATAGAAACCAAAATGATTGAGGAATTGCTACGGGATCGATACTCACAAGCTACTCATTTGGTATTGATCCTTTTAAAAAATAGTACAAAACATGGTTGACTGCATCACTTCCAAACCAGTTGTTGTAAGTTTGTCATATTTGTGCCAAAACAAATGTCAAAGGTCAATATGATATACTATCTCTATCGGACAGTTGGTTGGGGGTGTTTGTCTATTGATTTAGTTGCAAATAAGATGTGTTTAAAAAAACTGCAATGGTGTCAGTTTATAGTTGTTTCTATAGTTGTTGTAAATGAAAGTTTAGTAAAAATGCATAACCACAATTTAATATTTATACTTTGTATATGTAATAGCTGGTAATGTTTGCATGATATGCATGTATATAGAATTTATATTTTGGTATAATATAAAGCACAAATGGCAACAGAGGTAATACAGTTTCTTTCTTTTATTAGGCAAAAAAGCTTTCTATAGTGTTGTTCTTTTTTACCCACACCTCCTCTTCTTTGTGTGAAGTACTTGTATTTCTAGCCAGTTCTTCATTTCCAAACACAGCAGCATGAGCTCTGATGTATTTCTCACAGCATGCTCTCTCATAGGTGGAGAATTTACTTATGTTGGTGGGTGGTGTGGCGTATGACTGATGTGAAAGCAGATACTCAGTTCAACAGGAAGGAGTGTAACCCAGGTTATAGACCCCTAAAGGCCTCACATGCAGATTAGTAGATGCTCCAGAAATTAGTTAGTTTGTAAATATTCAAATAATTATTTTTAAGTGATATTCACCCACACTGAAACAGGTGACTTAAAGTTTTTTTTTAAATATATATATATATATATATATTAAATATGTGCAATAATATTATTACCATGAATCATCCTGGGCCAATGGATTTTGTCTATGTTTATCTTGGGTGCATATTTTATCTTATTGCCTATTATTATTTCTATTTACGTATCACTTGCTCTATGTCTACCTCTTTTTGACCAGCTGCCTCTGTAAGACGTGAATTTCACTGGTGTGGGATCAATTAAGTTCACCATATCATAGAGTCCTGTAATGGGTATAAAATACACTTCACAGGTATGGGCAAAGGTAATGAACAAAACATGGGCCGGCAACAGGAGGGAACTAAAGTATGTTTTTGTCTCAGACTGTGCTGTCACAGTTCTGCAGTGAGTGCATGTTTTATGTTTGTCAGTCCTTTGTGTTTTGTTCCCATTCCCTCATTCTGTGTCTGTCTTAACCTCTCTCCTGTGTGTGTGTGCATGCGTGCGTGCATGTGTTAGTGTGTGTGTGTGTCCTAGGCATGGCAATGATGCCTCCCTGGTCCATGGAGCACACATGATCCTCCTTCACCCTCATCAACCCCTTGACACAAGTTTTTCTACCTCCAATGACACCATCTCCATAGTTCACCACACAGTCATCACCACGCCATTCCTGCAATATTTTGCAATGTAAACAAAAATTAAGGATATAGCCTTTTACTTTGTGTATTTTCGTGTTTTCCAGCCAAAAACAAAAATGTAACATATGCAGTATTTTTAACATCTCGTCAGCCACAAAGATGTATTTTATTGTGAAAGCCTACGGCACCAGCTGTGACTGCTTCACTGAAACTGTCACTCCTGATGGAAACTAGCTAGAACATCAAAATGACCGAAATAGTCAGTGGTGAATAAGTTGTCAGTGACTTTGCTGCTTGCAAAAGTGCCACAATGTATTAGCTTTGGGGGGACAAGGAGGACACATCCCACTTGATGTGAGTGACTCTGTATGTAGAATGGGGCAGGTCCGTATTTGACTTTAGCCGTTTTCAGACATGACCTGAGGGTAAAGTCCAGATAATTGGATACAGACTTTACCCGCAGTTTGTCGTTCACTCATGCACAACGCAGCAGAGGGTTCTCTGCACAGTCACATTCTCCAGACTTTATACTTCGAGGCACGGAGGAGAAGGTCTGCAGATAATCCGGAGCCTCTCACTTGAACCCTTGCGTTCACACGTGCACCTCCTCCGGAGAGAATACGGAGGATCTGCAGAGTTCAGTGCATGTCTGAAAGCAGCCTTACAGATAATAGCGGGTAACAGGTGGGAGCTTTGCGGGTTCGGGCAGGTGCAGGTCTACTAAAATGGACATGTGCAACACTTGTATCGTATCAGAGGGCCTCCCATGTCTGGGGAAGTTATGCAGGAAATCGTCCTTTTCTTTTTGGCAGATTAGGCACAATTTAATTCTGTGCTGCCTCCTTCTGTTGTCGTTTTATAATTGCTTGTTTTGATCTGTGACGACACTATATGGTAAAAAAGCTCAAAGCTAATTTATACTTTAGGTATAGTTCTGTTTATACCTGTCCACCATTTATCCCATGTTTACTGTCTTTGAATGAGCAGTCAAAGTATATTGAACATATGTATCAAACTGCTGATGATATTAGGCTGCTTTAACTGTACTTTACTGCAGTGCTTTATTTGGATCACATGTATGAATGTCTGGGCCATAGCCTGGACTGGCGGATCTCCATCTCCTCCCACGGCACAGAAATGAAGCCAAAGTATTAAAGTGATAAACTCTGCCATCCTGCACTGATGACATCATTGGAAGCATTTTGGTATAAAAGAAGTTATACCAAATTAACCAATTGTGACAAATCATCTCAGCTGTCAATCATGATGTTTCACCCAGTTTTTACAGAATCAAGTAATTAACCAAACCATGAACCTTTCAGAAATATATAATATGAACATACATAGACACCTATTACGAACCACCTAAAATAGAACTGGGAAATACAATTATTTAACATGCAATTTGGTGTTGTAGTTTTGTCCTCGTCACATGGAGCGTCTCATTCATTCATTCATAGTGTTCATGACCTATACTGCAGCCAGCGACAAGGGGGCAATCCAAATGTTTTTACTTCACTTTTGGAAGGAGTCATGTCCGCCAACTTTATTTACAGTCTATGATCTGGGCCTGTATGAGTCAGCAGTCATCCAGCTGCTCATGGTGTCAAAACATATCTCCTCTTCGACATCTGACATCTTTTGACATTTTATTAAGGTCACTTGGTGAAAAAGAATCTGACAAACAGCATTTTTCTTACATTTTCATTAAAGTAATTGGCTGTGGCCTCAAGGCTGCTCTCTGACATGTTTCCCCCTGTTTTTGTCTGTATTATCATGTCAGACAGTGTAATCTGCTGTTTGTCTGACTGGATGAGTGAGGTGTAGTCACACTGCTGGCAGGTTCATGGGCATTACACTCACAGCCAGTCATAACATAGTCATCTGGGCTCATAGATCATCTCACAATTTAAGCCCAGTGTCCATCAATGTCACATGCATCATTAATCATTTTACCATGATGGTCTTCTTGGTCCAGTATCAAGCTACAGAGAGAGCAGTTGTCTCAGTCCAAACTGTTTTTATCTTTCAGTTTGGTGGCGCTTTAGGTTACGCATAACAATGACAATTTTTATAGGTAATATTACTTCAAAAATAAACCCAGGGTTTAAAAAGTCTCACAAACTGAGGTTAAAAAATTCAAGTAAAAAGAACAACCTGCGCTCGATGACCTGCACTAACTATTATACTTTTATTTAATTTCAGTAAGGAAATAGCTGGCCCAGATTTCAATCATGTTTGAGAGGAGAGCCTTAAAGCTGAACAGAGCTACAAGTGATAAAGTGAAGATTTATTGGGGAGATGATGGACCTGGCAGTTGAAGGCTTGAGGTCAAAGAGACAGAGAAGGCTGCGCTGTGAGCGGGATGACTGGTCAGAAGGCAGGAGATTGAGCTAGGGAGCAGACTGATGAGGCAGAAGGCTGAATAGAGCCGGAGAGCGGTGAGACGAGTTGGTTATGGAGACGTGTGCACTGTGACGAGCAAGACAAGCAGAGCCAGACAAAAACACTTGAGGCTCAAAGAAATTAAGGTTACTCCAAAAAATTATAATCCCATTTGAATTTTTTGTAGATCTAACCAGTTATATTGTTGCTTCTGTCCATTGTGTCGTTCCTCTTCTCATACATCTGTGACTTTAATCACTGAGAATAGTTTTTTTCCTTGCAAATGTCTGACTTTAATGTCTTTACTGTTTCAGTGAGTAATGAGTTTGAGGCTAATTAATCTGATCGTAACACTGGAAGGAGGCATGGTTATAACAGAAATTGGCTCGAGTGCAAGATTATTGTAAATTTAATGATGAAGATGTATCTTTGGGCATTCACTAAAATTGTCTATTAGAATATATTTCATATTAATACTTAAATATTTGTATTAAATAATAATTTATATAGAATTTATATGAACATTACCTCGGGGCACCAGCCCTTCAAAGGGAGGGAAAAGATAGTCTTTTTATGAGACTGAATCATTAAATTGGCTGGGTGCTAATTTGGAACTCTGATTAATAATTAGATTAATAACAATTACCACATCAGTAGTTAGTTGAAGTATGTGGAGTTCTTGGCAGTGTAGTGGTTGGCAAAATAGACCATGTGTGTTACAGAAAAGCATTTATTATAGAAGAAAATCCTGTAAAAATGCACAAACTAACTAAAATGTACTGTGTGTGTGTCTTAGTGTGTGTGTGTGGTGGTTCAAAATGGCAGCTGTGGCCACAATTGAAGATAAAGGACCATGGTTGGACCATGTGGCTGAGGTCACGTTTGTGTAAGGTGATGGTGCCAGGTTAAAGAAAGTGGTTAGTTGCATGTGAAGAAAGACTGTGAGTCTGTGTAAAGTATAACATAACTAACACCAAATTTGAATAATCCAGGTACCAAAATTATCACAACTCAAACTTATAAAACATCACACTGGTAGAATTAATTTGCCTAGCTGGCTTCTGCTTCTCGTGCTGAAGTTCTTAGGCAGGCTCTTGCGTCGCTGCCTTTGGGAAAGTTTTAGCAGTCTGCTTCAGGCAGGCCTGCTTGGAGGTCAGAAAGCTTGGGTAAAGAGGATGTCTGCCTGGCTGGAAGTGGAGAGAGATACGCACTTCTCCTCCAGGAGATGAGGTTGGAAAAAAGAGCAGAGATAGATGATGAGAAAGAGGGGGTGATTCTCCTTCTGGAGAAATTAAGAGAAAGAGAGAGAGAACAGAGGGGAAACTGGGGTTCTATTGGCCTGGTGACCTCATGGGTCTGAGGCACACAGTGACCAGTAGTGGTTGGAAGTTGGGTCCAGGGGCAGGTTTCACATCTAGGTGTGAAGGAGTCTGGGAGACTGAGTTCTGGAAGCTCTCCTTTGTCTTCAGGACTATCTAACTCTTCAAACTATTGTTAGTCTCAACAAAGAGTGGTTGTGAAAAAAAAAACATTGTAGCATTTTAAATGAAAAATAAAAATAAGGCTTTGCAAACAACCTTTGTCTTTGCCAAGTCTGTTGCACATGAGCAGTATTGAGAGTGATTTGTGTAAGTAAGACCTCTTTATCCCAATTTGTAGCTGTGTGAGTTTGCAAAAGAAAGCAGAGCCAAGCCAAAGTCCAGAACTTGTTGCCAATCCACCCACAGCTGGCGTCAAGTAGGCCATTATAGTTTGGGGGGAGCAGCAAAGTCCAAAATTCATTCAAATTTTTTTGTGTTACCATGGTTTATCACTCTTCCATAGCATAATTTCCATCAGTACCATAATAGCTTCTAATGCCAAGTTTCTAGTTTTAACAGAAATACTGATCTTGTTGTGAATGAACCAGCTTTTTCTTCTGTGAATAAAACCAAACACTTCCCGCAGAGTTGGAGGCTAACTGTGGCTCAGACAGTAGAATCCATGACTTCCCTTCCTGGTAGGTGTTTTGTGTGACAAAGCCATCAACAGTAAGAACCTATCATGATGGTCAGCAACCATACTCCGACTGTGATATTAAAACCATGATTGATTTGATTATTAAGATTTCCCACACCTCCAGTAATCTGAAATGTTGACATGTTTCTGTCCACAGAGCCACTCTGAGCAAACACACAGCACCAAAAGTAATTCCTCAATTAAATCACAGGGACCCGATTTTCTCCTTTCTGATGTTGGATATTACCATGGTATAAAGTCCCTGACCAGCATCTGCAAATCACATTTTAGGCATTGCACTGCTGCCACATGACTATATGATAAATGCCTGAATAAGCAGGTTCCTAATTAATTGCTTGGTGAGTGTATTATTTTAAATCACACAAATTAGAAACACAGAGATACAGAGAGTTTGACTGTTTATAAAGCTAACACCATAGTTAGCCTTATAATCCAAACATATTCTGCTGCTGACCTTAACCTGAAACAACCCTGTGAAGCAGAGCAGGACCAGAGATCTGGTTCAGAGAATAAGAAGTTCTGCTTATTTTAATGAATGCTTCCATAGCCTAATTTCCTATTACGGATATTTTATTTTTGCTTTGGTGTTGAAACTTTGCTTGTGTTTTGGGATTAAAAGCAAAACAAATGCGTGAATATTTTCATGTCCTGGGGGCTCATTGCCTAAGGCCTGATTTTGTACCAGTTTCATCAGTTCAGCAGTGTTATTATCAATGACCCAGAGTGTGATCGGGCACACATTCTTTTGTGTGCATTTCTGAGGATAAGCATATGATTGTGTGTGTGCAGCTCTGTCCAGAGAAGGTGTGGGCTGGATCTTTGTCAGGGGTCCTCCCTGCCCCTCAGGGCGAGCAGACCTTGATGACAGTCCTTGCCTCACCTCACTTGGAAATCACCAGAGACCTGAGCAAGCAGAGGCAGTCACCAAACACACTCACATTTTCCCCTCACATTAACTTCACACACCCAACAGAAAGTGATGCAGCATGTGTACCCAGATCATACTCACAGGATGCCACATAAAGTCCAAGGATATGTGTTCCCACATATATGCTTGCACGTACACATGCACACACTTACAGGGATGGTTGCAGCAGGCTGGCAGGAGCTGACAGAAACACTAGCAGAGCTGCATGCTGCTTCTGTCACATAGAATCAAACTGCATGTAATGTAGAGCATGGTGGAAAAATATACACAATTCTGATGTCTAAATTTAATCTCTGCTCCAATTACTTGAGGACTACCATCGTCACATGAATTTAAATCCTTATATTCAAATTCTATCTGAAAAACAAAAAAGATTGCTCGAAACTTATATACAGTATACCGCTGAGAGTAAAAAGACAATGCGGTTTCTTGGCTCATGGGACTAATGATGAGGTCTGGGAGCAGTTACTGGGCCTTCTTTTCTTTATGATGTGAAACTTTGTCTCAAATACATTTGCTGTATTTATCAAACAGATGCACTGCACTCGAGTAACAGCTCCAAGGGTTTTCTCACCAGTCGTTGCACATACATTTTACAGAAAATTGCACAAATAAAGAGGAGATGTGTTCCCAGATGCACTGAAATGACAGGTGTGAACATCACCAATGACATTACATTATATTTCATTTAGCTGACGCATTTATCCAAAGTGACTTACAATAAGTGCATTCAACCATGAGGGTAAAAGCCCAGAACAACAACAAGAATCAAGTAAAAATCCAAACTACAAGTGCTACATGTAAGTGCAACTATTTTTTTTTTTAATCCAAAGTGTAGTTAGAAGAGACGTGTCTTAAGTGTCTTAAGATGTGTGGACTTTCTGCTGTCCTGATGTCAATGGGGAGCAAAAGGTTAGCTCGCAGTGAGGGAGCAGCAAGGCGAACCTGCGCTGCCTACTGAGTGAGAAGGGGACGTATTCTCCTGATGTTGTGCAGCATGTATCTACAGGAAGGTGTTGTTGCAGTAATGTTTGCAGTAAAGGAGAGTTTCACACCCAGGTTCCTAGCAGTCTGGGTGGGGTCTACCATGGAATTGTCAAAGGAAATCGTCAGGTTGTGGGTGGGGAGAGTCTTTCCCTGGAAGGAAAAGCAGTTCAGTCATAGTGAGTCACAGCAGTTTCTTTGTTAAGCCCTCAAACAATTTAGTTTTCATGCTGTTTAATGACAGATAAATTAAGCTTTTGAATGATAATGTTTAAAATGGGCCAATATGTCTGAGTCTGAAATAAAATCGCTGGATACTTGCCAGTCGTGAGAATGACTTTTTCTTGAACCCTCTGACAATAGTAGCATGAAGTCACCATCTGTATGTTCCCTCCACGCTAACATATGGCTGCTGCAGGCTGAACACTGAAAGCAGGAAGGACGTATAAACAGAAGGGCCATTGCCCTCAGCGTCTTATATTTATATATTCTATGGAGAGATGGAAAGATAAAGAGAAAAGTGTGTTTTTGTGCACAATCTCTACACTTATTCAGATAATAAGCAGGTGCCTCTGCTTTTCACTATGTGGAAACTTACATAATGTCATTGAGCAAGTTCAAATATCTGTCTCAGAATGTTAGCTGAAATATGAAATCCTGCATGAATCAGCACGAAATGCCTCTGAGAATTAATATTGTTGTGGGTGCTGAGCTAACAGAAAAAATATATATTGAATTAAATGTAGAGTAATGGCAGACTGTGTTTTACAGATCATACCTTATCACCATGTTAAATGTGAGACCATCTGTACCTTGGCATTACTTGTACACCAGTAGAGGTTCACACTAACATGGTAAGATGCCTCATTAAAGTAATACTGAACACTTAAACGTGTTTGTTTTCTTTGAAATGCATTAGTGTTGGTTTTAATATATATTTATCACCAAATTTATAAGAAAGTGTCCTTGGGCAAGATGCTGAACCCTGAATTGCCCCTCATAGAACAAGAAAGTGCTGCTAATAGATGCACTGTATGAATGTGTGTGTGAGTGGGTGAATGTAAAACTGTACGGTAAAGAGCTTTGAGTGGTCATCAAGACTAGAAAAGCTCTATGTAAATACAAAACCATTTACCTTATCATGCTTTTATTTTATTTTTTTATCCGCCAATAAGCACAATATCTTGATCCAAAATATACAATGGTGTGATGGTTGGTATAGGGTTTCCAGGAATGGAGTCACATTCTCAGCCTGATTTATAGTTTCATTTCCTGCAGCTGATGAACACAGATTGTCTGTTGTGAACACTGTTACTTGTTTAATCTTAATAAGTATAGTGGATACAACATTTGTGAAGAAGAAGGTGAAGAGACGAGTGTCAGCAGAACATGTAGCCTGTACAGAGAGAGAATAGACAGGAGAGACTGATCCAAGCCTTGTATGGAAGGTATTTAATTCATATGTAGAAAAAAAAATCTCTCTCTCTCACACATACACACACACTGTTTTTTAGTCAGTCCTATTTGGAAAATGAAATGACAGTATAGTTAATATGTGAGCTGAATGTCAGAGGCAAATAAAGATGTTCATTTGGAAACAAAACCCAATTTAACCCCTGATTACACGTTTATATAGCGATGCCACAGTGCAGTGCTCTGGCAACATGGAGGCTCCATTAATCCTCCGCCCACATGGAAGATGAAAGTATCCTCATGCTGGAGCTAGCAGGCAGACTGTAAACACTGCAGGCGCTGCTGGATCAAAGTTCTGAGGATGGATATATGACATCTAATAGGTGCTGCATCAAATAATAATCTGTAAAATGACATATAAATATAAATGATGATATAAAGCAGCGAGTGTTTGCAGCCATCACATCACTTGTGGGTTCTGTCAAGTTTGTGTATGGATAATTCCAGCTTATTATAGGATATATTGCTATATTCTTATTATTTATATTAACTGTAATTACTGCCTCTATTAAATATTGCTGCTTACCCTTTTTTGAGTTATCCAGTGTTCATACCAATCGTGAAGCAAATTTAAAGTAGTATTCAATATATTCACAAGTATTCGCCCATTCTCCTCCGGAAAAGAGGAGGACAACTGGCTGAAGTGTCAATGCATTGTACCCATTGTGGTAACATCCCTGAAGCGGAGCGGCGGTGGACTAGTAGTAGAAAAGACGGACATCAGACTGAAAGGTCACTGGCTCGAGACCACGGACTGACAAAAACATATCTGGATATGGACCAGACCTGGATCTGTTCAAGTCCAAGAGGACTCTCCCTACCCTACTGTCTAAGTGCCCCTGAGCAAGGCACCTTACTCCCATGGGGCTATCCATGGCTGCCCACTGCTCTGTGTGTTGACTGTGTGTGTGTTGTGTCCTGCTGTGTTCACATGAATGGGTCAAAAGCACAAATTTCCCCATTTGCATGTAGTGTGTGTGTGTGCATGTTTGTGGGACCAATAAAGGAATCTTAATCCTCCAGAGCCACCTCTGTCGTGTGAGTGTATCCACAGAGGCAAACACAGTTTGAGGAATTACCAGGAGCCATTACCAGCACTTCTTGAGGCTGACCAGTGGCCAGTTTGTTGACTTGCAAGCTCAGATCTGTTCCAGTATCTGTCTCGGGTGACCTTCATTCTCAACACAGATTTTCTTTCATGGAATCACATCACCCAAGTTTTTTACTAGAGTTGAAATATTTCAGTTGAGTTGAAATACTCAAGCGAGTGAAGCAATTGCCGATTTAGTGTATTTGACGTCTATTGCGTCATCTATAACTTTGTATGTAATCCCATATAACAAAAATGTATGAATGCACAATTACACCTTAACTTCCAGTAATTGGCTCATTCATTGAACTTCAGGCCTTGTACATATTATGTACTAAGAATAAGCCCTGCCAGCCTATGGAGAAAACCTTATTTCAGCTACTTTACCCAAAATATCATTCTTTCAGTCTCTATAGCTTGTGACTGTCAGTGAGGGTTGCAACATAGATTGACTGGTAAACTGTAAGCTCCACCTTTAGGTTCAGCTCCCTCTTCACCACAAAAGCCTGGTTAACGGCGGCATTACTGCAGATACAGCACCGATCCACCTCAAATGGCAGGTTTTCTCTCAATTGATCTATTAAACTAAATACGTAGAGCCCATGAGATTACTGTAACCTTTCTGAAATGCACTGCATCCCTCTAACTCTCTGTTTGTGTGTTCCCTCAAGCACATGAGTTGCTTTGTGCCCATCTCTCTCTTTCCGTCTGTTTTCCCTCTAGCTCTCCATTTTCTCTGTCCTGTCCTCTCTTTTAACTCAGGCCTTCTGATCGGCCATCATGGGACCTCTCTCCATCTCCTGAATGTCTCTGCCTTACTCCACATATTCGAGATCTGGATCTTTTACGTCAATGCCTTTTTCACTTCTCTTCTTGAGTTTACCTTGAGTATGGGTTAGTGGCTCAGGTCCTGTGTGATGGTGGCAACTGGTTGGTGAGCAACATCCTCCTGGATCATTTTGAAAAACATACGATTGTGTTGTCCTGTAAATCTGTGATGTGCTCCGTTCTTCACAGACATTTATTGCATATTGCTGTGTCCTCAGTTGCTTATTTCTTCTTTCTCCTGTAAATGCTTTTTGTTGGGACTTTTTCCTTGTCAGATTTGAGAGTTTGAGTATGGATGGTATTCTATGCTGTACAAATTTGTGATATTGAGCTACATACTTTACATAACATTTGACTTATGAAAACATATGCAAGACCAATTGAGCCATAATAACATAATTATGTTATTGGAAATACACCAGGTTACAATAAACTGGATCAATACCTTAATCCTTTATAATTTAACTTTGATTTTGTATAAAGATACAAACAGCTTAATGAGATGAGAACATTAACCCATTTTCCCCCACCACATTAAGCTGTTAATCCACAACTGCTGTAATTAACAATGTAATTATTGAAGTTTAAGTACTGCTTTAAGCACTGCCAGAGTTTCAGACTGTACATTTAGACAGTGAATGAAGGGATGAGCAGAGAGGAGACAGAAGACAAGGAAAAACTGTGGATGCAATAGTGGTGACAGAAACATGAAGAGAGTCGCGATGGAGCATTTCTTTCTAGATTTAGGAGGTTTATTCTCAAAGATTATGTCAAATGATTTGTTTTGCAAGGGTGAGACCATGTAATGACACCTGGAAACCATGGTGGTTTAAACCAACATGGTTCAAGCTACTGTGGTATGAACAAAGTGCCATTTTGGGAAAGTGTCGTACTTATGGCTGAATTGCCTCTCCCTGGAAATTCAAAAAAGCTAAGTTATCTTGGTTTTCTAGCTATGAGCGGTGACTCTAGTAGCAGCACACACAATTTTATGACAGAATTGTCATATGAACCGTTTAATTGCACCTTTTGCATGTGAGTGTGTGATACAGCCTGGGCTGAAGCAGCTGTGTCTGAGGACATGGAGGGGCAGGAGAGTATGGGGACGTTTCAGAATTGTAGATAATGCAGGGGTTTAGGCATGGATTTGAAAATGAATGCAGCTTTCCAGATTCCCACTTATGAACAGTTGCTGGATGCAGCAGGCCAACCACCTTTAATAAGAGGGTGTTATTGTTCTCAAATAGATATAAATGTCAGGTCTTGATGTTGACACATCCCAAATGGTTAACTCTACATACTGGCCTGCAATGTCCAAGATGGTTTGAAACAATGGGTATCTGTACAGCTTCTGCTTTGAGTCACAGGGCGAAACCAAAAACAGATGATGAAAGAGTCAGATTTAACACACTTAACGTGTAAATTTCTCTGGGGTTGCTGTGTAAATACTTTTTAGGGGTTGTGTTCACAGTGTTTATGTGCAAATTAAATATTTTGTACGTATATACAGTATAAATGTTCTAACTTTGGGATTATTTATAATTATTATACTTTACAAACATAGCTGTAAATAATTATATACAAATGGAAAGTTAATGTACCATAGATTTTGATATTATAAAACTCAAATTCAGGAACAAAGATCAAACCTAATGAAACCTGAGACAAAATAACCTCTTTTTTCAAGGAAAAGCCACATGGCCAACAACAATGTGATGATTTATCCTGGCTATTTTGAGTCAGTCATGATTGATGAGCTGTAGTGGCGGAAGTGTTTTGTCTTAGAATACTACATAGTATTGTAATTTAGTAAAACCCCAGGACTGCATATCATCTGACTTATATTGAGTTAAAGATGCAAATGGAGACTAGTCCAGACATGTTGTCGGAAAAACATAGAATGGCCATGAAGTAATAATACTTGTACATGTGTTCATGCACTCAACCATGCATGTGTTTAAATGTTGAAGTTTCTTCAGAGTGCACTTGGGTGTGTGTGTGTGTAAGTCACGTCATAACATGTCAAGCTAAAACGCTCTGTCTCCTGTTGTGCCCGAGAGATTTTGATCCTAAAACACTCTGAAGAGCTTTTCTCACCGAGCTGTTTCTAAGCCCTGTGTTTGTGTCCAGGAGAAGTAACACTGTATGTCCTTAAGTGTTTTGAGTGCAAATGCGTGTGCATGCTTGATCTGATCTTTGGAAAGATGGTTGTCTGGTGATTTTTACACCATTAGAATTTTATAAAGATTGTAAAAAAGATTGATATTAATTAACTGTCAGTTACTCTCGGATAACAGAATTTTACATGTAGCCAGCATCTAGCTTCCAATCAGGTTTAAATACAGAGATTTTAATAAAAAACAAACAGAGCAGAAACAGGGTGATAGGCTTTATAAAACATTTCGCACATCACTCAATCTGTTAACTGGCCCATGGAGCAGGTCATGACATCCTCACTGGGAAACACAATAACATTATTGTGCCTGATTCCTGAACATGGAATGTTTTATTTTATATATAACAAGTGCTGGTATTGTAAGGAGGATCCATGCGTATATATTTGGCATTAGTTTAACCCTAACCAATCATCACTGTGCAGGTCTCGCTAGCGCGGGCGCTAGCTATCCAGGCCAGCTTAAACAATCAAAGAAGTCCACGGTAGGTGTTTAGCGAACTTTATTGAAATTTGTAAAAAGAAGATGGGTTAGCTGCGGAAGGGTGATACAACTTATGAGCTCTCGCTTATATACGACACAGGAAACTAACTTGCGTGACTTCCGGGGGAAGCACTCCCTGACTCCCGACAACGTCACACACCTGAACTGCCCCAAGGGGGGGCTGTTGCATAGCAAAACATAGTATGCATTTGTGGGACATAACACTCCCCGTCTGGGGTCTTTAAAGATCCCATATCATTTAACAAGAATCCGTTTTTGGAGACAGAAGCAGGACCACTTCTGTAACGGGACGAGAAAAAGTCTTTTTTGTTCCGTCCTTGAAGACCTCGACCTCGACTCTCCGAACTAGTCCATCCGTGCCTGGAAAAGTCTTTGTGATGATCGCCAGGGGCCATTCGTTTCGCCGAGCCTGATTGTCTTTCAAGAGAACAACGTCCCCGTCTTGAAGATTTGACCTTTCCGTCTGCCACTTGTGACGAAACTGCAGGGTCTTCAGGTATTCACGTCTCCACCTAATCCAGTCCATTTCCATGTCTCTTGGTAGGGGCGTGTCCCAGTCTTCTGCTTGCATGGTTAGGTCTCTGAGTATCAGCCTTCCACGCACTGTAACTGGTGCGAGGAATCCAAGGGGGTCGTAAAGACTGTTTACCATAGACAATACTCCTCTGCGAGTGAATGGCTTCTGATCATCTGCGATCTGAAACGTGAAAGCATCTGTGCGCATGTTCCAAGACAACCCAAGGCTACGTTGAGTGGGCAGCTCGTCAGCAAAGAGGTCCAGGCCCTCTACATCTTTGGAACGATCCTCAGGTGGGAATGCATCGATGACCCTGGGGCGATTTGATGCGATCTTGTGCAACCTGAGGTTAGAAGCTGCAAGCATTTTCTGTGCTCGTCCTTTGCTGAGCATGTTTTCCATGAACTCAATGAAATGTGCCTTCATCTGTGGCCGTTTTTCGAGTGTGCGGCGCAGTGACATGAGGCGGTTGTGTGCTTGTGTTTTATTATTAGGCAGTCTCTTTCTTGGTGACCTGAAGGGTAATGGTCCGACCCAGCTGTTCGTGCTGTCTTGATGAAACTCAGCTTCCATGATCTGGAGAAACATCATGTCCTCCACTGATGGCGCGAGTTTATGGTCATCAGCAGTTCGAAGAAAGATCGTTTGTCCTAAGCTGTCATCACGATGCGTCGTTGAGCAGTACGTGGGGGTCAGTGCAGCATGATGTGAATGTTCAGGTGCTTGACTGAAGATCTCTTTTACCCTGATTTGGCTACTGCATGGCTGCAGATGGCTGGCCCGACCATTATCCAAAATGGACATCTTGTAGCTGCTCACCTCTGATGGTCTGTGGGCTCCTGCAAGGCACACGTCGCCGACGACAACCCATCCCAGGTCCAGCCTTTGAGCGAACGGAGCGTTTCCTGGACCACTTATCTGTTCGCGGACCTTGTGAACCCTGAGAATGTCTCTTCCCAGCAGGAGGAGAATGTCGGCGTCCGGATCGCGGGGTGGTATCACGTCGGCGATGTGCTTGAGGTGAGTATGGTGGCGAGCTGCGGTCGGGGTAGGTATCTCAGAGCGGTTATTAGGAATTTGGTTGCACTCTAGAAGTGTGGGTAGAGGAAAACTAAGCTTCTCATCTGCTGACTCCACGGTGAACCCACAGGCTCTCCTGTCCGTTGTCTCTTTTTGTCCAGCACATGTTTTCAATGTGTACGGGTAAGAGGACCCTGAGATTTCGAAAATGTCAAAGAACTTGGAGCGTGCCAAGGAGCGATTGCTTTGCTCATCCAGCATTGCATACATTTTCTTGGCCTCTCCTCTGTGTCCGGCTGGATACACGCTTACAAGGCATATCTTGGAGCATGCTCTGGAGCTTACTCCTTCACCACACACTTGTGTGCACCTTGATGTGACCTCCTGGATGTCCGCTTTGTCTTCCTCCCCGCCATGCTCTGAAGAGGGAGGAGACGTCTTGGATTTCCAGGCAGGTGGTCCCTGGGTGGAGCGCTGTCACATGACCGGTGCTGCCACACTCCATACATTGGACTTCAGCTGAGCAGTTTCTGGCGAGATGATCTGTGGATGAGCAGCAGCGGAAGCATACATCGTTTTCCTTTAAAAGCTGTTTGCGTTCCTCTAGACTCTTCTCTCTAAAGCTTCTGCATTTCTTTAAAGGATGTGGTTTTTTATGCAGGGGACAATATTTGTTTGGGTCTGTTGATTTCTTATCATTTCTGAACTCAGATCTTTCTGATGGTGAAACTTGTGTCTTGTGCACATATACAGGCATGTTCACAGGTCTGTCCCATTTATTCTTTCTCTCCATAGAGACTGGCGTGAAGAGATTAAAGCTGGGATCAGTGCGAGTTTTTGCTTCTGTGCGAACAAAGTCTACTAATACAGAGAACGGTGGGAAACTGACGCGATGATCACGTTTGAACTTCGAACCAAAAAACATCCACTTTTCCTGAATGTTGTGTGGGAGTTTTCCAATGATTGGATTTACCCCCCTGGAGGTGTCCAAGTACAGCAGGCCTGGGAGGGAGCCGTCTCTCTTTGCGGCTTCCAGCTCTAACAGCAGGTCTGCTAGTTCTCTGAGTCTCTGTGGTTCTCTTGTGGTAAACTTGGGAAAGCTTTCCAGCTTGTTGAAGAGGGCTTGTTCGATAGCTTCTGGTGAGCCGTAGATTTCCTCAAGTCTCTCCCATGCCATTAACAGTCCAGCATTTGGGCTTCTGACGTTGACTGCTTTGAGTCTTCTCACCTGTTCTGCTGACTCTTTACCCAGATACTTGGATAACAGGTCGAGTTCTTCACCAGCAGATAGGTCTAAACCGGCAATAGCAGTCAGAAAAGATGCTTTCCACGCCCAATAGTTCATTGGTTGGTCATCAAATGTGGTGAGGCCTGAGGTTACTAGGTTGCTACGTGCAAGATATTTTGCCAGGTCCATAGTTGTTTGGGCCTGATTATAACTGAATCCGTAAGAGGTTCCCTGCTCAGGAAGTGGGGAATCATCATCGATGTTCTGTTGTGGTCGTGATCCACGATCCTGAGGAGCCTGTGATGTGTGATGAGGTGTGGTGTAGGCAGGAGCAGCAGGTTGTGTTTTGGAAAAACCTTTGTGTGGGGAATGCAGTGTTGGCTTAACATCATCATCTTCATTGTTTAATTGTGGTTTGCTTTGATGAGGGGCAACAATGTCATTTATTTTCATAGGTAATTCACCTGTGCTTGTGCCAGCTTGCCATTCAACATAATCAGCAGTGCGCTGGTATTTCATTTCCTGAGACACTGGACCAGAGCCTCTGCTGGGTACATTAACATCAAGTTCTAATAGACCAGCTTGTAACGTGTTAGCTTCAGCTACGGCAGCATCTCTTTCTTTTTCCTCCTTTAATGCATCCAGAGTAGCTTGAATGCGTGCATGCTCGACTTTCAGCTCGATTTCCCTCTTGGAGTGTGCTGCTCTAGCTTGTGCACCTTCAGCTCTTGCTCTGGCCATGGCCACTGCTAAGCTTGCCTTTGAGCTGGATGATTCATGTGATGCGTGCGTGCACACGGAGCTCGCCGCTGTACTCACTTTACTCGCGTTGTCCATATTGTCCATTACGGTGAAAGTCTGTTGATATGGCGATATCAGATGAGGAGGGTAAGCTGGCGTGATGGGTGGAGTGAAGGCTGTTCACTTACCCCGTGTTAGCCACTTAGCTCCGTGTTAGCCACCTGGCTCCGTGTTAGCCACTTGGCTCCGTGTTAGCCACTTGGCTCCGTGTTAGCCACCTGGCTCCGTGTTAGCCACTTAGCTTCTGGCGTAGCTCCAGGGTAGCTCCCGAAGCTGGATGTCGTGGTGCCCGTGCCGGCTGTAATGCCTTCTTTTTACTGTGCAGGTCTCGCTAGCGCGGGCGCTAGCTATCCAGCCAGCTTAAACAATCAAAGAAGTCCACGGTAGGTGTTTAGCGAACTTTATTGAAATTTGTAAAAAGAAGATGCGTTAGCCGCGGAAGGGTGATACAACTTATGAGCTCTCGCTTATATACGACACAGGAAACTAACTTGCGTGACTTCCGGGGGAAGCACTCCCTGACTCCCGACAACGTCACACACCTGAACTGCCCCAAGGGGGGGCTGTTGCATAGCAAAACATAGTATGCATTTGTGGGACATAACAATCACGCTTCATGCCTAACCTTTTTAATGGCATTGATGCTTATTAGTGTATTGTTCCACCTTCTTGCCTCCTTGATGCATCAAGTCTACATTAAACTCTGCGTAAGACATCAGCTGCTGCCTGAGTTCTCCTTTCACCAGCTTCCAGAACAGTTTGCACTTGTTAATCTTTGTATATTCCAGTAAACTTAAAATTGGTAACATTTAATATGTTAAATTTAATGTTCAAATTTGCCTTTGCAATAAAAAAAATTCTCTTATCGTAACTGTCATTTTGTGTCAGTTTTTTTTTTTTTTAGAAAAGGTATTGGTACTGACACTGTAGGCACCAGAACCA
This sequence comes from Verasper variegatus, assembly GCA_026259375.1. Classification (NCBI taxonomy): domain Eukaryota; kingdom Metazoa; phylum Chordata; class Actinopteri; order Pleuronectiformes; family Pleuronectidae; genus Verasper; species Verasper variegatus. The sequence goes on along the minus strand of CM048043.1, from coordinate 22,784,013 downwards.
TTTTAAAAGTATCGATTGATTGTGGTCTGAAAGTGGCTCATGTTTGATTCAGGTGTACAGGTGTGTGGGGAAACCTACAGGAAGACAAACTAGACACCATACACAAGAACCATTACAACAAAATAAAAGAGGAAGTGAATACAATAGAAAACAGACTGAACAGATTATCACATATTTGGCCAACCCGATCCGAAGACACCAGATGTGAGGTAGAGAGTATATTTGTCAACGCTGAGAAGGTGTCTGAAGTGGTGATATATCTAACTCAAAGAATGTCACACAAAAGTCTATACAGGTAACAGCTTAGATCATTATCAAATACAATTTACTTATTTGCAATTTTCCCAACTCCCATGCTATGCTTGGATATATATATTCCCTTTTCTATCCTGTTGTGCAATAATGCATTAAACGTGACACCATTAAATGGTGTGCCTTTGGGCATTCAATAAATTTGGTTATCAGAAAATATTTGAATATTAATATTAAATATATTAATATTAAATGATAACTTTAATTGATTAATGTGGTACCTTGATTAATGAGGTACCCGCCCTTAAACCACACTTACAAGTGTGTACACTGGGAATTCGGACACAGGGTCTAGCAAGCTACCGAGTCGATTTATTTCTTCTAAACTTAAGAAAGGGTATAAAAATGAGTGGGGGAGCTAGACCAAGTAAGAAGTCAAAAACCTACCACTTCCATACGGAATGGGAGGAGGACTTTTTTTCACATTATCATATTCGAAGTGCGTTTGCCTCATCTGCCAGTCTACCTTTTTCCTCCGAAAAGCGAGCTGAAAAAGAGAAAGGTGAAGGAACTAAAATCCCAGTTGTCCGGACAGCAGTCATTTTTCTCACAGCTGACCACAAAAGCGAAGGCAGCCACCAAAGCATCATTCCGGGTGAGTCACTGCATTGTTAAGCACAAGAAGTCCTTCCAAGACGGAGAGATGGTAAAAGAGGCATTCGTTGAAGCAGCTGACTCGTTGTTCAGAGACTTTAACAACAAACCAGAAATATTTTCTTCAATCAAAGCTCTCCAGCAATCAAGAAGTACAGTTACATACTTTGTAAGGATATCGCGGACTGCGAATGTTTCTCACTGCAATTTGACGAATCTACAGACATCAGTGACACAGCCCAGTTGCGCATTTTTATTTGGATGGTGTTTCCTGATATGACTGCAAAAGAGGAGCTGTTAACATTACTGCCCATGAAAGAACACACGTGAGGAGAGGACATTTTTCAGTATTTCAAAAATGCTCAACATGAAGATCGCCTGTTCTATTCGCGCCAGATCTCTTCAAAGACGGCTATTCCGTGTGCATCTGGAGAAGGCTGACTGTGAGTACTCTGAGTTATTGCTACACACTGACGTGAGATGGCTTGAGGGAAAGGCGTGTGTGCAACTTGATAGTGCACGCTACATAGAGCAGATTGAGAACTGTCTGTCAGAGGTTGACAGACGCTTTCAAGACTTTGTTTTACTGGAGCCAGTCGCTACATTCATGTGCTACCCTTTTCGAGAAGATGCTGAGGTTGATTCACTCCCATCAGAAATTGCAACACTGTTTGACCTGAACTCATCTGGAGTGGAGGATGAGATTTTGACACTACAAGCTGACTTCAGCTTAAGTCCAGGGCTCATGGACAATTGTGGAACTTACTCACAGAGGAAAAGTACCCCAACATGAGGAAATGTGCTACCTCCTTGACTGCATTATTCGGCTCCACTTATTTATGCGAGTCAGCCTTTTCTCACATGAAGATTATTAAGTCCAAATACTGTTCCACCTTGACTGATGATCATTTGGAAGTGTGCTTGAGGCTGGCTATCAGCAGCTACTGTCCGGACTATGCATGACTGGCTGACTCCATTCAGTGCAAATCGTCAGAATAAGGTAGGTACCCTACTGTAAATCTGTTGAAATGTAAGCTAAATGTGCTGTGGCTTCTGCTATGTGCTCAGGACCACGGATAGCTGTGCTGGTGTATGGGTGCCTGTGCTGCTGCTGTGCTATTCTAAATCTATTGAAATGTATTCTATTGTGCTGTAGCTTATGCTGTGTATGTGTGCTCATGACTATGTACAGCTCTATTGGTTAGTTTGGTGTCTTAGCTTAGCTTGTGCTTTTTACATGCAGGGAAGTGAATGGACAGTCTGAATCTATGAGAGAGGGACAGAGAGATCACACCTGCATTTTCTACACATGGACTGGAAGTACAAACTATTTTACAGCTAAAAGCAAAGAACGTTGAAAGAGAGCCTACTGTACATAGTAATTTAAGTAAGAGTTACAACTATAGCTCCATGTTACCTTTAGTTTATCAATAAAAGTCTTGATTGATTTTGAAACAATGTAGCGTAACCATTTGTTGTTATTTCAGTACATTTTTGTACAGGGGGGGCGTGGCGGTGGTGGACACCAACATTATTTGGTTGGTAGATCTTGTTGAGCTGGACATTTCAAGAGTAGCTCACAAGCCTATAAAGTGTGGGCACCCCTGGTTTACAACATGTGGTGGAGGTCAGAGAGATGTGTGGAGAGGTATGCATGTCTGTGGGTTGGTGTCAAATTACAGAAAGTAGCTAGTGCATGCAAAGAAAGACTGTCAAGAGCATAACATAATCACTAACATTAACTTTCAAATAACTAATATCACAGCAACACAAATCAAACTTATAAACATCACACAATCAAATAAATAGTCTTTGCTTAGCCTTGTATAATTATTAAGCCCAGTTGTGTTACCCGTCCATGGAAAGGGTAAAAGGTTGATGTGCTGTTCGAAGTTCAGTGAAGTCGTCTTGCGGGTTTTGGGCTTTGTGGTTCTGCTGTGTGATGCATCTCTTATGCTGGTTCTTAGGCAGGCTCTCGTGTCGCTGCTTTTTGGAAGGTTTTAGCAGTCTGCTCTAGTCAGGCCTGCTTGAAGTTTGGTAGAGCTTGGATTGGGAGGGGGTTTCCCTGGTGAGTTGAGCTGCAAGCTGCACCTCTCCTCCATTGAAGTTGAGCAGAAAGAGATGTGAGCTGTAGAAGCCACACTTCTCCCCTTGGAGAGCTGAGTAGAAAGAGAGTCAAGAAAGTGAGCAGTACAGCCACACTTCTCTCAGAGGGTTGCGTAGAGAGAGGCAGGAGGAAGGGAGATCTGGGCTTATATTAGCCTGTTGACCCCATGGGTCATGGGGCCCAGAGTGACCAATAGTGGTTGAAACTTGTGTCCCTGGTCGGTTTTCACACATCTGTGTGACATTGAAGCAGCCTGGGAGACCTGAGTTCTGGAGGCTCTGGTTTGTCTCCAGAACAAAGGAAAACATGTGCTAAGGCTTTGCCTATACATGTAGGCCAAACTGTCGTTCACAAATACCAGGTCCCAACAATCCCTAAAGCTGTTAAAGGTGCAGTCCAGACTTAACCTTTTCATTCTTACACTGGATTTAACTAATGGCCTCCATTCTTTCAGATACACTAGTGCTTAAAAAGGTATACAACATTAAATTGAGGGTGCGCCCACAGTAGTATCTCCAAAAAGAAAAGTATAACAATTGGATCAAGAAACTTGCTTTTCCATCCATTTCACTCACACTGTTTTATCTGCACTTCCTTTTGTTAGTGTTAGTTTTAATCATATTCTGCTGTCGGGCATAGTGTAGGCAGCAAAGATAGTGCTTGGTGAACCTACACTTGACCCACGAGCGTGCATTTTGACTGAAATCAAATGCAGCCCCATGACGACAGTCATCTCTGCTTTCCTCTCTGCCACTGGATGGAAGCCAGATTTTAAAATAGCATCTGTCCCACAGTTTCGGGAACTAGGCCCAATTAAATTGTATTGCATTGTCTCAAAATGCAGGACACAGGACAAGGGTTAAAAAATTTGTGTAGTCTGACATGAACATTAAATGTGTAGACACATTGTCGATAAAAATCCTCTGTAGGAGTCTGAATATTTAAAATATAAGAGTTATTGAATGCAAGCATTACATTGCTCTGGAAAAAGTTTTCACTGAGAGGCTGAATCTACTCATTACCAGATGAGCTTTGGCCTCAACATTTGATGAGTGTGAGAAGGAGATGAGCAACTGGCAGCTGTCTCATTACTGCATCGAGACAAACTACACCACACCTACACAAGGGCACAGTGAGCTTGTGTAGGTTTAAGAAATTTCTAATAAACGTTTGAACAGCAGATTTAACAGCATTATTACAACATAAACTAAAACAACACAGTGGCTTTCTGAAAACTGTGCTTATTTTCATTGGTGAATAGACAATTTCTGCACTGATAAGTCGAGTAATCATTTAGTCCATTAACAGAAACTTAATCAGCAATTACTCTGATAATAAATTGATCAAAGTGATTAAGTTTTCAGCAAAAACCCAAACAAATCAGAGTTCCAAGTAAAAAAATATAACAATGTTTTGATTTACATGGTAATTTGATTGTTTGATCATTAAAAATAAGATGTCCAATGTCGACACCTTTCGTCAATTTTCAACTCAAATCATTAAAACTGTATTTATATAGGATAACATCACAACTTACATTATCTCAAGGCACAACAGAGTAAGGTCGAGATCTTACAAACACTTTGAGCACTGAAAAACTAAGCCACAAGAATTTACCTGTGTTATGAGATACGGTCCAGAAAGTATTCTGACAGTTACACATTTTTTACTCTTCAATTTTATAATACATCAAGTGGCAAGTCTCCACTTTCAATTCAGTAGATTTACATGAATACAGAAAGAAGATACAGAAAGAGATAAAGGCTTCTTAACTCATGGTGTGGAGTTAAAGCATGGTCTACTTCATAGCCCCTGTCATCTGTTGCCATCATGGAATGCACAAATCAGAATCAGAAAGTATTTATTGCCAAGTAGGTTTACACCTACCTGGAATTTGCCTTGGTATATAGGTGCATACAATGAACATAAAACATAAAAACACAATAAGTACTACACATAAGAAAGAAAAAAAACAATTTAGAAAATAAAAATATAGAAAAGATATAAAAAGTAAAGTAAAAAGTAAAATGCAAAACAGGAGTGCAATGTGAATGTGCAATATGCAGTGTGCAATGTACTGTAATGTATGTTAATGTAACAAAGACTTGAGGCGTGGGGGCGGGATAAGAGTCCAAGTCAGGTGGGGGTCCCGGGCCTTGTTGATAAGGCCAACTGCAGCCAGGAAGAAGCTGGTCTTGTGGCGTGAGGTTTTGGTCCTGATGGACCGCAGCCTCCTGCCGGAGGGAAGTACCTCAAAGAGTTTGTGACCCGGGTGGGAACGATCGGCCACAATCTTACCTGCCCGCCTCAGGGTCCTAGAGGCAATGTAATGGCAAATTCTGCATTTGTGTTATGTTTAATAGAAGAACAGATATGTATTTATAACAAGTATGAACAAATGTGTTTCTATGAGTTAACTTACACTCTACGAGTGTTGATTAAGGAACATAGATGTTTATTGCTTCCCCCCTTTCTATGACACTGGGCAATTGGTACACTGCAGGGGTCACCCAAGGTGTACCCAAGTAGGTGGGTGCAGGGATTTCTTTCATGAATACAGGACGGGGGTCTTTTGCCTCGTAAACAGAGATAAGGGATCTGTGGGATAGATGGTCTCATGCGAGAGGTCACTCCAGGGGGCTGGGACAGAGATGGAGACAGGATGTCTGTCCACCCTGAGTTTACATCAAGGGAGTGACGAAGACCTTTTGCTCCTTGCAGGGAGGGGCTTGTGGTTGTATAAGTGTATTGATTTTCCTATGCTCTTTGCTCATTGTTACACGTCACGCTAGGTGATGTTTGGCCGGTGAGTCCACCTGCAGGTGTAGAATTAAACTTATCGAGAGACAATGTATGACTTTGTGCTTGACTTTACAGAAATTTCCACGACAGGCAAACAGGTCCTGTGGAGATGGCAGATTGCAGCCAATCACCTTCTCAGCAGAACGGATGATACGCTGCAGTCTTGTCTTTGGCAGTGGCAGCAGCGTACCAGATGGTGATGGAGGAGGTGAGGATGGACTCGATGATGCAGGTGTAGAAGTGCACCATCATTGTCTTTGGCAGGTTGAACTTCTTCAGCTGCCGCAGGAAGTACATCCTCTGTTGAGCTCTTTTGGTGAGGGAGCTGATGTTCAGCTCCCACTTGAGGTCCTGGGAGATGATGGTGCCCAGGAAGCGGAAGGACTCCGCAGTGTCGACTGGGGAGTCTCTCAAGTTCCTTCTAAAGTCTACAACCATCTCCACTGTTTTCAGAGCATTGAGCTTCAGGTTGTTCTGACCACACCAGGTCACCAGATGGTCAATCTCCCACCTGTAGGCGGACTCATCCCCACCAGAGATGAGCCCAATGAGGGTGGTGTCGTCCGCGAACTTAAGGAGTTTGCCGGACTGGTGACTGGAGGTGCAGCTGTTGGTATACAGGGAGAAGAGTAGAGGGGAAAGAACACAGCCTTGAGGGGAACCGGTGCTTATGGTCCTGGAATCAGAGACATGCTTCCCCAGCCTCACGTGTTGCCTCCTGTCAGACAGGAAGTCTGTGATCCACCTGCAGGTGGAGTCAGGCACACTCAGCTGGGACAGCTTGTCCTGTAGCAGAGCCGGAATGATGGTGTTGAAAGCAGAGCTGAAGTCCACAAACAGGATCCTGGCGTAGGTTCCTGAGGAGTCCAGGTGCTGGAGGATGAAGTGAAGGGCCATGTTTACTGCATCGTCCACAGACCTGTTGGCTCTGTAGGCAAACTGCAGGGGGTCCAGGAGAGGGTCAGTGATGGCTTTGAGGTGGAACAGCACAAGGCGCTCAAATGCCTTCATCACCAGAGGTCAGGGCGACGGCTCTGTAATCATTGAGTCCAGTGATCTTTGTTTTTTTGGGAACAGGGATGATGGTGGAGGTCTTGAAGCAGGCTGGTACGTGGCATGTCTCCAGTGAGGTGTTAAAGATGGCTGTGAACACCGGAGATCAGCACAGTGTTTCAGGATAGATGGAAAGACAGAGCCTGGCCCGGCTACTCATCCAGACTGTTTATAGCAGTCCTGAACACCTCCCAGTCTGTACAGTCCAAGCACACCTGAAGATCCTCCACAGCTTCACTGGTCCACTGCTTTGAAGTCCTCACAACAGGTTTGCAGAGTTTTAGTTTCTGCCTGTATGCAGGAATCAAATGGACCATGACGTGGTCCGAGAGTCCCAGTGCAGCCCGGGGGACGGCGTGATAGGCACTGCTTACTGTGGTGTAACAGTGATCCAGAATGTTCTCCTCTCTGGTCGGGCATTTAATAAATTGTTTGTATTTGGGGAGTTCGCTGGTGAGATTTCCTTTGGAAATCTAAGGAGTCTGGGTTAGTCCATTCCACACACAATATCTGGTCGGCGAGCATGCGTTGTGCCTCTTGCACGTTAGCCTGCGGTGGAATGCACAAGCGAACCAGCATGTTTACCTCTCCTCTGTCGCTTCACTGTATGTACGAATGTGAGGGCACCTTTGACCAGAATATCCAAAATTTCAACAGATGAGGCAATGAAAGTCGGAAATAAATTCTCAGGAGTTATGACCCTGATGTTCATGAGCATTTCTCTGGTGAAAGAGCTCCCGGTTCTTAGGCAGAACACTGAATTAACTAACAAAACAAGACAAAACATCATGCACCAACACACCGAGGCAGCCGTCTGCGGCGTCCATCTTCAGGAAGGCCTTTGCCAAAAAAAATCTCCTAATATAAAAAACATCACTTGTTAATCTACAGAACCTCTTTAATCTAATTTTCCTTAATCTAATTTTCCTCCTTTTACAAGTGATAAGTAAAGAGTTCCCGTACGTCAGAGTAGGCAACTCTAAATGGAAATTTGTCATCCTGATGAGTTTTGACCCAGGACAGCCGATGTTTGCTGATTGTTCTCAATGTTCAACATTCAAAACACGAGAGTAAAAATGTGTTGTTTAACAATCCACAAACAAAGCCAGTACATCATACATCTTTAATGGGACATAAATAAATAAAGTACACTGAACCTTGTCAGGAATAATAACAATATATTTCTAAAAGCTTCATTATGCACTTAGCTTATCTTATCTTGCCTTAGTCCTTGTGCCTTCGAGCAATTCTGCACCAGAGCCCCTGAAGATGGTGTTGGTGAGCTGGTGGAGTTTCTCAATGCAACTGTTTCACACCTTCTCTTAGAAGATCAACAGTAAACCCGTGGTTGTCTCTGCTTAATTCTCAAGACCCCACTCTTCACTAAGCAGTTATATAGTTCAAAAACTTTGTGTGAATACGCATCTTATGACATTTTCCAACAGCGAGGAGTACTGTGTTTTTCTTTGTACCTTTAATCTTAGAGGTAGAAACTAAATGTTCAGCTACAAAGTTCATCCACTGCAGGTAAAAAACTAAACTTCTTCCCCTGTTGTGGCTGTAGCTCAGGGGGTAGAGTGAGTCATTGCTCGTTCAGTCTGCATCACAATAGAACCCCAAATTGTCCCTGATGGCATTAATGAGAGACAGACATGTTGATGACATGTTATGTAAACTGCTATGAGTGGGTTTGCAGTCCATTTACTATTAATGCTTTCTTATTTTAGTTTTTCTGTACATTGGAAATTACACGTTTTGGAAATTGAGGTCTTCGCCCCACCTTCTGCATCACTTGGATACCTATGGGGCTTTTTTATACATTATGGATTAGATTTTGGTGGTCAAAGGGCAAGGTTACAGTGGCCTGTTATAACATGTTTTTGGACTCTTTAATGTGATATCTTAAGCCTTGATGGAATTTCAGTTGTCACTCAAAGATGAACAGATTCGATTTCAGGGGTCAAAGGTCACAGTGACCTTATATTAATCTGGACAAAACATTAATGTAGATGGAAACTGCACTGGGTGGCAGACACACACAGGAAACTGCACTTGTTGGTAGACGCACACTGCTGCACAGCAGTAATTCGAGTTCATTTGACATAGCTTCATTTAATTGCTCATTCAGACTCATCCATTTATTTATTATTCATATTGTATTAATACACGTATTTGATTGTCTATTGTACACGTAACTAAGACTCATCTAGTCTTTCAAAGGTTACTTGATGTAATATCTTCAACACAAAGACAAATGTGGAAATTCAGATTTCTTTATTTATGAAGAGTTACAGTCTTTTTCTTTTTCCTTCCACTGATTCTATATATTTTCTACATGAGGCCAATCTGCTTGAGCAGATAGGGCATCAATGCTTGCTCAAGTGTACTTGACAGTAGCTGTTTAACTCTTACATACTGTTCATATTTCATGCCTTCACAGTAGGGTCTGGGTCCATTTTGACCCTGTCCCAAGAATTCCGTCATAATAAGTGTCTTTACACCATTCGTTTTTGGAGGAAAACATCTACTATCACACAACAATATTTTCATGTCTAAGGTAAAACAGGACATGTCCTGTTTTACCTTAGACATGAAAATATAACAGCCATAATGATTTGAAAATATGTTATTGAAAGTGAGAATGTATACCATGTGTATATAACCATTTCACTTGAATTACATTTTCTGCTGCCATCCTGCCTGCAACTTGATGTGGAAGTCAGGACAAACTGATGATATTGTTGCTCAATGTCTTCATCAGAGGGGCTGTTTTCCTCCATGTTGTCTTTCTGCTCTGACACATCCTCCTCTAAATCACTATCTGCTTCCTCATCTTGGAAGATCAGATCAAGGGCCTCTTGCTGCCTTAACCTCAGTCACTGAAATGGCAGCTCACATACCTTTTATAATCATATGAACCCCCAACCCGCTTTTGATCTCTGCATTGATCTCAGTTAGCTTAGAATAAATTGATTCTAATTTGTATATTTTTAGATTATTTTGTGACATAGCTTGTGCTTACAGGTGCAGATCTCCTGTCTGTGTCAAGGCCCCCTCTGACCTCTGTATGACTTCCATTCCTTATGTGCACCATATATGATCACTCCTATGCTGTTTTACTCTTTCACTGTTTCAAGATTCCCCCCTGGCCCTTCAAAGACCAGCAGGTGCCTGGCTCTGCGGGAACCTGGGCAAATGTGGTGGGAGCACAGACAGTTCTTGTGACAGTGTCAAGGTCCCCCTGTTACCACTGTTCCATAAAAATACACACAGACATGGCATGTACAGTTTCACAGTTTTAAATTCTAATAGCTTTTTTATTGTAGGCCTACACACAATCAACCAACATTGTTCTTTCCAGGCTTTAAAAATATAACCAAAACTATACATATACTGTATAATTTTACAAATTTTGAGGTTCAAATAGTAATGGACTAGTGCATCTGAACTTCTACTAAACATTGACCTTTCACTTTCTAATCAGTAGCAGGATCAATGCAGACTAGCTGCACATCATCACAGCAGCCCAGTGCACATGAGGTATTGTTTCTCCAACATAAATTAAAAATGCTGCTGTTAGTGGTATTTTTCTGTTAAAATAAGTTTTAAATGGCTCTATATTCCAATTGCAATCACTGCTACATAGTGTGTATTCAGTAACAGGGGTCCCCATCTCTCCAGCTCTTTAGTGAAGAGAAAATGCATTATTTTCAAATAAATTATGATTTATACGATAAAAGACAATTGACAAAAGTGACATTGGAAGTGATGGATCTAAAACCTTAGTAGACAAAATTGTAACGAGAAAACAATAAAATTGAAGCTGATAAATGTTTTTTCTGTTTACTAAAAAGCTGGACGTTTTTTGTATGCATCGTTGGCAGTTGCTTTTCAGCATAGACTGTAGAGAACAAGCAGATGACAGGCACAGCGTTGATGCTTTGGGAGCTCAAATTCAAAACCATCATTCTCATTTAGGATTACTGAAACTTCAGCAAACTCCACTTCTTCCTCACCGTCATTCTCTTCTTCCTCCCCTGGTTCTGCATCATCACGGACTTCCTTGTTGTTTGTCTCCTCACCAAAAACTTTGAAAGCCTCCAGGAATTTGGAACCGTTGTCGGTGGTTGCTCTCACAATTTTGTTCCTGATTCCATATTCTGAATGGATGTCATTGAGTGCGGCGGCCAAAACATCAAAGGTATGGGAACCTCTCAAATGTCTACAGGCCAGGGCTGCTGAATGTCTAGTTAGGGTGTCAGGGTCAACCCAGTGGGCAGTCACACCCATAAAGCTCCTTCTTCTAACTGACCAGCAGTCTCTAGTAGTGGCAATGTGATCCACAGCAGTCATGGCCTCAGTAACCGATATTTTCTTTTTCTTGGCAACATCTTCGATTCTTGAACGCAGGGTGGCCCTTGAGATGAATTTTGCATGAGGTACGCATGAGGCATATATATAGAATTGTATCTTCCCTAGGTTACTGAGGTAGGATATGTAACTGTATGTTAAACCAGAGGAAAATATATAGAATATGAATAGGAGAATAAATTAGCAACTGGACTGGCACATACAGAATATACATACATTCAGCATAAAGAATGGCCAAATAATATACTCTACAAATAGTAGTAAATGTGGTGAACTATAACAATTATGAACTACATGCAATCCAAAGAACATACAATTTGTGTACGCACACCTACACGTGGACCTTACCTGGACGCGCATGCACATGTCTACGTTGTAATGGCCTATGTTAAGTTAAATGTTCAATTGTATCTTTTGGCAAACTATATTTTTTACTAGACTTTTGCAGGAGCATTGCTCTCTGTCGTCTTTCACTAGAGTTAGTTTTCCACACAGTCTGTCGACACAACAAAAAGTAAATTAAACACGTGTGTGTGGGCGCTTGTACACATAACACGTGACATAACAACACTGGCTGCAATTACTTAATTCACTTACCTGAATGTGTCTTTTTAGGTTCGATTGAGAGTTTTGAAATGCCATTATTTCCATGTCCTTAGGCAGACACAAGTGGCACTTCGTTCTGTAGGATGTTTCTTTCATCCCTACGAAGGAAAACATTTTTGCTATATACGGCCAAGGCTGTTGTTAATTTTCTTCTTCTGGCAAAACAGATGCTTTATCGTCTTCATCAGTGTAGGCATGGTAGCCATTGTGTTGTTGTGTTGATGGCTTAATCTCCCGGCCTCAGGTTATATTCGCGAGAACACCGTCTGTTCTTGTGCAAACACACATTTCAGATAATCCAATATCATGATGAGAGACTGACAATTACATTCAGATTTTAATTTGAGTAAGAGTAATGATGTGTCCAATGTCGATGTAATGGAGTAAAAGTATTTTTTTTTTTTTTTAAATATAGTGGATTAAAAGGGTTAGGGTTAGAAATCCTGATGAATATAAATACTCAAGTAAAGTATAGATCCTTGAAGCAAACTACTGTAACGGAGTAAAAGTACTGGTAAAATTTGACCCAGTACAGCCTCAAAGTACACTGGTCACTTAAGGAATAGATGGCAATATCCCCTCTGTTTTTGTGCCACAGATCATTGTAGACATGTGTATGTAAACTCTGCATTGGCCACTGGATCAGCTGGGGTCTGGACAAAGAGCATCCAACGTTTACATCTTAAATCCGATTTAATCTATGATCTAGAAAACAAAAAACAAATGTTTGTGTCTGGTCTCAATACTTGAGACTCAAGAGAAGAGCTTCAGAAGTAGCCAATGCAGCATACAGAAATTACAAGTCAGCTGTCGTTTTCTGTATTCTCATGTTGATCCCAAGACAGAGGTGTTTATGTCCACTCTGATCTGCAAGAGGCAAGAGACCATAATGCAAATTTTTTACCAGGCACCGGTGTGGTCAAGCTCCTCATGTTTATAGCAGATGAGGCTTTTCCACTCCACACACACTTACAGGCATACCCCTTGAGACATGTCAACCATGACCAACTTGTCTACAGTAACAACTGTCAAGAGCAGGAAATTATGTCAAGAATGTTTTTGGCATACTTGCCAACAGATGGTGTCTGATTCCCCAAAACCCTGATGCATCTCTCCTGAATAACTCTTCCAGCTTTGTCCCTGTGAGTACGGACAGCTATATCTCCCCCTGCTCTGGTAGACATTGAGGATGAGGACCACCACTTAATTCATGGCAGCTGGCTTAGTGATACCTCCCTTGAGTCAGTGCCTGTTGGGAGAGATTGAAATTCTACCAGAACATGTAGAAATGAATACATGCTGTAACGGACCAGGAGATGTGGAAACCCTGCTCCATTTTGAAACACTGTGACTATATATTGATGAATAATATCCAGTCAATGAAAATGTGGGACAGTAATGTCTATTTAATGATATATATATATTATCCTCTGAAGCTTCATGCAAGTTACTATGTTTTCAGTTAACATTTTAGAAAGTAGAACTGTAATGTGCACAACAGAATTACAACAAAGAACAACATTCTCAGTCAGTGCAATGAAACTAAGTGCAATTCTATGTCCCATCTTATGCAGCATCACTTTTCACAATGCCTCACTGCCATCAGAAGGCAAAACTGTTGCAGTCATGTTACTCACTCAAGTTAATGTGATGGCTATGACTGAATATTGTGTGTGAGTGCTTTGTAGTTTGGCTCATAGCTACAGACAGCCAGTCTGAGGCAGTCTGTGAGGTGTCTGTCAGTAAGCTGGCTCCTGTACTTAGATTTGATCATTTTCATTTGTGAAAACGCCATTTCACAGAGGTAAGTTGATCCAAAGTAGGCACTCACACACTGCACATGCAGTGAGGAGTGGAAACTTCTCTCTGCTGACAAGTCCCCAAAAGTCACTGTCCCTTGATCTGGCTTTCAGCTCTATGTCATTTTGCAAATCAACCATTTCCATGTCAACTCCACATGGCAAAGAAAATACTTGCTGGAATTTGACTGCTACTTGTTCTATTTCAAAGGACTGAAATGGATTTGACACAAATGCAGCAATACCTTCCATGATGTCTAACTCACCAAAACGCTGAACTCTGTTGCCACTTTGTCCAGGTGAGCACAGTACAGCCCAGGTTGAAAAGCATCCTCATCTACGATGGCCTGTGACATTTTCTCCAGGTTGGAAAAGTGTGTCTTTCTTCCGTTCTTTAAATGTGTGGTCCAGACACCGAAGCTTGGCCTTGAACGCCTTCACTGCGCTTAACATGTGGGGCAGGTGTCTTTTCCCTGGAGCTCGTTGTTGAGTGCGTTCATTTTTGCTGTTAGGTCTGTCAGAAACCCCAGGTCCAATAGCCACGCATCATCTGACAGTTCCAGGTGCTCCTTGTTCCTTCTCAACAGAAAAGTCTTTATCTCGGGCAGCAAGTCAACAACTTTGCCGCGACTCAACCACCAGACATCAGCATGTAGAAGGAGGTCTCCGTAAGCAGCATCGAGCTCATCCAATAACGCCTTGAACAAGCACTGCTGAAGTGCTTTCGATCGAATCGAATTTATCGGTTTGACCACCAATGTCATTACATGAGAAAAGTCCACGACTTTCCCTGCCAAGGCCTGCTGATGAATCACACAGTGATAATTTACGAAGTTTGGAAAATCAGGGTCATTACGGCACAGTACTATAAAACCAGAGTAAAACCATTGCCGGGGCCCCATCAGTAGTAATTGGCACCAGTTTATGAATGAGGAAATCATTTTCATGAACATATTTTTTAAACTAATTTTAAATATCATTTAAAAAATATGTTCCCTCCTTTAAGTGCAAAAGAGTGAGGAAGTCCGCCTTTGTTGAAGAATCCTGGAAAGCCATTCTGACAAATACAACAAGCTGAGCTGTGTCCATTACATCCAGATATTCATCAAACTGTAATGAAAAATATTCACAGAGTGACAAGTCCTTTAACAATTGTTGATCCACCTCCTCTGTCACTGTTGTAGGGCCAAGCGATATACAGCGGAGTGCAGTTTTGATGTCGTCTTTGTTTTTAAAGTCGTTGAAAACAGTATCTGCTGTAATGGCCATTGCTTCCTTGAATAAATCGCCATCTGTAAAAGGCTTCTTGTGTTTAGCCAAAAGGTGAAATGATGCTTCAGTAGCAGCCTTATTTTAATAGCAGGTTTTGTGAAAAGCAGTTTGCTGAGCCTTCAACTCCGATTTGAGCTCTTGAACTTTCCTTTTACGGATTTCGCTCTTCGGAGGGTACCGGTCTTTAAATTTGTGGTGGTTGGTGTTGTTGTGCCGCTCCAGATTTCCTCTTTTAAACAGTGCTTGTGTTTGGCGGCACAACATGCATGCACACTTGTCTTTCACCAAAGTAAAAATAAATTCCTCTTCCCATTCTGAATGGAAATTGTATGTTTTCATCTTCTTCCTAGGAGCCTCAGCCATGCTAGCTTACTGTTAGCTACCTGTCACTGGTGAGTACCGTATATTTAACCAGTGGTGGGAAGTAACGAAGTACAAATACTTTGTTACTGTACTTAAGTAGATTTTTCACATATCTGTACTTTACTTGAGTATTTCTTTTCCAGAGGACTTTTTAATTTTACTTGATACATTACACCTCTCTCTCGCTCACTCGCGTTATAATTTTTCAGTTGAAATAAATCCTGAAGAGATCAATTTTGGGTTGTTCTGTGTCTGTATAGGCCTACTATAAAAAGCATTTTTTATTTTGGGACTTTATTTTGATACTTAAGTACATTTCAACACCATATACTTTTTATACTAAAGTACATTTAATATGAGCTGCTTTAAGACTTTTACTCAAGTCATTTTCTTACAGGTGACTTTTACTTTTACCAGAGTCCCTTTCAGGTAAGATATCTGTACTTTTACTCAAGTATGACTTTCAAGTACTTTATCCACCACTGCAGATAACGTACAGGCACTTATCTCTAATCTCATTGGTCCTGTTACTCTCAGCAGCTGGATCAAGAAACAGGCAGCGGGGAGAGAGCGGGGGAGAGAGCGAGGGAGAGCCGGGCAGAGAGTGTTGAGAGAGAGAGAAAGAAAGAGAGGGAGCGAGAGAGGGAGAGAGCGAGAGCCAGGGAGAGAGCGTTGAGAGAGAGAGAAGGAGAGGAAGAGAGAGAGCGGGGGAGGGAAAGGTAATGCTTTTGGAAAACAGAACTTTTATTTTCTTCTATTCATTTCGGGAGCTACTGAATCGCGATCGACGGGTTGGCGATCACTGATGTAGAGAGTGTTGCCACAATAGTTAGGGCTAATGTTAACTAGGTAGATGCAGTGATGTTCATTTTGCCTGTAATAATAATAATAATAAACTTCATGAGAACTTTTTTTAAAACATAGTTTACAGCACAGCAAGTAAAGTTAATACTTAAAAATATGCAGGATGCAACACATGGGTGAAGACAAGGTAGTGTTCAGATTAAATTAATAAATATAGAGCTATGTCACATGCAAACTTGAATAGACAGTAATATACAAATAAATGAAAAAGTATCGTAAAAGGTGAGAAGAAAACTGATAGAAACAGTAAAAACACAACATCACATGAAAGCAAGTCTATAAAAATGGGTTTTAAGAAGTCACTGACCCTGCGAACCTTATCTCCTCAGGTAGCCCTCCCCCCCCCCCTCCCCCCCGGGACACTATCACCCACAGTCTCTGACATTCCTGTCATTATTACTCCCAGATTAGACTCTATTTGTAATGATCGGCGCAGTGTGAACCTCAACAATCTAAGCACGCTTTGCCGCACCTCAAAGCTGGACAGTATGGACCAAACTGGTGGGCCTTCCAAGAAAGCATAAAAGCCTGCTCTTCTGGGAGTGTGGCTCTCTCTCAGTAGGGCCTGCTGCACCAGCCTGAACCTGTTTTTTTTGTTTGGTTTGCTGCACTAACACACACACATCACACGATATTCTCACTCATCCACACACTTCTGACACAACTGATGTCCTTCATACACACCTCAGTAGTTAATTAATATGATGTATGAGTTGAGTTAAATAAATTACTTTTGATTGATCAATCTGTGTGTGACCTCCCTTTTTGTTGCCAGCCTTAAGCCAGGTGGTAACACTAGCCAACAAAACTTTTGTACTAAATTACTTTTTACATCCCGTGATCTGGACTTTATGCTCCTGACCGAGACCTGGCTTCATATTGGGGAGTCCACAGCTTTTTATGAGCTTCTCCCTCCTGACTGTACTTGTTTCAGCTCTCCCCGGACCACTGGTAAAGGTGGAGGGGTAACCACTTTATTTAAATCCATCTTTCAGTGTCGACATTCGGTAACTGTCACCTACTTCAGCTTCAAGCTTCAGCTCTTTGCGTTAAATGCCTCCTCCCCCATGCTGTGTGCTGTAGGGCTGAACGATTAATTGCATTTGCGATAAAATTGCGATATGATAAAACGCGATTTCTAACCGCAACATGCGCGATTACAACATGAGAGTAGGGCACTGGGCTGCATCAACATTTCATGCTGCCCTTTAACCTGTTACAATGGCCTCTGGCTCAACGGAACAGTACGTCAATGGTGTGGAATTATTTTGACTTCAAAAAAGATGATGCTGCGCAGTGTCAGGTGTTGTGCAGAGCATGCCGTGCTACTGTTGCTACTTCACGGGGTAACACTACAAACTTGTTCCAGCACTTAAAAAAATACCATAAAACCATGTACTACAGTTGTATGGCCAAAATGCCGAGCACCAGTGCGCCAAACAAGCCAAATACCTCAAGACAGGGATCACTGACCGAAATGTTTGATAGTGTCACTCCATATGACCGCAATTCAAAACGGCCCGGGGAAATCACTCGGGCGATAACCGAGTTCATAGCTAAAGATATGGTGCCTCTAAGCACGGTGACCAAGCCTGGGTTCACGGCATTGATAAATACGCTTGATAAACGGTACAGTATACCCTCCCGTACATACTTCAGTCAGACTGCCATACCGGAGCTGTACAAAAAGTGTAAAGAGAAAGTCGCCACGGAGCTTAAAACGGTGGAGTTTTTTGCTGCTACTACTGATATGTGGTCAAGCCGCACATCTGAGCCTTACCAGAGTCTTACAGTCCATTTTATTGATGAATATTTCAACCTCAAAGCTCGCTGCCTACAAGCTGCGTACTTCCCAGACGACCACACAGGGGAAAATATTGCAGCCGGCCTGAGAGAGGGGCTTGCCAGCTGGGATCTCCACGAGGAGAAACACGTCTGCATCACGACGGACAACACAAATATGGTGCTGGCTGCACGGCTTAATGAATGGACGAGACTCCAGTGCTTTGGGCACAGATTACATCTTGCCATTGGTAAGTTATCATGTCATGTCGTGTGTGTGTGTGTGTAAGAGAGAGAGAGAGATTCACCAATTTACAGAAATCAGTGTAGGCCTATAGTATAAAAATCTAATGTGTTGATTAGTAATCAGGAAGCTGAATATACAAATATATAAATTATGTTGAGTTGTGGAAAGTGGGTGGGATGAAAGAAATTCATACTTCCCCCCCATTCCTTTTCGAATATATGTAAATTGAAATATTATGTGTTTTGATTTTATGTGCTTATATGTCTGTCTGTGGTGGAATGCCCACCTGCATTTATTTAATTTTTTTTATTTTTTACATGTTCGAAATAAACACACACACAAAATGTGTTGTGTGTGTGTGTGTGAGATAGAGAGAGGACAGGGGTGTGGATGTGTGTATTTCAGAATGACAATGTGAGTGTGTAATGGTGATAGCCTTGTATCACAAAACTCAAATTGTTTGTAATACACTACTTTTTATTTCTTTCTGCACTTTTCCCACAGTTGGAAGAAGAAGGCAGCACTGACGTTGGCATAGAGGGATCTCAAACTCCCTGAGCACAACCTCCTAACTGAGTGCTCAACAAGATGGGGATCTAAAGAAATGATGATTGCCAGAGTGCTTGAACAGGCCAAAGCCATTTCTCAGGTATTGTCTGGTGATCGATGTGCACGCTCCCTCATCCCAACCTGGCAGGATATTGACGTGTTGGAGTCAATTCACAAGGCACTGCATCCTCTACTGGAATTTACAGATGCTCTTTCTGGAGAGGAATATGTGAGCATCTCCTACCTCAAGCCAGTTCTCCACCTTTTTGCCACATCAGTCCTGGCTGAAGATGCTGAGGACACTGACCTGACTAAATCAATAAAAACCAAAGTCCTAGCATACCTCAATAACAAATATGGAGACCCAAACATCCAGGAGCTTTTGGATGTTGCCTGTTTCCTGGACCCTAGGTTCAAAACACAGTTCATCAGTACTGACAACATCCCTGCCATCAAGACCCGACTGAAGACAGAGATGGTAGACTTAGCAAAATGTACATATCATCGGGTAAATGATAATTATGTATTTCACAAAAACACAATTTTTCTGTAAAATCTAACTGGAAAACTAATGGCTGTTTTTTAAGAGGTCTCGCATTGAAACTGTTCCTCAAAGTGCACAGCCCTTGGGGGAAAAGGCGAAGAGGTCTCTTGGCAGTTTTTTCAAGACCAGTGCGGCCTCTCCGTCTTTGCCTGTAAAACCTGAAGATGTCGCAGAGGCAGAGGTAAACAGTTACCTGATGACTCCTGCCATTGATGGAGGAGATGATCCCTTGGCTTGGTGGAGGGTGCACGAGATCAGCTACACACAATTGTCCACCATGGCCCGCAAGTATCTTTGTGTACCTGCCACAAGTGCTCCCTCAGAGCATCTTTTTAGCACAGGAGGGAATATTGTGACTTGCACCCGCTCATCGTTGAAGCCAGCAAAAGTTAATATGCTGGTTTTCTTAGCAAAAAACCTGTGAGCCACTGAGAAAAAAACTGTTGGATCATTATGGCTGGCAGTGCCATACTCATTGTGAAATTTAGTCTGTGAGGTGTGTTATTGTTGTGTATTTCAGATAAGTGAGGTTGATCTATATTATAATATTCAAATAGTTTTTTTATTGTCTAATTTACAAAGTGCATTTCTCCGTTATTTATTTATAACTTTATTTACTCTGATTTTACAAAATATTTTCAAAGTAGTAGAGGCAAATTCTATGTTTCAGTTGTGTGAAATGTTACTGACTTGGGAGCAGTAAGACACCTATAATTTTTTTCTTAAGATGGTAAATTTTGCACACAGTGTTTAAAAAGTGCATGCCTTGTGTTTATACTTACAATGACTTTGTTTAAATTACTTAAATGCACAGTGGCAAAGCCACCGATTTGTTGTTCTTGTTTCTGTAATGAGCAGTTAAATAAAAATGTAAAATGTGGGAAAGAATATTTTACACTAAATGTATCTAATATTGTGTTGGTCATATTCAAATCATTCATTACATTTGTTGGGGAAAAAAAGAGGATAAAATAAAAAAATCACAATTAGATTATTTTTTATTTTCCCAAATCGTTCCTAGTGTGCTGGAGTGTACTGTCCCCCAAAATTCAACAAGGACATTATGCACGAGTTTGCTGACTTCATAGCGGGTATTTTGATGGATTATGACCTTTTTAATTTGTGGGGATTTTAATGTACATATATGCTGTGAAACTAAGCCTATGGCGACTAAATCTTATAAAGTGTCTGGACCCACACATGAAAAGGGGCACACATTAGACCTTGTGTTGTCTTATGGCCTACATGTTCATGTCAATGAAATCTGTGATACATGTTTATCAAATCATCTGCCTGTATAATTTACGATTACTGTCCCTTGCTCTGTGGTCAAACCTTCCTTTCCTGCACACTGTGACCGTACAATTAATAGGCAAACTCCGTTTGCATTTCTCTGCTATTTTTAAAGAGTTTGTGCTCTATAACTTGGATTGTAGTGATGTTCTGTGCTGATAAGCTTATCTCTCTTTTTAACTCAACCTGCCCAAGCACTCTGGACTCTGTTGCTCCTTTGAGGATGAAATGCACTAAAGCACTTTCAGAGCCATGGCTAAACGACTCTACCCGCGCCCTCAGACGTGCATGTCGGCAAGCAGAGAGAATGTGGAAAAAGAACAAACTCAACAAGAGAATCATAGGAAATCTTACAGAGCTGTCTATCCAGTTACCAGAAAGCATTAAAAAATCTACAATAACTAAGTTTATATCTAACTTGGTCTCCAATAACTATCACAGGCCTCAGGTTCTTTTTTTAATATTTTTAATACTCTCATAAACCCCGTAATCCTAGTACTATTCTGTCTACCACCTGTCCTCTGTGATTCCTTTCTTAAATTCTTTGTTGAAAAAAATGTTGCTTCTTAGATCTTTAACTATGCCCACTGACCATGAACCCCCTATCCCTCCCATGCACCCAGCTGTCTTTGGTCAATTCAAGCCCATATCAATATCCTTCCTATCCGAGGTGGTTCACCATCTGCGACCCACAAATTGCACTTCTAACAGCATCACCGCCAGTCTTCTTAAAGAAGTCTTTGACACTGCTGGCCGATGTATTATGTCATTGATTAACACCTGTCTTCTCTCTTGTAGTGTCCCAGCTGCCTTTAAACATGCTGTTGTACAGCCACTGTTAAAGAAAGAAAACATCGATCCCTCTGTTCTCTCTAATTTCAGGCCCATTTCTAAGCTGCCTTTCCTGTCCAAAATCTTAGAGAAGGTAGTTCTCACCCAGTTGCAAACATTTCTACTCAACAATAATGTATATGAAAAGTTCCAGTCAGGTTTTAAACCGCATCACCTCTTTTAAGAGTTGTTAACGATTTGATTTGATTCAGGAGATTCTGCTGTCCTAGTGCTCCTACACCTGACGGCTGCTTTCGACACGGTCTATCACGCAATCCTAATGTCACACCTGGAAAACTTTGTAGGGATTAAAGGTACAGCACTCAGGTGGTTTGAGTCTTACTTAACAGATAGGAGTTTCTTTGTCCACCTGGGTGAATACTCCTCTGGGAAGGCCCCACTTACATGTGGGGTACCTCAAGGATCTGTTCTAGGCCCTGTCCTTTTCTCCCTATATATGCTGCCCCTAGCATAATTAAAAAAAATATATAATGTCTCATTTCACTGTTTTGCAGATGACATTCAAATATACTTGCCCCTGAACCATAAAACTAAGACATCACTGCAGCCCCTGCTTGACTGCTTAAATGACATAAAATCATGGATAGCTCCTAATACTCACTCAACTGTAAAGAGTATTGGTGTTCTTTTTGACAGGGCTTTTAAATTTGAAAAGCAAATTCCCTCAGTAGTCAGAGGTAGCTTTTTCGAACTAAGACTAATAGCCTACCTCCTTAATTTCAGCCTGCTGGAGTCATTTATAGTTTCCCGTGGTTTTCTGTTTTTTCGATTTTGTTTTCCGTAAATACTTGTTGCCAGTGCCAAACTAGTTATGAATTTGGCCTCTATGTTCATCTGGGATGAACATAGATGTCCAGCATTGCAGTTAAGCTTGAACAAGCTGGATGAACAGCATCATACAGAGTTGTGAACTCTTCCCTGACATTTTATGAACCCTTCATGGTGCCTTTTTAAAAGATGCAAAACCTGTTTTGTAATCTGTATAAACTCAACCTTCATTGAGTAATTAATCTAATTCAACATAGTACTTGGGTCTGATGATATAAAGTAATTTAACTAATTTACATGCTTCAGTTATTTGAATGGGACATTAAATTAAATTAATTCAAACTAACACCAAACACTGTGCCCATATAAACTAACACAAGTAATTAATGTAACGGTTGAGCTAATAACTGGTAATACATTTTGACCATTCATTAGAATTTAATGCAATGGAATAAACAGTGGAATAATCAGCATTATTTTCATTCAACCTCAGAGCAACATGAGAGAACCTCCTAAGTGCTTGAGGATTCATTTCTATCACAGGGTGAGTTCTTCTCCAACTTCCACTTAGTTTTGGGTGCACAGGATATTGCACAGGTTATCACATCATCAAATGTGAAGCGAAACGTAGAGGGCCACATTATCAGATGATATAAGATAACCTTTGAGGGTGAGCAGACTTGAATAATGACTTCACTATATACTGCGGTGTGTGTGTGAGTGTATTTGTGTGTGTGTGTTTGTCAGAGTATATTTACTCGGTTGCTACTCATTCATCAGCTCCAAGTCCTAAACTATTTATTTCCATCCTGTCTGCCTTGTTGTGGTCACAAAAATAGTTGGGGCCTGTATTACAAAGCAAGCTCAACATACCCCAGATATTTTTGCGTAATCAGGCTCGACTAGAAGCGGTAGTTCACAATAAAAAGACCCCCCTGACATTTGGGAAATATATATTACGTGACCAAGACATAACGTGTGGGAAACAGATATATAACTCAAGGGGCCACGAGATATGAATCTGTTCTTTACTAACAAGATCTGTCGAAAGCCTCTTGGAGGAGAGATACAAATTTCACTTAATTACATGATGTAGCCTCTATAATGAGCTTTGGTGTCTCTCTTGTCTAGCTTTTCACATAAATGAGCCTACAGTTATATTGATGAGTGTACAGGTGTATGACCATCTTATCATTGCATTTGACACAATCTGCATTGCTTAGGTGGTGCAAGGTGGTGTACCTTGTGATGCTGGCATAAAATATTTGAGAACCATTGTTCTACAGTGTGTAACTTTTCCAACTATTATTCTACCACTGTGTCATATCTAACAAACAGCCCTGAGAGATGGGACTTTTGCTCACATGTTGTGTTACGTACAGTGTTCTATATGTCTTGCACATATACATGTATTGTGTTCTGTTTTGTGTTTTGTCTCCTCCTCCTGGTTTCTCTCTCCTACTTCAGAGGTGCACACCTGGTTCCAGTCAGCAAATCACCACACCTGTTCCAGTCAGCAAATCACCACACCTGTTCCAGATCTCCAATCAACCATTCCCCTTTAAATAGTCCTTTGTTTAGTTAGCAACTGGGAGGGCTTTGGGCCGAGCGCTGGCCGTGCGCTGGCTTATTGATTTATCTTTAGTTTAACCACATTGGTTAAACCGAGTTATTTAAGTTGCTAGCAGCCCACTTTTGTGTTTTGTCTTTGTTAACTTTTGTTTTGTTGTGCGCACAGGGACATTGAGGACAGGTGAGATACTCCGGGGTCTACATATAACGCACACGTAGGTTTACTTCTTGTTAATCCCCCAGGTTAGAGTGAGCACCACCCGCTGTACTTTTGGGTGCTAAGCACCTGTAAAGGGGGGGGTTGGGTTTGTTTATGTTCTTTTCTTTGGTGCCACTGACAGTCCTTGTTGATCCCTGTGTTGCTTTCTATAAATAAACACTTTCTTTACATCATATCGGGTCCTGGCAGTTTGTGTGACTGCACCCTCTTTTCCCCAAACCTGTTGCCCTTATGTTATGCCCTACTCCGAGCCACCAGGGGGCTTAACATGTTGTAATGCAGAGGAACCTAGAGTTTGCATAAAGCATTTTGATTTGCTTAGATCATTTGATTACTTAATACTACGATACTATAATGAACTAGCCTTTGAAAAAGAGGATGAAAAAGTGTCGGCAGGACTCCTCACACAAAAGAAGTTTTAACAATGTTTCAAAAATGAGAAGAGCCTCAGCTGTCAATGCCAATGCATTGGGTTATTAAACAAGTAATGAAAGTGAAAACAGACACAGAGTTCAATTATACTGGAGAAAAACAAAAAAAACAATCCTGGACAAAATCAAAGCCATTGATATCTTGCAGACTATGACTCTTAATTATATTTTGTTAAACTATACTTGTATGTGTTACAATGACACAATTATTGGATGTCCACCACAGGAAAAATTGTAATAACTTAGCTGAGCTTCTAATTGTTATTTTACTGCCAGGTACTTTGTCTAATTCTTTTTTAAAGATAATGGAATTCCCAAACGGAGCCAAAAAACTTGCATTTACTTATTACACAAATTGTAATTAAGATCACTTCTAATAATACAATGTCAAAAATTCCTGTGGGCACTATATTTGGTGTAAATAACTGATTTACTGTTTATATTGAAGAACTTTATCAGATTTATCATGTAGGTCATTTGTGTTTGATCAGGTGAGGGCTTCCAACATAAGGTAGCATCATGTCAGCGATGCACATTACTTGACCTGATGTTTCCACCACAATAGACAGTGAAATATTGTAAAGAACTGATTTTGTATGGTATATGAAACATCAATACTTCGGATCATTTAGGAGTTGGAATTTAAAAAAGAATTGATAAACGACAATTCAGGGAAACAGAAAGAACAGACAAAAGTACATTTTGATAGAAGATAGAAAAAAAGGAGCAACTATTATGAAGATAACTGTTTCACCCTGTCAGAGGAGGCTGGGCCTACACAGTAGACCTGCTTCGGGTCTGTGAGTGTTTAATCATTTCCACTGCCTTCCTGTATCATTTCATCATTATTCCATTTTTATAAAATGTCCCAACAGAGATCATTTTTATTTGATCCTCAAGCACTGTTGGTTAGGATCAGCTTTTTTTTACCAAATCACCACAGGGCGCAACGTCACAAGAGACTATCTGAGACTGATTTCTCGGATGTTGCACATTTGTCTCTAAAACTGAAAAAGTTAGAAATAGAGACTAGTGCAGGATTTGTGGTCCATTAATATAGTATTTTAATGCAATGCTAATTTGTGACACACACACACACACACACACACACACCTTTGTATTATTAAATCATTAATAATGATTTGTTCATATCAAGTCAAACTCTAACTACCAGGAACACAATCAAACTCTGAATGTATTTGATTGATTGGGAAGTTGAAACAAGTTCTCTCTGCAAAAGATTTCCATTCCATCATTTTGAGCAATTGGCCTTTTACATGGTAGGAAGACTCTGGTGTTAGCCTCATGATTATGAATTAGCAATGGATCAAATGGTATCACTTGTATTGACAAACCCAAGGAAAATTGACACCCATATACAGTACCCTGAGCCATCATAACATTTTAGTGTCTTATGGGTCATTCTGTCATGGTTTTGTATTTTTAAGTGTTTTGTCTTAGTGTTATTTTTCTGTCTCTTTATTAAGAGTGTTTTCTGTTTAATTATTACCTTGTGTTTCTTGTACTTCCTTGTGTTTATGTTTGTCTGAGTTGTTTCGGTGTTGCATGTTTCCTGTTTTATTTTGTAGGCTCTATTCCTAGTGTTTTCTTCACTTCCTGTCTCTTTGATCGTCTGCACCAGTCCTCATGTGTTCCACCTGTGTTCAATTGCCCCTGCTTCCCTGTGTGTGTGTATATAAGCCTCTGTGCTTCCCTTTGTCCTTGTCGGTTCGTCGTCGTAATGTTTTGTCTAAATGTCGTAATCCTCTGTTCTGTCCTCTGCATCTTCGTGTAAACCTCCAGTGTTTTCCTCTGTGTGCTTTTAGTTGTTTTTTTCTGTTAAATACTTTCACCTATTAAAAGGACACCTTTTGTTTAAAACTCTGCATCCTGGATCCATCTGCTTCATCGAACCTGACACATTCTTTGGTTTTCCAACCTTGAAACAAACTATAAAAATCCTCTGGTAAACCCACTGTACACTTGACTGCTCCCTCACAGGTTTAATAAATATGTTCAATGTTGCCACAATGTGTCATTGACTAATTTCAGAGGCTATTTGGACTTTCATGAAGTCAAGTACAAAACTATTCCTAAATGATCACCTAAAACGCATTTCATGGAAGGAGTTGTTGAGGCATGTGTTAAAGATTCAACCCGGTGTAAATGCACTCTTTACAGCAGGTTGAAAGTTCAACTATCTCCTTGTGGTATCTCATAAAGCTCTGCAGAAGCTACTTACTTCATATTTGATCCAATGTGGTTTGAATAAAGTTAAATGAGAGCAGTTATTAAAGAAGAACCTAAAATTGCACTCTAACATTGCACACTTTAATTAATCCATTTGTCCATTGTACTGTGAGGCGTGGTAGTGGCTAATGAAGATTCAAGCTAATTGCCTGCAAGACCCTCTTGCAGCCCCTCCTGCCATACTATTCCTCCTCTAGTGGGTTTGGGAGATAGAGATTTTTAACATGAAAATGCTTTATTCAGTGTTTTTTACAAATGTTAATTATCAGGTCCCTTTTGTTTTTGAGAGATGAAGTCTCCTGCAGTTAATTTGGCTCCTGGTAAAACCTCCAGAATGCTAAACATTGAAAGAATCCCAACATAAAAATGTAATGGCAACAAGTTGCTGGCTTCTGTTTCACTGCTGGTTCCATGTTTTCCATAACATCACACTGTAGAATCACCAGATGTTATGATATGGTGACATGTTAGGATGGATAGATACTTTATTGATCCCGAGTGAATTATGAGTAGTTAATTTTTTACTCTTTTACATACATTTGAGTTCTTCTTAGGCTTATGCATACAACAATTTATTTATGTATTCATTTTCGTTCACTGAATGATGAACTATACATGAAGTGCACTCCAGTTGCTTTTATATGCAGAACTTGAAGCATTTGTGGATATTTTTGTTGTTCTTACGTGTTAATGAGCTCAGACTTCAAGCTCTTATAGACTACAACTTCAAACCGTGCTCCATCTTAATTTATGCACTTTTTATGTGCTGGGGATGCTCTTCTGCATTAACACACTCAAAGCTGCATCACATCAACACTATCTAAATATTGCTCCAAAACATCTAGAATTCTCGAACATTGTTGGCATCACTTAATAATGTCAGTCATTTAAACACAGCAAAATGTAAGCCATTGCCTTTGAGTTTTGCCCTTGGTACTGTCAGTGTTTGCATTGAAAACGTTAACTATCCAATTAATTGAGAATCTTGATCTCAATGCTTCTTTTTGCTGGAAAGTTTGGCGTCATTGCCTGTGTAATTCTTTAATGTTCATCTCAAAGTGCTGTCTTTACCACTTTTTGATGAAGGCCCAATCCCATTTCACCCCGTATCCCTACCCCTTAGTCCCGATTCTTGTTGGGATGGAGGGGTAGGGGCAAGAACAGATTTTTTCAGACCCATACATCAAACCGATGGCTAAGAAGATTTCCCTGAATGCCTTGCGAATCACCGGCAAGATGGCTGCAAAAGCGACATGACCCAGAAATGCAAGTATTTTCTCCATTAATAACAATTTAAAAATTACGATAATGATTGTAATATTGTAGTTAAATATTGTTTCAATGTATCATGCAATTTTTTTTCACAACAACCTTAAAAAATCACTTGCATGCTAACGCTAGTATCCTAGCGTTACATCGTTATTGCATGATTAACCCGTATTTTGACATAATTCCATGTTGCACCCCCCCCCTCTTTGAAGATAAACGATCCACTTAATTTAACTAGCATGTAGCAGAGATGTTTCTGAACTTAACTGCTCCTCTAATGACAATGTATCCTGGAAGGGTCGCCTACAGACCACAGCTAGCGGCCTGAAGCTGTGTGCTTTTGATTTATAGGTTAAATAATACCGAGCATCAAAGTTTTTCAATTTCCATTGTATGAATGGCAAATGTCATGTGCTTTACCATTATTGGCGTAGTATGAAGGGAAAGCAGGATAACTTTACATTGTTGTGTTAGAACACTTGTTTCTGTGTGTTTATTGCAAAAAATCGGATTTGGAACTGATGCTGGAGGAAAAAATAGCTGCCTCACGGCAGTTGTTGGAGACGGAGGTGTTGGGTGCCCGGCCTTCAAAGGACCTACCTGTTGTGTGTTTGCGTCTTTTGGGCTTGATGAGGAACCCATCACACTTATGTGATGGTAATGAGATAAACCACAATCCCATTTACCATGTAATGTGTTTGAAATGTTTTCAACAATGCCTTGAAGCCTGAAATGTGATTATTTATCTTTTCATATGGTAATGTTCATTGTAATGTGATTGTTATTGTCTTATTTTTCTTTTAAGAAATTATATTTTGGAACAAAGACATTATACATTGTACCGAACATATGGCCATATCACCCTGTTCTGGAATAAGAATTCCTTCTTATTTTCTTGTTTGCTTTCAGGACATCCCTGAGCCCATGACTGCCAACACACATCTTCCATGGCAGCCAGTCTTCCTGTAGCATCCCCCACCGTGGTTACCCCAAGCCCCCCAACACCTTCAAAACTCATTATCTACTTACCACTATGCCGATGGAGGGATGGGTAAAGTGTTTGAGTCAACAATACACTTTTGGAGTTTTAGGGGTGAACAGCGTTGCAGCCAAATCCAATACAATTGAAGTGAATTGTGACTACGTCTTCAAATGTAAATGTTAAAAAATGGAGGAAAGTTATTAATTGACTACATACTACTCCTGTGGTGTGATCTGCAGCACTCTGATTGCACTACTGAGTAATCTCAGAGGTACAGCTTTTATTTTGATGTTAAGCGGGAAAATGTGCCCTTTGAAATGCTGCTGACTTTTATATTTTTTGAAACATGAAAGAGTTTGAGCATGAATATCATACGCTAAACAGCAAAATTCCTGAAACAAATATTAGAATGAAAAGATTTATTCGAAAAAAAACATTGCCTATACATCCCTAAAAAGCTATAAAAACCAGTCATAGTCCAAAAACCATAGTCAAACAAAAAACTACATAGTAGGTGAGTTAATAACCAACTATATACACTTTTCCATTTCTGGATCACGTAGCATTCCCAGAGCTCTCATTATATGCTAGGGGATCAAGGTTGGGGGGGTCAAGAATATCCTGTGCGATATAGTCATCTGGCTCCAGTATATCTCCATTATCCATACACATTGTGTAGAAAGGCACAGGACACAATGACCAGTGGTGCAAATGAGGGTTTAACCTCCAAGGCTCTGAAAACGGTAGACCATCTAATTTTCATCATCACAAAAGCCCATTCGATTATGCTGTGCCCCCTTGAATGATGATGATTGAAGTGCCCCTGAATTTGTCCATTAACTGGCTCTTTGTCTGTGTGATGACACAAATTGGTGTGTCCAAACAGGGATAGCCGCCATCACCTACAACAGTGGTTTCCGAAGTGGGGGTCCCAACCCCACCGGGGGTCGCGAGATGCCGTCCAAAAACAAATCCAATTTTAAAATAATTTAAAATGGAATATTTAACCCATTATTCTTTAAATATATACATAAATATGAGTTGAAATTAGAATAAAATCATGCAAATAAAAACATTTCCATAATTGTTTCCCTTTTTCTTTGTTGACCAATGAGGTTATTACGACACAGATTAGCGAAAGGAGTGAGAGGTACAAGGCCAAAAGAAAGTCCTTACTAAACAGACAATCCCAGCCAAAGCTCAAAGGGCATCATATCAGGCTCCAGCAGCAAGTCGTTAAAGACTCTGCAGCTTGTCCAAAATGCCGCAGCACGTGTCCTGACAAGAACCAAGAAAAGAGACCACATGTCTCCAGTATTAGCTTCGCTACACTGGCTTCCGGTTAAATCTAGAATAGAATTTAAAATTCTCCTCCTCACCTTCAAGGCCCTTAATAATATGGCACCATTATACCTTAAAGAGCTGATGGTACCTTATCAACCCACTAGAGCACTGCGCTCCCAGAATTCAGGCTTACTTGTCGTCCCTAAAGTCTCTAAAAGTACAGTAGGAGCCAGAGCTTTCAGCTATCAAGCTCCTCTCCTGTGGAATCATCTCCCACTTTCAATTCGGGAGGCAGACACCACCTGTATATTTAAGAGTAGGCTTAAAACCTTCCTTTTTGATAAAACTTATAGTTAGAGCTGGTACAGGCTTGTCTTGGACCTGCTCTTAGTTATGCTGCTATAGGTCTAGAAGGTCGGGGGACACATGACACACAGAGCTTCTCTTTCCAGCTTCTCATTCCTCTTCTCAATCGTTATCATATCAAAGTAATTCATGTCTCATCAATACATGTTACTGACTTCACTTCTTCCCCGGAGTCCCTTTGCCTTATTGTCCGCAGATCCAGGGCCGCAGCTATGGCCACATCATGGATTAGGATCTGTGGATTGCGTATCAGAGATCGTAATGGTGGATCCAGTATGGTGGATTCTGTATCGTGCTGGCTGATCGTGACAATAAAGGCGGATCCTTTATCGTTTTGCCATCGGAAAATGGTGCTGGACCACGACCAAGGTGAAAGCTGATGATGGATCCTAATGGCGACAATGAACAATGACTGTGGACTATAGTGGCATCCGATCTTGATGGTGGATCATGATCTTGCTGGCTGCTGACCATAGACTATGATTGCAGAAAGACTGCTTGACACATAGTATTTCTCAGATACTTGACCCTTATTGACATTAATCCACCAATTCACTGACCTTCAGTTATGCTTCAGAAAGGTCTACCCCTATCAGTACTGCTAAAACCTTGATGATGTTTCCCTTCACACTTGACATCTATTGCACTTCTGTCCGTCCTGGGAGAGGGATCCCTCACATGTGGCTCTCTCTGAGGTTTCTACGTTCTTTTTACCCTGTTAAAAGGTTTTTTGTAGTTTTTCCTTACTCTTGTTGAGGGTTAAGGGCAGAGGATGTCACACCATGTTAAAGCCCTATGAGACAAACTGTGATTTGTGAATATGGGCTATACAAATAAAATTTGATTGATTGATTGATGATCATATGAGGTGGCATATTTAATTGCACAGGCAAAAAAGCCACACACAATCGGCGAAACGTTAATTAAACCCGCTGCTGTAGCTATAAATCGGGCCATGCATGGGGATAAATTAGCCGGTGAGCTGGAATCAGTGCTGCTGTCTAACAGGACTATTGCCCAGCACATCACCAACATGGCCCAGGACATAAAGTGCCAGCTGGTGGATAGAGCTAAGAAAAGGAAATATGCTTTACAGTTAGATGAATCCACAGATATATCAAACTCTGCCCAATTGCTTGTTTTCATCAGACACAGTTTTGACAGAAAACAATGCTGATTTGTTCCCCGCTGGAGTGGACATGCACAGGTGAGGATATTTTTATAAAACTAAAAGAAGGTCTATCTTGAGAAAACTGTATTGGTGTGTGTGTACGGACAGGGCTGGAGCGATGCTGGGGGAAAAGAAAGGACTGAAAGCAAGTGTCTTACAAGTGGCGATGCACATAAATTCCACACACTATGTTATTGACAGAGAATCTCTTGCAAGCAAAACACTTGAACCAGAGCTTAAACATATTCTTGACACTACGATAAAAATGGTGAACTACATACAAACACATCCACTCAATATCAGACTGGCTCTCGTGGGGAAATGTGCTGAGCTGCCTGTATGAACTGCGGGACGAGGTGCGCATATTTCTGATGGAGCATGGATCCCAGCTCGCTGACCACCTCACTGACCCTGACTGGTTAACAAGGCTTGTGCGAAAAGACTTTCTCATCACTGACATACATAAAAAATTAATACAGATCGCAAGCTAAACGTGGAGAATGATCTGAGTGGCCGTCTCCAAAATAAAGCCGAGAATGGACTTGCTCTGCTCCATGTATATTGCCCACCCATCTCATTAGTGAGTTTAAGAAATGAAAGTAATGTTTAGGCTCAAATTAATAACTAACCATTCTGGAAAGAAAATAAGTTCACATCATTGTTCTCAATCGGAAGGATTTTTCCGGGTAAAACTGCGGGGAATTGCCCCATCCCCCATCTCAAATGCATATGGCACAAACACTTTAATAGCACAACAAAACAGTGCATATTCACAGTATTCTATCCTATCAGACCTGAACACAGATCACACAATCGACACACATTTCAATGCAAACAAAAGCAAACAAATCCTGTGTGTATCACTAATAGATTTATCGCTTTATCGGATATAATCAGAATCAGAAATACTTTATTGGTCCCAGGGGGAAATTGTTTATTAACGTTACCTACTAGAGAGAGCATGTTGTGTAGCTCGGGTAAATACAGCTAAACGTGTTTGCAGTCAATCCTTCTCACGATGAACTGATCCACCAGCAGTCCCAGGCATCGAAGACGTTTTCTTTTTTGAACATTTCTTCGATGTTCTGTAGACAATTGCAAAAGAATGCCAAGAGCTCATGCAAACAGATGAGGGCAGGATGTTTGAAATGTCCAGCAAAAGCTTTTGCACGTCTATTATCATTGACCACTACTGATGACATGTCGGGTTCCTGAGAACGGCTTCTTGAAGTGCTGTCCCAATCTGTAGGGGAAGATTCCAACAACTACCCCTTGTTACTCTGTTTCAAGGGGCAAGATAAACCTCAAACTATGGGTAAGAGGGTGAAATGGGATTGGGGCCAAACAGAATAGATGATTTTATACTTAACAAAAAACTGTCTTTGCTAAGCATGCAGTAAGCAGATTGGTAAGAGTTAATTGTAAAGGGGAAGGGCCTGACCAAGGTAGTGAAAAGTGCAGCTCATTGACTAATACTGGCCTATGTTGGAGAGGGCCACATATCTACACAGGAATGAACTTTACAAAGACAGAGCTGGAGGGGGAGATAGAGCTATTTTAGTAGCATATTAAAGTATGATGCCTGAACTGAACTTCTTTACTGAGATACTTCACAAAGAGACAAAAAATATTTAAATCAAATAAAAACTAAATAGCAAATAGAATTATTAAACAAAACCAGTGTTGGAGCGTTTGATCTTTAGTGGCACAACAAGTGACCCTTTCTAGGACAGAATCAGTGATCTATTATGTCTATGACATGGGTGTATTGAGCTCATGCTCTGGAGACTCAGAGAGTATGTCTTAAGGGGATTTTCACTCTCTACTTAACTCCTCCTACCATGTTAGCTCTGTTATCATTGCACAGAGCTCTGCAATAACCTATCAATTCCATCCATCAATCAAAAAGTTCTTTCCTGTGCATACTCCACACAGATAGACCCCTTCCAAACTGGGATTCAAACCAAGGAACTTAGAGAGTGAGGCGACACTGCTGCCCTTTATCAATTCCATGCAATAACTTCTCCTTTTAAAAAAAAAAAATTTTTAACATTGATTTATTTCAAAGCCACCGGCACAGTTCTCCTCCATGAAGTTCCATTACATATCGTGGAGTATAGCCTCTTGTCTTTCACTCAAAATAGTCTTTAGGATAGAGCTGGGCGATAAAATAAGAGATAATTATCGCATTTTATCGCATTCTTTCCTTGAAAAAAATTTAAGACATGGTCAATATGGTTGTAGAGGTGCGGTAGCCGCGCCACCCACGCGTCCCAGACCACTCACACGGCTGCCAATTTGTCTGTGGCTCGTCTTGCGGTCAGCGAAGCGCAGCAGTCTGGAGTACGTGTGGAAGAGTTTTAGGGGCATCGTGGCACGAAATATCACCTGGCCACTCTCGGTGTCCCGCAGGCTGACGGTGGCCTCGCCCCGGGACCTGTACACGCCCGCTAAGATCAGTAGCCCTACGTAGGCGCGCAGGTCAGTCTCATCCATCCCTTTCCATTGGTCGCCGTATTTTCGACGACCCTCCCGATTCGTCATCTCCAGGATGATGTTCTCTACCGTCGGCGTCATGAACAGGTGGAACGTCGAGGCTAGGTCACTGGTGCAGGTCGTCGCATGGGGCCCGGGGGGACCCCGCTTTGAGCCGCCGCAGCAGAGGAGGAGGAATAGGAATAGGAGGAGGAGAAGGAGCAGCGGCGGCCCTCATCTCGGCCATACACCCTCGAGGACCATGTTATTTCCTCGTTTCTTGACGGGAAGGTCTCTCTTTCCACGAGTCCGTTGGTGTCGCTGTGGTCTTGTCCTTCTTCTTCTTCAAAGGATGACGAATCTGCAGAAGCATCACCCACTGGGTCGTAGTCTTCGTCACCGTCGTCGTCTTCATAGTCACCGCCGTTGTCTTCATCTTCGTCGCCATCCTCTCTGTCTTCTTCTTGGTCTGCTTTTCTGTCTGCTTCTCCATCTCCTTGTCCGTCCGCTTCTCGGTCTGGCTCTTTCGCGTTGTCTTCGGGTTCAGAGGATGGTTGCTGGGAGAATAGCTGTTGGAGAACCTGTTCTCTGGTGAAACGCTCCTGACGTGACATCGTGCCATGGTCCGGGAGGGGGGCACATGGAGAATGACGCGCCGGCTTCTTTGTGGGTCTAATGTACCCCCCCTAGATTACTTAACTAGATTACTTTTTAGATTAATTGGAATCAG
Organism: Verasper variegatus; assembly: GCA_026259375.1. Taxonomy (NCBI): domain Eukaryota; kingdom Metazoa; phylum Chordata; class Actinopteri; order Pleuronectiformes; family Pleuronectidae; genus Verasper; species Verasper variegatus. The sequence continues at coordinate 22,749,085 of CM048043.1, read as the reverse complement.
GTGTGGGTCTAAATGACCCCACAGAGCACCACAGCGCCCTCTCTGAGGGTCTAAATGACCCCTCCAGGAGAATCAAGAATGACAATCCATTGGTCTCAATCACCCCAGGAGAATTGGACAATGACAATCCTTGGGTCACCCTAACCCTGACCGGCCAGGGCTTGTGGATGATCAGATGCACACACACACACACACACACACACACACACACACACTCTGGGTCAATCCGACCCAGGAACAACACAATGGTTAAGGTAACCGGAACGATCCGAGTCATGAGCCCATATAATCAACTAATAACTATTTTAGAACATAGGACTAGATGGTGAATATCCCATGTGATTATTAGTTTGTGTGTGAAGAGAGACAGATACACACACACACACACACACACACACACACACACACACACACACTCCTACATACTAAAGCTTAGTTCTATCTGTGAGTGATTAAAAAAACAGAGGAGCAAAGTCACTTGTTGACCTGCAGAGTAATGTGCCTCAGGGCATTGGCACTGATTTGATTTATATCGTGATATATATTGACAGATGTGAAAAAAATGATCATGAGATATCGCCCAGCCCTACTTTAGGACTAAAGATCTTAAGCTCAATAAACAAATTTTGGTTCTCAGGTTAAAGGTAATTGGCTTCGACTCTTTTTCCTAGTTGCCATTTATACCTAATGGTTTGTAAATGATTGTGCAGGATGTTATCACACTTTGCCAATAGCTCTGATATGCCCGGAAATTGCCCATTATCTGACTCATTGAGTCCTGGAGGCAAATTACAGTGCAACATGCAACAGTCTCTGTCGTAATGCTTTGTTTGTATGTTTACATTTTCTGCCTCCATGACTTGATGCTGCTAGCTGTAGATTCTGGATCATTGCTGCAGGTTCTTCCATTTACAATAACAGTGTTTAAGTTGACTGTTCCTCATGCTCTGGAAATTTTTCTGAAAAGCTTTTGCCATTTGATGTTGGCAATTTTCTTCCCTTCTATGATATTCAGTGAACGGCAATTATTTTTTTCCAGTTCAAAAGAACATCAAGCATGGTTAGAAAAATTAATATTTTTTAGCCCTGCTATATATTACCCAGTCCCTCATCTTTTTCACATCCATTAGAGTATTTAACGGACGGAGGATTAATTCGGAATGAAAGAAACCCTCTCAAGTTATCTCTTTCACAGGTGTCAGGTTCACCGTGTCAGAATAAGCAATTTTATCCAGCTATAACCCAGGAGGGTCACTAAAATGAGTACTGATGCTATTTTTGCTTTGCTTGCATCATCCACCTGCTGCTGTGACCCTGGGGTGCTATGTCTCCCGCCTCTCCCATCTAAAGGCTGGGTCTCTCTCTCTCCTCCTGTTTCCCCTCTCTGATGCAGCTACTTCTATCCACACACTATTTCGGTCAGAGGATTGTTGTGTTCGGCTTTTATACATTGGATGTTAAAGTTAAAGCAGTGGTGCTGTTAGTTCCACTGTTTCTCAGATATCGCCAGTGTAAGTTTACCCCTAAATTTTGGCTGAATGAATAAGAAGAATAAAAGCAGGCGCTGCACTCCAGTCACTCTCTCTGCCACTTGCTGTTGCCTGCTTCTGTGTATGCATGTGTAAATCGTAAAAGAGTTGTAGTGGTAGGTCTCTGTACTCTCAGCAAGGGGAACCTGTGTTAATGTTCAGGATCTTTTGTCAGATCTGTGTTTTAGTTGTTTACTTTGTAGCTCTTGTCTGTTATTGCTAGACATTGTTTGACCCTTTTTTTCTTCGGTTTGTTTTGCCAGGAAGCCCTGTAGGGGAGAACTGTCATTTTGTTTCGACCCCTGCTTTTCTCCTGTTTTTGTTGAGTGGTTTAGTATTGTAACCTTTTGTTTTGGCGGTAGTTTAGTTTTCTCGTTTTTAGTTATGGTAGTTTTGTTTGTTTTTTTGGACTCTTTCTTTAAAGTAGCTACATAATGTCAACTTTAATATCTTGTTTCAAATACACCGCCATGATGGCCCTTGCACCTCTGTTACAATTTTCTTATTTCTCTCTCTATCTCTAAACACCTGACATTTGATAACTGGCATTTCTGAAAGTTTACTGGAGGGGGGTGCGCAGAGGGATAGTGTGACAAGAACAAAAAGATTCTGCATTATAGGAAGGGGAAGGTAAAAAGTCGTTTTCATTGTCAAGCTAAATTAAGCAGGAAATTGGGAAGTAAAACGATAACAAGCATCTATGTGATTTACAAATACTATATCAAATATTCACAAATAGGATTTTTTCTTTTTACATTTGTTACACTGGATTACTTTAGGACAATAGTGTTTCAGATGGCATTATCGAAATTGTTTTCTTAGTTCATTGAGACAATTCTACTGTCTGTTAACCTAACCCAATGGCTAAACATATGTAGTGACATCACATAAATGGGTGTGGCCTGTGGTAGAAAATGTAGCATTTGTAGCACCATTCAACCTGCATTCATCATATCTAAACTAAAGCAGTAGCAAACAAAGCTGCCTAAAGGCCTGTAGCCATTGAAGAGAAATTGCACTGGTTGTGTAGGATCTGTGTAATGTTACTGCCACCAGGGATATTTATGTCCTTAATCTTTACAGGAGATTGTGTCAGGTTCGATTTCATACTACCAACAGTTGGAGTGACACAGTGCACAGTGACACAGTGCACAGTGTTCAGGTGTAGTAACTGACTGATGGTGGGAAGCTAAAGTGATGATAAATATAATAGAGAGTAGAATATAGTACTACTTTTTTTCTGAAGTTAGCAAAACTATCTTATTCTTCCATAGCCTGAGCATAAGATAGACGTTGTGGTTTACATACAATGGTTGTAAATCAGTAGATTAGTAGGGAACAAAAATAATACAATAATATAAACAGTAAATCTGTCAACAATCATAAATTGTACACAAAGATTGACCCCATATCTCCACTTTCTTGTGCTAAACTGAACCTAAAGTATGTTGGACATGGGTGCTGCCAGCTTGCATTTGATGAAAACTTTTAAGCCATAATCTGTGTGGTAATGATCCTGGTGTGGAGCCATAGTATTGATGTTTTGCCTGTACACATGCTGGACTAATTGAGTCAGTCTCAGCTGTCAATCATGATGTTTCACCCTGTTTTTATAGCATAACAAAATCCCCAACTTACTGGGGAAATTAACAATAGAAGATTTATTAGTGTGATAACAACTACATCTCTGAGAACTATTTATTTAACATGTAGCCTACTTGGACATTTTATTTTCCCTCATGTCCCATCTGCTTGCATGGAAGAGGTGGGTTTACTACCTAATACTGCAGTCAGCCACCAGGGGGCAATCAAAATGATTTGGTTTCACTTTTGGTGAGATGTCATCTTTTATATACGGTCTATGGTTTAAACATTGTAAACAACTCATGCTTTATCATTATCATGGAGGTATTTATCCTCGACCGGTAAAATCTTGTGTTTGGGCCAGTGTACCTTGCCTCTCGCCCAATGTCAGCTGGGATTGGCTCCAGCTCCCCATGTGACCCTCAAAAGATAGGCGGTCTAGATAATGGATGGATGGTAGAATCTTTGTTCTTATTTGTAATCAAAACAAGATTTGAGACAACATTTTAGTTTATTTAATGAGTTAACATTCTGTTTTTCCTCAAAGAAAAGGCTGTTGTCATTATTTGCAAAAAGGTCTCAGGAGGAATACCTTGGCTGATAAAGGATAATGAAACAAAGGATAGGAAATCAGCCACAGTGGAACTAGATGGGAGGGGGGGGAAATAATAAAATGGAGGAGAAAGTGTTGCAGAGATGGGAGCTGGAGGGAGTGGAGGAGGAGACAGACGAGTGGTAGAAGTGTAGAGAGGCATTAAACAGGCGAATGTGAGCCAGCGTCTGCGGACATGTCGAAGCTTAGTCATCCTTGGATACACTACATACACACACATACACTGCTCATTTGTTGGCCACATTTGGAGGGGCCTTTAGAAACAGGACAGCCGAGTAGCATCGCTGTGACCCAATCATTTTCAAAAGCAGTCTCTGAAGGATGGGGCCCCTGAATTGAGACCTTTCATGTTTACCAAAATGCAGTTCTACTCCCCCTTATGCCCTCCTCACGAACTCAGAATACCTGTTTTGAAAAGGCTCCCCCTCAGCGACATGAACTGGTGGTGGTGGGGGTGGGGGGGGTTGTTAAACATGGCATTTTCTGAACCCACTCACTCCCTCAGAATGAAAAGACATTAGAAAATAAACCATGGTGAAATGTCATGGTTAACATGATGCATCATGACAGCAGCAATTTCAGTAGGTGACCTTCTAGTTCTGAAACTACAGCAGCCAAGTTTTAACATGCAGATTAATGATGGCATGGAAATGGTCATTAAGTTAAGATAATCCTTTATTAGTCCCAAAATGGGGAAATTTGTAATATTACAGCAGCAAGAGTGAAAAAACATGTTAGGAAATATCTAAATATAAATATCGAAATGTCTACACCTGCAGAAATCTACCACCAGTTTTTTGTTTTGCTCTTACCCATGTGGATGTGAAGGGCAGTCCCTTTGGCGTCAGTCCACAAAGTCCTGCATCGTTCCTCTGTATGATGCTGACAATTGAAGAGTCATCAGAGGACTTCTGCAGGTGACTGGAGGGAGAGTTAGTGGTGTGCGATACTGCAAGATTTGGTATCAAGTAAATACAGGGTCAGTATCGCCGTTATCGATACCGATAGCCATATTATATTCAGTATATTTGTTTCAATTCCAGTTCATTTAAATAACACGTATCAATGGGATAAATGTATTATATCAAGGTCTGAGCATAATTTATACTTTTTGAGTTGGCTAAAGTAACAAATGACCACTTACACTTTAAGAAAATTAATATTAACTAATGCTGAAAATGATTAAAATCTACCTGGATATTCTCTACCAGACTGAAAGTCCTCTGCCAATGACCTCTGCCTCTGGGTCACAGGATTGGGTCTGTCAGGGCTGTAGCTCTTTATTTTCTCTGGGGTGGTTTTTCATATGCTTGTATAAATTAGTGGTGTTACCACTGTATTTGACTGCCTTTTTGCAAATGACGCATCTTGCTGTCATCTCATTTTCAGCCTGAATCTGAAAATATAGCCACACAGCGCTCCTCCTCCTCTCTGCCATTCTTGTGCTCCGTCACTGTGCTGCTTGTGTGCTGTGCTGCTGGCCGGGGGATGGGGGAGGAGGCGCAAAGTGTGCCTGCTCCGCTTGTTTGTTTGCCTGGCTGGCGCCGCTGAGTCACGTGACGGTAAGACATCAAAACACGAGGGGGGAGGAGGAGCAAAGTGTTCCTGCTCCGCGCTGTGACTGAAGCGGCACTTGAGAGCAGCAGCACCTACACAGACAGCCGCAGCAGTGCATACAGGAGAGAAACTGAAACTAAAGTATCGATCTCATTACACTGGTATTGATCAATACCAACGTTGATATCGATATTATCGATATTTGGATCGATCCGCCCACCACTAGGGAGGGTTCTAGATGAAGTCTGCAGTGTGAAGAGGAACAGAGCCAGAACCCTTTCCTGCGGAGCCCCCGTACTACAGACAGGCATGTACGACACACAGTCCCGTTTCCCCACATGCTAGGGTCAGTAGCTCAGGTAGTCCAATATCCAGGATGTTAAGTGGAGGTCCACTCCAGCGTGCTCCAGTTTGTCCCTCAGAAGTGCCAGTTGAATGGTGTTGAAAACACTGGAAAAATCTAAATACATGATCCTCACAGAGCTCCCATGCTTCTCCAGATGAGACACAGCTCTGTCCTGTAGATAGATGTCAGCGTCGTCCACCCTGATGCCAGGCTGATCAACATACTGCAGCGGGTCCATCAATATCTAACAAGGGAACTGATGTGGTTGAGGACGGGTTGCTCCAGGGTCTTCATCAGGTGGGATGTAAGTGCCACTGGCCTGTAGCTGCTGAGGTCTTTCAGCTGCAGAGTTTTTGTCACTGGTCTTCCAGGGCTGTGGTGCTCAGATAAATGATATGTAATGCTCCATAATCCCGCACAGCTGGTCAGCGCAGGATTTGAGGAGCATGGAGCCAATGCCATCAGGAACCACCACCTTTCACGCCTTGATCCTCCTGAGCTCTTTTCTCACCTGGTTTACGAGTTACATACCTCCTTGATGTTGGCATGAAAAACTTTCCAGTATTTTATTGTCTCTGGTGTGGCATGTGATGTACTTGGGTGAAGGTGGGCAGAGTGCTGGATGGAGAAGCACAATTGAAGTACCCAGAAATGAGGAGGAGAGCCACAGAGTGGAGGACATCACATCATTGATAGCAGTTCCCCTGGTTGGAGCGATAATCAACCATTCAGAGCTTTTGTTGGTAGTTTCTTTGAAAAATAAGGATTTCCTCTTCCTACAAAGCTCTGCTAGCTACTTATGTGCACATGACATTGTAAGATGGACAGAAAAAGAGGCTACAAGTTTGTAAGTCGACTCATATATAACAACACAGAACTTACCATATTTCCAAAGATAAATGTTATATGCTTCAAGCAAACTCTAACATTAGATTAGTGTCATCTAAATAGGATGTGGGCAAGACAGATATGTAATTTGCTAAGGATTATATATCAGGTATTCATTGGCTACACTGCTTGACAGGCTGCATCCAATCCCAGCATATACTGGGAAAAAGGGGGGTTACATTCTGGATAGGCTGTCTCAGGGCTGAAACATAGAGGTAACATAGATAAGCAAAATAAAACCCAACATCTCTACCCACTCATGGGAGAATCTCAATGGAAGACATGTGACTGCCAGAGACAGTAGAATGTGGAAATACACTTCTTGACCACTTCTGCAAATTAATGTTATGGTAAACGAATTGCATTGATATAAAACTTTTCTATTCTTGATGAGTACTCAAAGCGCTTTACAGTACAGTTTTGCAATCCACCGATTCACATACGCATTCATACAGTGCATCTATGTGCAGCAGTTTCTCTGTCATACATCATTGATACACTGATGGCTCAGCCGTCAGAGGCAATTCAGGGTAGTGTAGGACACTTGGGCATGTGGCTGCAGCAACATTAATTAATTAATTCTTAATTTATTAATTAGCCCAGTGACTGTTTACGAGACCAGTTCCAGCACCAAGCTAACTGGTAACATGATAGCACCAGGTTACTACAAACCACTCAATACCAGATACCAGTTAGGTCTGTGCCCTGTGTTAAATCACAATTGTAATTGTACAAATGCATTTGAAGGCTAGTCAGCTTTCCATGCTGTAATTTTGATACCAGTCATAGTATTGAAATGGAACATGCTTGCACTTGCATGAGCAGCACTTCTCCAGCTGATGCTCCATTTTGTCAAAAAGTGGAGCCAAGAAGCAACTTTTTTGCCAAGACGACCCTGAAGTTTGTTGCCGGAGCCCTCAGGCTTGGCAGCCCCACTGTGTCACTGGACTGGTGTCATTCAAATCAATGACCCGGCTTTTCTTTTCACACTGAGCTAAAGCAGGTCTGAACACGGCCTCCTGCAAGTTAACAAGACCAGTTTTTTTTAGACAATAATTGACAACAGTTTATGTTTGTGTGTGTGCACATGTATGTGCAATAATAAACTGAATTGAGTGTTTTTGTAGAGAAAGAACTGTCCATTTATGTATGCTGACAGTTTTTAAATACCAGAGGGTGTTTATGTGTTTTTGTGTGTATCTGTGTATGTGAGTGTAGCTATGATTAAATCATGACTAGTGTGAAGGCTCCTTTATAAATGTCAGAATATATAAGAGTCAGTTTTTCCACTCGGGGGTTTTGTCTGTCTGATGGCACATTCATCTTCCCCAATAATGCTGTGAAGGTTGTGGGTGTGTGTGTCTGTGTGAGTGAAGGATGGAGAGAGTGGACAAAAGAATGATTGCTAAATGGTAATTTGAATTTCTGTCTCCAGAAAAAAAAGTGTCTCCAGAATGTTAAAAGGACGTCCTGATCAGGTCTGAACAATATAAACAGACTAAAATTACTTTTTTGTCATTGCAGGGAATACGAGAACAGTTCACATAATGCTGATGAGAAAAGCCATGATGCCACATTCGATTACGTTTCAACTGGAAGCAACAGGCTCAGCAGAACAGAACAAGTACCATGGAGTTATAAAACCAAAGTCTGGTCACTGTCTCTTCAAGATTAATTACATCCTTTTTATTTAAGATGCCTGTGTTTTTTAGAGGCTCCTCTCTGTTTCGTCTTCTCTGCTACACTGTCAGTGGGAATCAGCCTCAAGAAATCTGATGTCTGCTGGGGCCTGTCGCCGCACTGCAATTTGAATGCCTGACTTCTAGGTACAATTGATTGTATTTGGCTTTAGTTGGCATTTCCTTAAAAGAGGAGACGAACGTCAGTCACAATGAATGAAGTGAATTATATTCGAGAACACAAAAAGGTCTACCTTTGGAATCAAAGCATTAAAATAAATGCCATTGATGGACACCTACCAGGACCCACCTTTCTCTGCTCCTGATTTGTGCCTTTGTGTTTTGAATTGGTTGGTAAGATAATCTGTGTTTCCTTCCTGCGAAAAATATAACTTGGCCTTTACCTGACCTCCCACTTAACTGGAATCACTGTAAAACTCAACTAAATATGGTGTCTTAAATTCAAACATGAAGCGAACTACCTTTTATATAATTTTTGTTTCAGTAGAAACAACCTCTCACACTGCAACAGTTGTGCTGTTAGTCAGTAGCTCAGCAACAGATCCGCCCCTAATGTCCCCCAGCCCATTAGAGAAGATGCTGAGATGCTGCAACTTTTTAATTGCCTTTTCATAAAAATATTTGTAGTATTTGCAAACTGTAATGCGTCCTGTATTTGCAAACTACCCTTAAATAAATGTATGATGGTGGCACACCTACACTATCTGTGCAAATCAACTGACCATTTACAAAAGAAACTATTGGCCCATTTATTGGCTGAACTATATATGCTAGAGCAGGGATCCACAAAGTGTGGTGCGTGTACTCCTGGGGGTGCGCAAGCTGACTCTAGGGGGAGCGTGAGAGGAAAAATGTAATGGTGCTCTCTCCCCCTCCCTCTCCCTCTCCCTCTCTCTCTTGCTGCAGGCTGAGCCGCCTGCGCTGCTCTTGAATATCCTTAAATGGATCATCTTTTTTATCCATATCTGTTTCTGAGCCTATGTTGCATGTGCCACTCTTTGTTCTTTACGTGGTGGATCGTGTGTAATTTTGATTCAGATTAATGGTGTTCTAATTTCCGTAACCGCTGTTATGAATGGTTAATTGTAAATTAAATTTGATGCAATTTTTCTTTAATGTGGCTGAAAATATGACAGCATTTTTCCCCATGTTTTGTCATGATGGACGAATCTGCCTCTGAGCCTGTGCACATGTCCTCGCCATCCTCTTTGCTTTTTAAAAGTGACGGCTTGTGTAAGTTTATTGAAACTTTGTTGCAGTGTTTCAGTTTCATTCGAATGTGAGAATGCATTGTTGCGATCTCTTGATTATTTTGTTACGTGTGTTCTGATCATTTGTCCATGATTAAAGATGATGCATTTAATGCGGCTATATATTTTTTTTGAAGGTGTGGGGGATTGGGGGTGCGAGAAACCGGTCTGGATGTAGAAGGGGGTGCGTGACCTAAAAAGTTTGGGAACCGCTGTGCTAGAGTAGTCTAACATGTCACTGTTTATACATGTGATGTGGCATCTCTTGCACTTCTGTCCGACCTGGGAGAGGGATCCCTCACATGTGGCTCTCTCTGAGGTTTCCATGTTTATATTTATAATTATTCATACACTCATTATCTACTCACCCCTATGCCGATGGCGGGGTGGGTGAAGTGTTTGAGTCCACAAAACACTTCTGGAGTTTCAGGGGTAAACAGTGTAGCAGCGCAATCCAATACAACTGAAAATATTAGTGAGCTATCTTCAGACGTAAAAAAACATAACATGCCTCCATATGCTCCTGTGGTGTCATCCAAGTGTCCACAAGCCCCGACATTCATATTTGACTCGAAAAAATGTAATTTACACCATGTTTTACACCTATTTATTTCTATTATTTTATTTCTATTTTCTATTTTCTTTTTTGTCTGAATCATACAAATGGAAAACATCATCCTTCACAGCTTTGCTTGGATAAAAGAGGGATTAATGAGATGCTAACCCCTACACAGGGCTTTTTACTGCAGTTTAGATTCAGACTAGCTCATCCATCTGAAACTGCTGATGCTTTTTATTCAGCATGAGTAGGTAGAACTTGAAATAAGGCAACTAGCAGGAGGTTGAAAGGTGTCCAGGGTTTGAGTTCTCGTCCTGTTTTCATTTTCTTTTTGTGAATAGCCTACAAAGGATTATTTGTAACCTGCTGTGATTCGTTCTGCATGTTTATTCAAGTCTTCTCTTGATGCACAGTGAGGAAGAAAGAGCAAAAAAGGGAAACAAATCAGCAAGCAAAAGCTGACGTGTAGTCTTTGCAAATTGGCTTGTTCTAATGAGTCACTTCATCCTAATTCATGAAACAATCACGAGGTGCCCCCCCAGAGTAATTAATGAAAGGTCTGAACTACTGATTAAGTTTAGCTGAAGCGTAGTAAAGAGGGAGGACAGGCAGTGAGCTCCGAGCTGCTTATTTCCATTAAAACTGAATCTGAAGCACTGCTCTCACTGCATTAAACTTATTGTCAAATCAAGCGTCCCACTGAGCCAGGGCCAATGCTAGAGACACACACACACACACACACACACACACAAATACTTATGTGCATGTACACACACATACTAAGGAGTACACCAACACATGCAAACATGAAAAAAATACATTGGTGCGCACATACACACGCTGCCCCCCCCCCCTACTCACACTCCATCAGACAGAGATTAAGAGTTAGACTGAAGTTGATAAATATGTGGGGCCATTTTAAATTGTTCCTTTTATTGAATGACTAACCAGGTTGCTAATTTGGTGTGACATAATTAATTACAGCCAATTAGGTAAACAGATGGGATTGAGGGTGTGTGGAGATGAGATGAGCCCAGGGATCATTAACCTGTGTGTGGGTGGGTGGATCGGGCTTCACGACTGGGCTACCCAGTGAAGAGGCTCAGTTTGATGTGAGGGGAAGAAAAACAGAGGCATAAACAGATGAAGACAGAGACTAAGATAAGGATGTACTGACACTAAGTAATATTGACTTTTAAGTAATCATCTGTGAAATCTGATGAAAATTTGCATCTGTGTTGTTGTCCCCTGCTGGGGATGACAATCTGTCCATCAACCTGTAACCACTTCCAATTACACTTTGAATCATATTTAAGGCAATGGAGTGAGACAGTCAAACAAAAATTCAACTTTAATACAATGTTTTTCTTTTGTTTTAGCCACCGCAGTCTATATGAATAATCTCTGTATCTGTATAAAGGTAATATACCTGCTGTTTTTCAGAGCAAAATTCATTTAATTTCACTTATGTCATTAAGTCTTAAGTATTCATGCCATCAAATCATCAAAGAAACCACTGTAGCTCCCTAAATAACGCTGTGTAGTGCTGCGCCAGGCATCTTAGATGCCAGTGATACAATGCAAGATACGCAAGGCGATATCTCAGCAGCCAATTGGTCCATCTGAATGACTGACCAAAAGACTTGAGCGACAGCCCTCAAGTCAAGATTTGTCCATGTCTAATTTGTAGTAGAAACATCGCCCTGGAACAAAAAACTTGTGACACTGATGTTGGATTAGCTGGTTTTATTGGGGTCATGGACTAAAACAAATCTTATGCTAGCAAAACATCAGAGGTAAGACATAGTATGTTGCTCTTTGATGTGAACCCTTTTTGGCTCTTGTTCAGCTACTGGTTTAAGAGTCGGTCATAGAGAGATATGAATGTACTGTTGGAATACGTGGAGTCTGGGCTTTCATATAATGTAGATAGTTTGTGTTGTGAGCATGAAGTAGCATGATCATGAGTATAGGCTTTGTGGACATGTCCAGTGTTTGTTCAACATGATGATTTAGTTGTAATTGTTTATTTAAGATGAAATGGTTGTTATGAGCGTGTAGCCGAGCGTCTACCCATTCTAACTATAGGTACAGCATGTCCATGTGGACTAAAATTTATTTTGTAATGCATTGTGCTTCATTGTGCCAGTGTATGTACTGTTGACTGGGTCAACCATAGACAAGTCTTTTTTTTACAATAAATAAAGAAATCTCTACCAACTCATACTCTATGTATGTTGTGTAATGACAGAAGCAGCAGATAAGATAAGATAAACCAGCTGGGGACAAAAATGAAATACTTTTACTATTTATAAATGGATATAAAAGTTGTCACTTAACCAAACTGCAGCCAAAGTCTACTGTGACTGTTTAACATGATTGCATGGTTGACTCTGATGAGCCCAAAGATACTTTGTGTTTTGCTTCTTTAACAGTGTTCTGTGCTAGGGTATGTACTAGGTATGAGCGGGTACATCATTATCTGTCTCTGTAACTATATCTGTTCAACCACCTAAAATATTTGTAGCCGTACTCAAAAGGGGCGAGCTTAAACTGGAAGTTTTTATAGCTAACCAACTATTTACAGAACAGCCTTAGAAATGAGCTTCAGATCATGTTTTTGATCACAAGAGTAAGTAATATATGATCATAGATAACGTTGTTACACGTTAGTATCCCTGTGGACAGGGTGCCTGTGACAACGTCAAGATTGTGTTGTGTGGCGCTACTGGTGCAGTAGTGAACTTTTTCATTCATCACGAGTAGGGATATTGACACATTTTACTCCGATTGGTAATTGTGCTCGAAGAAGTTCATTATCTGTACCGCATACTCGTTTCATCCAAGTATTCGACTCAACCCTAGTATGTACAGGAAATGCTGGAGGCAGCGAACCTGCAAAGGAGCTGTTATCAGCAGCAGCCCAGTCAAGTGTGCAGGTTTGGAGTATTGGGAAGTTACAGCAGCGTGCATACACACATACAGTAAGCTCCAAGGGGAAATTATGTGTCAGTCAGTCAGTACTTGCACTGCTTAAAGGAAGCTAACACAAGCTCACACCAGACGTGGAAGTGCCCCGAAGTGTCGCGCAGCATCAATTCTTGTGCGCCCAGCCGCCTGGCTGTTCACACCGGACATGCATTTCTCCGTGCCGGTCAGCCCGCGATTCTGCTTTCTCCGCTGGTTGTTGTATGCTTCCGCGTCCGGTGTGAACCCGCAGTAAGCCTCAACAATTCACTTGGACTCAAAGATGAACTGATTTGATTTCAGCAGTCAGAGGCGAAGGTCAAAGTGACCTCACTATTCTGAGAATGTTTCATAACATCTGGCACAATTCACTTTGACTCATGAATGACCTGATAAGAATTAGGTAGTCAAAGGTCACTGTGACCTCTCATGTGAATGTCATATCCCAGGAAAATCTCAAGGTAATTCTTTCAAATTAGGCACATGTGTTCTCTTGGAATCACTGATTAACTGAGTAGAATTTGACTCTTCAAGGTCAATCGTCAAGGTGGCCTCATGTTTTTAGTCTCTTGAATGGGATATCTCAACACCGACTTGAGTGAATTTCTTCAACTTTTGATCAGTTGTCACTTGGACTTAAAGATAAAGTGATTAGATTTCAGCGGTCAGACATAAAGGTCACAATGACCTTTTATATGAATCTGAAAAACAATCATGTTGAAATATGTAGACAGACGCTGAACTGGTTGCTGGAGGCATACAACCACAGTGCGGTAATTCTGTTTTGGTTACTAGGATGGAATCAACCCTGATGATGTATTATAATTATGTATGTACATATGTCTGACCTCCTGTTGATTAGTTATTTTAGTAATCAGAGGGTTTACTGACATTACAAATAATCCTTACAACATTTTAAAATCACAATATGAAAATGCACACAAAAGGAGACACAAAACATCTCCAAAATGTGGAATTATTCCTGACTTCACATGAGTTTTTATGTGCAGGATGTGGAGAGCTATAACATCTATATGCTGTATTTGCTGCACCTATAATAAATAAAGCAGTTGTGTAGCAGTGTCACATGTCCAAAATGTATATACTGAAACTGAAGAGAATAAAAGTAGTGGATAGCAGTGGACATTAGTCACAAAAAGTAAAGCAGAAAAAATGACTAGGAGGGTGGTCAGCAAAATACAACTTAAACCTCCCATAGCTCAGAATCTTAAGATTTTACAGAAAAACGAGACTAGACTGGGATATCAACCGAGAAACGTGACTGAACCTGTGAGCTTTAGTATGAGACCGCAATTCTAATGAAAAAATAAAAGCAGCTAAAAGTGGTTGCTGCTTTCTCATTTATCATCGTTGACAGTGATATATCCAGACAAACCAATGACTAAAACATCATGGCGCCCTCCTTTCCAAAATCTGGCACTGGCACTTCTCTCATCACGTTGCTGCTCGGCATGCTGACTAAAACTATGAATGACTCTAATGCTACAGAGAGTCCACGTTACCAGGCAGATGCATAATCAATAGGACAAGCAATCCTCAAATAGGGTTTTAACTTTTATTGAGCTCGCTGAAGAATGAGTGGTCCCACTCTGTATACATGCACTGCTTGCTTTCCCATAACTAAATGCATTTTGTGTTAGATTCAGGCATTTTTTTCTCAGCGCTGACTTCTGCTTGCTGCGATGAAAACGGTGTAAGAGAGTGTAGCAGGCCCCAATCGATACACGACAGGGGTCGTAAAACAGAGAAATCTATCAGTTGTGCCGCTAAACCTGTACAGGCCTCTTCAAGGAGAAATGAAAGATGCTGATTAAAAATGTACTCAATAATAGTGTTGTGTCATTTCTCTTTCATTTATTCTTAGGTGTGGACGTCCAAAATCGCTGCAGCTGCCGATTCTCACATTTGACAAATAACTGGGAGGATAGGATAATGCTGACTAATGCAAATCACCACATGTGAAAACAACAGCTACGGTGGCTTCCTCTGTGCTGCTGCTGCAGGATGGTGATATTTAAAACAAATCCAAGCTCTGTGGCTCATGAAACAAATGGTGAAGCCAAAAATGTAACTAAATAGTTGTGGCATAGACAATGATGATGATTGATGATGAGTGACACAGTCCTGCATGTGTGTACTTGTACAGATATCTGCCTACAACCTACAGAGTGAAGACATTTAGGCATTTAGGGAATGCATTGAGTGTCACAGGCACACAGAGTAATGTCCCTCAAACCCAAAACTAATCTTCCCATTCTTAAAATGTAATAGTTTACGTAATGGAGACATGCATTTCGTCCCCATAAGGACCCCATAATATGAGTGAGTTAATACCACACACACATACATACACTACTACAGTTTCTTTCCCAGAACCAGTAACCAAATCCAAAAACAAGTACGAGGGTGATGGATGGTGTTTGTCAGTGTAATATTAATGAGGCCACTGTGTAAACCTGTAATTAATTGGACTGGATGTTATTTGACGACTCGCGGCCTAACATGTCTATGAGCGAATCTGGGATTGTGACGTGTGAATGAAGCAGCAAATAGGCGATGTAAGAAGAATGCTCTGTTTGAACCATAGACTTAAAGATGTAAGCATCTCCACTTACCCCCAATCAATCATGACGTTTCACCCCATTTTTATAACATCAAATAATTCATTGAAACCAATCATACCTGGAAAAATTTAAATAAACATTTAAACAAACATCAGTATGAAGACAACTACTTAAAATGCCGGTAATTTTTTTGAAAAATGTGTTTCATGTCTACATAAACTTTTTTGATTTTGGTCCATGTCCCATCCAAAGAGGCAATATTTATGACTTACACTTCAGCCAGCCACCATCCCTGTGGCTTCACTTTTGGGGAAATGTCATGACGTCCATCTTTATATATGGGCTGAAGCATTACAATGCTCTTACAATCATGGAGCCCCACTTAAAGAGAAAGGTTAACTCTAATTTGAATATTTATGGAAGCTAACAGATAGTCTAACAGATTAGACCACTTTAGACTACTCACATCTAATGCTTTCACACTAACAGAATACAGTATAATAGCAGGCAATTTCTAAATTCCTGAGCTGGTATTAAATATGACTTAATGATCCAGTTCTCTTTTTTCACTCAAACAGAATATCGGTGCCTTCTTTTTTAAATATATGAAACTCAAGGGGATCAATTTCATCGCTTGCTTTTATGAGCTATAAGCTTTCAAGATCTGCCTCATTGAGCTTTGGATGAACTGCACTGGAATTGGCATGGAATAGGGTTGGCAGTGTGGTTCCATGAATTGTACCCTATTCCACTCAATTTCAAAGCATATATTCTTTTAAATTTTATGTTGGAAGTGCACATAAGTTGTCATACATTGATTACTCTGAACACAAATCTGAGTTAATTTCTCAATAGAGATGTCAAGTGCTTCATCAGTCACAGATGCAATCCCATGATGACTGTTTCATTTAGTACAAATTTGTGATGGAGCACTTCAATCTGAATAGCTGAGTACTCTATGTTACCACTAACTCCACTGTCACTCCAACTAGAATTACAATTGGGACACTTAATTGGCAAGATCAGGAGTAAAACTAACAAGAAATCTGACCCTGAAGTGATTCTCCTATCTGTCTGCTAGGATGTTGATGTATTATTGCTCTCTGAAGCCTTACACCAGTGGTTCACAGCCAAGGCTTCCACAGCTAAACAAGGAACAGTTCAATTGCTGACTCACAGTTTTTTTCGAATTGAAAATTAATTTGAACATTTGTAGACAGTGCTGTATTGTACAGAGTGTGTAGCTAACTATAGCAGAGCTCTAGCTTAAAGGCCATAGAGGAGGTAGTAACCCTTCAGGCTAAAATTGGGCATAGTAATGTAGCTTTTTCAAAAGGTCATTTTGAGTTAATGTATCATTAAAGATCTTTGTTCACCACTTTCAACAAGGGGTTTTACTAATGTAGTGTGTCGTATACAGAAGGGGTCCTACACTGGCTGCTGCTGCTGCTGCAGTAACAATGCAGATGGACTGATTCCATTCCACTGGACTAGACATTGGACTGAGGGCAATTCTTCAAAGCTAAGTGAACTGCAATGTCTGCATTGGATGGGCTTGGTTTTTGCCGTTACATGAGTCAAATAAAATCAGCTTTTGAAGGATTTTAGTTATGTTCAGGAACATTTTCATGTGGTATGAACCAGTAGCGACTGTTGGGGCACTCTGCGCTTCATCACTGAATCAAGTCAAATCCTATCACATCAAAATTAACAAATTTCTTTCCCATTCCCAACATACATAATTTCTCTGGATAAAGCGTACTGCTTGGTGGGGTGACACATGTGCAACCTCTTTTGGTCTTTGTCCAGTAGGAGTTGTCCAATCTGTTTCCTGTCCACTTCAATCATGGCTACCACTGTATGTTTTTTTCTTCTTTCTAGCAGAGCAATATCCTGCTTCATAATTTCCTTCCATATTTTTCATTTGCCACTGATACACTGTACACTCTTCCTTGTGTATTTGTCTTTCTTTATTTTTTATTATTATGTTATTTCTGTAGAGGGGCAGATGGCAGTGAAGTAATCCTTATACTGTGAGCCCATGATGTTGTGGCCACCTGTGCACAGTGAGCTTGAAACCAGCTGGGGCCTGCAGGGATCGCCTCAGGAATCAGTTTATTTCGCAGCGCAATATCCTGTATGTCCTGACTCTCTATCAGTCATGTATCTGTATCTGAAGAATGGTTGATGTCCATTCAGCTGCTTGGAATAACACTGGCAGATCTTGTAAGCCTCAGATAGTACTGGTTGTATGTGCAGCTACGGTATGGGCGAGACATATGGGTGCATGTGTGAGGGAGAGAGAGGATGAGTGACAGGTAGAGGGAAACAGACGATAAGACTGTTGATAAGAATCAGTCCTGGGCAACATGCTCCGAAGCTCTCAGACCTTCATCTCAAATGAGCTCATTACTTTTCAGAATGGTTTAGACACGGAGGGAGATTTATATTTTTAGATACTGAAGGGTATCTGTGTGAGGCCTGGGATTTTCATTATAGTATATGAAAATTATACCCATAGGGCTTTTTAGTAGCTTTTACATCCTCTTATTGCATATCGTGGGGATTAGTTTATGGTAGAATCCATGCTGGCAGATGCTCTGGGCTTTGACAGCTGTACTTGGATAAGAAAAACTATTGTATTGAAAATTGATAGTCAGAGACATGCCTAAATATAGACTTATAATGTATGAAATGATAAGGGATATACAAAGTCACTACTAATGTTACATGGACAACACTAGGAATTTGCTTTTAACACTTCATGACTCCAGTTTATTTACGATTATGCATTAGCATGTTATACTCTGTTATATTTAATTAGGTGAAATTTCAATGTGGAGAGGGATGAACTGAACCCTGCATTCACCCTAGTGCATGATTGGCAGAAAAGAGGTTTAAGTTAATGTTCTGAGAGGTTTTCACATTTGCCACCACGCTGACAAACTGATCGGCATCATGTTTCCAGTAGAACAAGACTTAGAGCCCACAGCTGTGCTTGTGGCTCTGTTTGGCAATTCTTTCAGCACGGCTAATATAAAGTAATAGTGATGTAACCATACTATCACATTCACTATGAGAAGGGTGACACACTGATGTTTGGCAGGTATAATGTTTATTATATAATGCACATTTCTAAATTGATCTTTGAAGGTCTCCTCTGGTATCTGGCACCAAGACTCTATATGCTGAACTCTTGTCATTTCATGTTCCTCCAAGCATTCCTGAACAGTTATTGAAGTGTGGCAGGGCACAAAGAGACCCCTGCCAACAAGGAATACCATTGCCACCTTTGACGGGTGGAGATGGCCTGTAACAATGTGTAAGTAGGAGGCAGGTATCAAAGTAACACCTACATGAATGCCAGGACGTAAGGTTTCCCAGCAGGACATTGTCCAGAGAATCACACTGCCTCTGCCTGTTTGAGGCACTTTCAGTGGTAGTCAGGGATGAGGAGGAACACTTGGACCTTTCTAACAGTTTTCCATCAGACAACATGAAGGTTTTTTAGCAGTTTGTGCTACTGTAGCTCTTCAATGTTCCTGGAATAAACTGGCCAGGCTTCAGTCCCCACATACATCAATGAACCAGGACCATTACTAGCCATCAAGTTTGCAGGGAGCAGAGTCACCAGGTCGGAACAGGTAGCCATGGCCATCTGCAACAAAAACATGCTTTATGTAAAGATATTAAGTGTGATATGTTTTTCCCAGTTTCTTTGAGCAATATGCGTGGTGAAGTCAGACAGCATACAGAGATATGCAGCAGCAGGATGGTTCAGAGGAAACCAGTCTGCTGGGAGAATGAGAAAAGATTTAGAAAACATCGATTTAATATTTAATTTATCCCTCAGAAGACTCAATCCACATATGACTCCATTTCATTTTAGATCAGTGTAAACACATTGAAACATTCTTTCAGAAATAAATATACTATGTCAGATAATCATAGGGGGGCTGTCTAAATACATACAGAAACATTTTGAAAAATAATTTAACGAAAGGTGCAAGATGCAGTCTTGAAACTTCAAGGCGGGATGCATGGGTGAGGTCTGCCTATGGACTGACTACGCATTGAATAAGGTAGTAATTATATAAAAATGTAATCAGTTAAGATATTGACTACCACACTACCAAGGTAAGCCAAATTGATTTATTGTAGAAAACAAAGGTGGAAAGTAAAATTACTAACATGTTCTTTAAAAACTTCACATCACACTAGATACACTACATGCTGTAAGTTTGAACAGTAGCACTGTCGTTTTCCTGCTTGATAAGAGATTCGAAATTGAGACGTGCGTCAAATAATTGTTATGCATCTCCTTAATCACAGCCTGTTTGTGTGTCTGGGCACTTTTGCTTCGTGACCTGACTTTGCTGAAGTGATGATATGTCCATGTTCCCAGATCTCAGCATTTACTTTGCTAAGTTATAAGGACCTGAGACCCAAGTTGTATGCATTTTGATTAGCCTAAGCTGTTATTGTATATCGGAAATATCTAAATTGCTGTATGGCTCATTCTCTTACTAGTATCTTCAAATGCTCATTGTAAACACACTAAGTTATTTTGTGGAAGACTGGACTTGCTTTGCAGGACCTGATCCTGCCACCTATATCCATATACTGCCACATGTTGAGGTCATGTCAGCTACTATTAACCTGAGTATTTTGTAGTTATATTTCTGCTTCTCAAGCTTCACCACTTGAGGTAACTTGCCAGCTTCCATTGTGTCGCACAACTACTTGATTGACAGAAAAAGGTTTGGTTCAGACCTTTCCTCCTCATTAATGCCTCTGGGCTGCCGGCTTCATTAAAGTTGCGCAGAGGAACCATTTAATTACTTTATGAAAAAGGTTCTGATGAGGGTGAGCTGAGGTGACAGCATGGGTGAGGAGTAATACCAGGTAGTACATTCTCTCAAATGAGCCAGATGGACAGAACCAGGCCATAAATTCTCTTTAATAATCTAAGTCACAACAGCTGAAGCCAAGATGACTTATTCTAGCCAACTGGCTGTGTATTCCAACTTTAAAATGCTGTGACCTGCGGGAGGCTGCTCAGCTGAGCAAAAGACACGAAAGAAAAAGGACAGGGATAAGATGAGGAGAGAGATGGCAGAAAAATCCCATTTGTTTTTCACTTCAAGCTGCCTTCAAGTGGTCTGATCTAATTTGTGTGTCCAAACGCATTTGTGTTTGGACAAATGTGTTTGCAGCGTCAATGACACTGGTTGTTAAGGTAATGGCACACAGGAGGCATGTTCTCAAGGCAATGACCAATGACCATGCGAGCAAAATCACTTTGTAGAAACGATGTGCAGGTGATATCTCTTGTTTTACAAGTGAATGAGGACAACCTGAATGCATCATTTTACAAGGAGTGATGGACCAATGGTATGGACTGTTGGATACTTAATGGCACATGAGCTGTGTCCTCAAAAAAGATGGCTGCAACTTTTCACATTTCTCTGGAGCTTCTGAAAGAGGACTGACCTATTGAGCCCATTCTGAAATTATAGGTTTCAAAATGTGGCCTTCTCAGGGAGTAACTATTACACACAGCTAATGTATATGTAGCTTTCTGGAATCTTGATCATGTCTGCTTTTAAATCCAGTTGTTTGTCCTGTATGCACCCCACCCGAAGTTGAATCAAACAACCTTTCTTGTTTGTGCTAGTGACACCAAGAGTCATTCTGGTATTACTGTTACTGCAATGATTCAGTCTGCTACAGTTTACCTGCTCTGCTGCATCCCAGAAAAGCACACCCGACACTGCATGAAAAGAAGTATTTGTGTCAGATACCGTCGCTGCAAATTTCTGTGGAATTTCAGGTTAACGGTTAAATGAAGGAACTTCCTGTACATCCAACCGGACCTTGCAGCTCTTGCAGCAGCATTGAGAAGTTCAGGAGTCGACAGAGAAGAAAGAGGGTAAGATAAGATTCATTAGATCATTTTTCAGTTACATGTATCGGTGTATGTTGTCATTGAACTGTGCTAATTGTACTGATTGTGTTTACAGCTGATTGAAGCAGGACAGATGACATCCATCCTTCCACAGCCAGGAGCTCACCGACCTGTGTGCCACACTTCAAATAAGACTGGAAGCTACACTGAATCTCACAGCTACAGACAACAGACGTCTCCACACTGGAGCAGATTCAGACAGAGTCCCACAAAGAACTTATGACCCAGAGGCGGCAAAGAGACATTTCAAGCTTCACCTGATTAGTTTTTCACTGGCTAGGCCAGTTGTGTTTGTACATTATTTGTGCTGTATGTAAATAAAGCTTTGACTCAACATATACCTTGTTCATGTTTTTTTCCCTCTACAATATGTTCAACATATAACATCAAGCATCACATGAATGAATGTATAGTCTGCAATAAATGCAGTGCTTTTGGTAAAGGCTTACTGATAATTATTAATATATATTAATTAATTATTAATATATATTAATTAATAATAAATATATAATACATATTAATAATATTATATAATATAATATAATAATATTGTGTGGGAGGGGTTTACCCATGTGTGTATTATAATGACCCAGGGTGACCAATAGCAACATATCTACCAGCCAATCACAAGTGACTTTTCGTTTCAAAGGTCTGTGGTTTCATCCAATGATGAAGTGAGAGAAGTTCTAACAAGCGATCTCGCTGCGATTCATATGCTAATTAGATAACAGCTTCGCTCCACGACTCCGCGGCGGCACACCCCCTTCTCCAGCCCCCACTACTGAAAGCGGGGGTATGTTTCTGCCCCTTTGTGTCAGTTTGTGTCACAGACGAACGCGGAATTCGCCTCCTGTAAACGGGCACAAACTGCCAGGAATTAGGCGAGTCTGCAGACGTTTGCAGTGACGAAAATTCGGCTTTTCGTCTAGTGTGAATACAGGATGTGTTTAGCTGTTAGATGAAGGTTGGATTATATTCCCACCACAAAATAACCACTCTAGAGTTTCTTTTGGTCCACATCTGAGTTTGATAAATGTGTTCATACCATAGAGCGTATGTAAAGATGGATCACACATCTCCACTACCTCATACTATCCAGAAATGAAGCCAAAATATCCTGGATACAAACACTGCCATCTTGTGGATTTGGACAAAGAGTCTGCGGAGTAGCGAGCTCCCACCATTACACTTGCTCTGGAAAATTGTGAGTCAGTCTCAACTGATCATGACTATTCCTCCTGTATTTATATTATCATGCATACAGGAGAAAATCAAACATACCTGTATGAACACTTCAACAACTCAACAACATTCATCATGGTCATAAGAACTAGTTAAAATGACAGACCCCATGTTTGAGAACAATTTATTTGATGTGACTTTTTATTTTGCTCTGTGTCCTATCCATTAATATGGAAAACGCGGGATGTATGACCTACACTGCAGCCAGTCACCAGCTGGCAATCAAGATGCTTTGGCTTCACTTTTGGGTAGCGGCCATGTTGTCTTACTTTAAATATAGTCCATTTCACACTTTCACGCCAAAACAAATCACTCCAAGGGGTAACATGAAACAGAATCTGATTTTACCAGAGTAAAAAGTGCAGGTTTAAAACACCCTTAGATTTATTTTTCTCTCTTCTTGATTTGGTCTGGTCTTAGCTACCTTTATATTCTCATTGTATATTCAGTCATAGTGGTGTTGCCTAGAGCACAACACTGCTGAGTCATTTATTTAAATTATGTGTCTAAATACACTTGGTGTTGTGACAAGCTCGAAGCTTCACTTATAATTGAGAATGTGCTCAGGCATTTTGTTGCCGTTCTGCAGAATGCATTTATGAGAGGATGTACTCAAGAGATTTTTCTTTCGTTCTTAACAATTACATTTGTTTTTATTAAACATTGTACCACCGGCTTTTGAGTAAAAACAAAAGTTGAACTGAAATCCAAAAAGGTGCCAGTACTCCAGCAGCTTACACCATTGACTTATATTTATTTCAATTTGCAGATAAAAGCTACTCTTACAAATTAAGTAATAAAGTAAACTTGGAGGTCTCACAAGATCTCAATGCATCTGAGGATAGAAGGGTAATTGTGGGTTATGGACAGGGGCATTGCAACAGGGTAGGCAAAACAAGCCTGGGGCCATGAGCTGAGTGGATTGATTACATTAGTCCACAGCAACAACAGTTTTGTGAGAACCGCCTTGAATTATATGATTATCTATCTTCAGGAGACCGCAATGACACCATTGTCAGAGACCCCTCCAATGATGCCCCATTACTTTGCCTTCCAGCAGAACAGAAGGTGAACTGTCACTGGACACACTGGCTGCCGTTGCTCCGCAGAAAGGCTGCATGTCTCAGTTTTCTATGTTCACACTGGCAGCGTGGGTCTTAGAGCTCTGGGTGTTTTTCAGTCTCCACAATAGGTTTTGTGTCATCAATCCTTGATGAGTGGTCCGGAAATGAAGGGTTTTTGTACTTGTTGTCCATTGCGAGAGAGAGAGAGAGATTTTCGATTTTTTAAAAAGCACTTTATTTACATATTTCCATTGTTACAATCCGTTGATTACAATATATAATACATTTTAAAAAAGACTTGCTCTGAGGTTTGTCACCCACACTGCCTTTTCTTCCTGCCATTCTTAATCTTATTAAGAACAGTGGGATTAAGAACAGAAATAAAATCGTTGGAAGCAACGGCAGCATGTAAAATTCTCCACTGGAGGTCGCCAGTCCGTTTTCTGTGGGCTGGGTCCATTATAGGTCAGACTCCAAGTCCGTGTCAGCGCCGGAATCGGGTGTGGTTTGGTTGCTGACGTTGAGTCTGGCGCCGTGGATTAAAGGGCCCATATTGTGTAAAATAGTTTTTTGGGGCTTTTACTATCCATAATTACTTAAAGGGGGTCAGTAGGTACCCTCAAAGTATGAAAACAGTCACTCCACAGACATTTTCACTTGTCGCATTTCGTACTTCCTCTCCACATGATGTCATCGCACTCTTCTCTCAGCCCCACACACTGGTACCAGTCCAGCCTCCGACCCCCCCACTGCTGGCCACATCTCTCCACACCAGATCTGCCAGACCTGTGAGGTACTTTTGAATGACCTGAAGTCTGAAAGTGTCAGTCAAGCTGGTCAGGTGGACGAGGCCCTGTCCCCCCTCCTCTCTGGCTAAAAATCTACCCTTTTTTCTGTATGTTAGCAAGTAAGCCTTGGGGGGGGTCCACACAAGTTAATCGGTGCCACAGTTGGGATGCCACAACGTTGTTTAAAACAGACATTTGAGGGCGCAGCCATTTCCGTTTTGTGAGTTTTTTTAGATTTTTTCTGTGATGGTCTCCCAGTTCTTCTTCACTATGTTGTCCGCTCCTAAAAACACCCCCAGATACTTAATTCCATCGTTTTACATACAGCGAAGGCTGCACTTTTGTTTACAATTAACCATTGCTGGCAATGCAAAGCTAAAATCTTTGATATCTGTGATATCTGCTAAAAGATCTACATCTATCTGTTTTTTAATAAAAACAATAGGATCATCCGTGTAAGCAGATAAAATCTTGTTCTTACCAAAACCAGGATAAAACAAACCCTGAAGGCTGGAACGTATTTTGTGGAGGAGAGGTTTCAGGGAGAGTGCATAGAGCATTCCCTGACAGAGCACAGCCCTCCCTGACGCCTCTACACACTCTGAAAGGAACATTCAGTCTGCCATCAAACTTTAGCACACTCTCCACATCACTGTACAGCACCTTGATCTTAGCTATGAAACCATCGCTGAACCCAAACTTCTCCATTACCTTCAACAGGAAGTTGAGTTCAATGCGGTCAAAAGCCCTTTCTTGGTCTAGGGAAATCAAACCAGTATTAACACCCAATGAACTAGAGACATCCAAAACATCTTGAAGTAGGTGGACGTTCACCATGGACCTGCTGGGCAGTAGGTCTGGTCCTGGCATGAAACCAGAGGCCAGACACACATTAAAAATCACAAATATGTTGTGTAAAAAAATGTCCCAGAAGACTTTTTAAAACTCGTTTGTGAGGCTGTCAATATCAGGAGCCTGTTGTCCCTACATGCCCTGCAGGGCAGTCAGCAGCTCCTGCATCTGGAGGGGGGCCTCAAGCTGTGAGTTGGTCTCCTCTGAGACTTGAGGCAGTTCATTAAAGAACACCTCTAGGAGCGTCTGCTCCTCTTTATACTCACTTGAGTATAATACTTCATAAAAACTCACATCTACTTATCTGGCTTGGTTCCATGAGTTCTTGCCCCGTGTCAGAGAACAGTGTGTGGATTACTTTCCCGTGCTCGTTCTTTTTCTCCAGGCTGAAAAAGAAGTTAGGGGGATCATCCATTAATTTGATGTTCTGCGTCCTGTACTTTACTGTCCAGCTCTCAATATAACCTTGATTTCCGGTGGACTCACTTAACTGTTCTAGTTCCACTATGTCGTTCTCTAGATATTTCATAGATGTGGTGATGTCTCGTGTGACATTGACGTCAGGTTCATACCGGACGCAGAAGTCCCCCGAAGCGCTGTTCACACCGGACGCCCATTTCAGCCCGCGATTCAGCTTTCTCCACTGGTTGTTGTATGCTCCGTTCATTGTAGGGGTTCGATAGTAAATGATGATGGTCTTCACAAGTGACTGACCTTCAGTAAACACTCTCAGTGGTACAGACAGGGACTGCAACACTTCCTCCACAATCCTCTTCAGAACTCTGGAGGATCTGATGTTGGTGACGTCACAGAGTGTTTCCCAGGATGTCTTTGTGAGGTGGCCCAGTTTAATGATGCCAGCCTCAATAAACTTCCCTTAATGTTGTAGAGGAAAAGGTTCTCCGGAAATCATTGTAAAACAGCGGCTCCTCAAACAGCCATACCCCCAGTCTGGGGTCAGGAGTCCGCTTGACCTCCAGCATCTGCCAGGCGTTCACCACCGAGCTGTAGAACGGTGTCAGTCCGGTCAGGTCAACTTCAGTTGATGAGATCAGAAATAACTGTTTGTCCAGCGCCAGCCAGCCAGCTTGTCTGAGCAGCAGACGAGCAGGAGCCAACCAGCAGAGACCACAGCCGTACAGCAACTTCTGCACTGTCTGCAGTCTGAAGGCTGCAGTTCTAGACACAATGTCAATGAGTCCCTGACCTCCCTCTGCCACAGGGAGATACAGGGCCGCTGCCCTCAGCCAGTGCTGACCAGACCAGAAGAACTTCACCAGGTGACGCTGCACATCTTCCACCAGACCTGGAGGTGGCACCAAAACAATAAGTCTGTGCCAAAGAGACAAGGCGACCAAGCTATTCACTATCAGAACTCTTCCCCTGTAGGACAGATAAGGTAGCAACCATTTCCATTTAGACCCTAGGGGTGAGCGAGACAGAGAGAGGACTGCCCATCACCTAAAGTTTTTTATGTTAACTTTAAATATAACTACAGCCTTTTTGAGTTTTCTGGTATGACTACTATATTTCCTTGTATAAAACTATAGTCTTTTTTACTCAAATAAATACCAGTACTATACAGTATGAAGCCGTCGGCTCCTGCAAATATTTCAGAATAAAAGCTTTTTAAAAACGAATGGATGGATCAAGTCATCAAACGCTGGAGAGCTTTTATTTTGAAACAGGTACAGGAAGTGTTGCAAACATTTATGGTTTGCTTTTGAAATTTAAGTCACAACAGCTGGGAGAATAGTTAAGTTAAGAAGCTGAACTTGTATACAATGTAAGTTAACTGACATTTAAAATATATATTTAAATAAAATAACACCCCATCAAAATTATGATGCCTTTACAAGCAGGTTGAACTAACTACCCTTTTCTAATTTCTATGCATCCATCTCCAGGCAGCATGTTCTGACTAGTTTGTTGATGTAAAATTCACTATTGTGCTTGAAGCTCAAGTTTTTTTGTCCATCTCTGTTGCACAACAAAGTCCTAAGTCAATTTGAAAATGTAAAGAGTTGTTATCTAGCTAATTTTCTCATCAAAATTTCTAGTGGCACCCCTCAGTACTCCATACAAGGTGGTGGGTGACAACACTTGCCAGAAATTTGTGATTCCAAGCTTTTGTGTTAAACATGAAAAAAGCCTACTTGTATTCGGCAGCAAAAATTTTATTTGAACTATTTGGAAATGGCAAAAGACATTGAGACATGAACAATCTAAAAGAGAAAGAACCAGCAGGGTATCAGATTAAGTCAAAAAAAAGACATGAGAGTGAGGGAGAACAGGAAGACGACAGAGTGAGACATCCTCCTATTGGAGCTTTGTTCTCAGCTGAAAAGTGGGTCACAAAGGGCCGCAGGTTAAAACTGTGACAACAGAACTCTGCTTGCTTCTACAAAACCTATTCCTCATCTTTTTTTGTTTGCCGAAAAAGACATTTTGTGAAATTGATTTCTGAAAGAAAGAGAAAGTGACACAGTCAAATAGTGAGAAAGTGGAGCACATAGAGGGAAATGCTGGAGCAAGGAAGTATCAAAGTCAAATGTATAATAGCAGGAGAGAGAGGAAAAGTGAAGACATTATGTAAATGAAATAGTTTCAGTTTGTGAAATAAATTGAAGGAATTATGCTTTGCCTGACCCCCAGGCACTCTGTTACATTCCCCCATTTCTCTCCCTGGAATTATTAAGTATGTTTATATAACTTTCCCTTTGTGCCAGTGTGGGTCAAATAAGCCTGCAGAAGCAGCTTTTCAACACCTGGAAACGTAGCTTTTGGAAACACATTATTATTTTAAAAAAAGTAATCACGGGCAGTAAAGAAAAAACTTCTTGCTGTAGTGCACTTTATATTAGAAGTCTATTTCTATTGGATGCTTATTATCTGTGAGATAATTGAACTGAGAGGTAGGTAGGGCATCATAAGAGAGTGCAGAAGTAATATAGGAGCTACATAATCAGCAAGGAGCTGAAAACAACTTGTGAAGAAGTAATGAGAACAATGTGATGCTTAAGGGCAGCAGTAGGCACCCTTTTTCCTGTGAATGACAATTTGTATAACATCCCTCAAAAGCCTTAAATTACTGAACACACATATCACACTAGCTTCTCTGTAATGAGATGGCTGGAGCTGCTTCTCGTTGGTGACGCATCTGATAGTAATCAGGATGATGATGCTAATGGTAGCTCCCAGGTCCAGGTCATTCAGTCTTGTGCAGTGCTGAGGCTTTGCAAGATTCATTGATTAGAACTGTTTGCATAAGTAGGCTGTCACAGACATTAAGTGTATATCTTCTCAGAGTGAGACAAACCTCAGGATGCACACATAGTATGTAAAATCGAGCAGAGGGAGCTTGTTGTAGTTCTGAATTTGTCACTTTGCAGCTCATTCATTTGGTGCTGCAGGTTTTCAGGTATATTAGATTGTGCCAAATGGTTAGACAATTATGTTTAAATCCCTTCGATTACTTTTCATGTCCTGAAACCTCTCATTAAATGCATTATAAAGGTTTACAAACACAATTTGTTTTTATACAATTTTACTTTTCTCTATTACCACAACTCTTATGTATAACATTCTGTCAAAATGTAGTCTTGTGAAAGCTGTTTGTTTGGCACCCAAAATCCACCAAAAACCATTACCTTTATCGAAGAGCAACTGTCTGTGCAACTTATCTTGTTTAGTTTTCCATCTGTAATGAATCTTGAGATTGTCCTTTTTCATCACTCTGAGCACATTTCTGCAAAGTAGGCTCAATGGGTTGTCTATTTTTGAGAAAAAATTTTTTCACCCTTATAGTCATACAGCGATTAGGGACAACCCTCAAGGGCATGTTAGTCTGCTACTCCTAGTCTACAATACCGTTTGCCAATTAGTGCTAAACATAAAGTACACCTTAGGCTGACGGGAATGTCATTCGTTGTCCCTGTACTGTAATTCCCATGAGCCTTGATTGTACTTCACTGGTGCAACTTAGATCATATGATATCCAAACTAAACTGTACTAAGATTTTAAATACTAGGTGGGTAGGTTTTAAATTCTAATCAGCCAGGAAATAAAAAATAAAACTTTCCTTAAAGAGACCACAAGAAAAGACTTATGCTTAGATTTTGGGTTTGAGGCCCACCATGCTCCCACTGCCCCACACTGCTGTCAGTTTCGTCAAATGGGATTTCAACTCTTAAATCCTGATTTAGGAGCCAGTACAAGGCCGCTGGGCTTCAATGTCCCAATTCAAGACCGTGCATTTTTCCCACATTTTGGAATGAATTTTACATTGACTTGGTTATGTCCCTGTGTCAGGAAACCTCAGCTATGGGCAACTAATCAAATAAAATGACAGCAGGAGGATGGTTAAATGTAAACATGCTGCATGCAGAATGTAAATGATTGTGTTTACCATGCATGAATCTTTGCCCTGCTGGTTAGCCTTTGACAAAGGCTGTGATTGTTGAGTGGATGACATTCACAGCCTCAGGTAATCAATGACTGGCTCCCTCATTAGCGTTGCAATGGACTATTGTCGCTCTCACAAGCACATTCTCCAATATAAATTTGCAAACGGGGAATCTGTGTGTCTCTCTCTCTCTCTCTCACACACACACACTCTCACACTCACACACACACACTCTCACACTCACACACGCACACACACACGCACACACACACACACACACACACACACAGTGTGGCTGGGTGGCCACTACAATTATACAAAGTGTAATCATTCATGGTGGCTAAGCTAGAGCCCTTTTCAAGTTAATTCAAAAACAATTTGAATTAAGGTGATGAACATTTCAATATCTTCTCATAGATTTGTCTTGTATTTTACTGCCATCTCTCATTAAACCACTCTTTGCCAGCCAGAGCAATATTTCCCATGTGAAAAGTGACTCATTCAGTGCTTCAATTGGCCCACTCCTGTTGATATAAATTTGAAGTCTCTGGCTCGACTCTCGACCCCACTCCACTCCCAATTCTACCCAAATACACACTCAGTGGTGGCAGCTCCTTCCCGGGCGCCCACCCAAGCTCTCTCTCTCTCTCTGTGAGCTTGCAAAATGCTGCATATCTCCTCCTTTGCCACAGCATTACAGAGTAAATTGCATTTGTGTTGAGAGGGATGATCCATCTCAGGCCCTGTTGTTCCTCTTCCCATTCATGAAACACATCTCCATTGATTGTCAGTGTGTTTACTGTAAGGCCAATTGTGCTTGCGCTCCAATGCTTCCAGTAATAAGCAGGAATGTGGCTCATTATGTGGCCCTCTCAGACCATAGATTCTCTAAAGCCTGGCTACAGTCTGGAAAACAGAAAGACAGATGAGAGGGAGGTTAGTAGCCAAGGCTGTAACTGTGTTACAGTTCCCCCCATCTTCCAAAGTCAGAGAAACCCTCACATAACATCTGCATACCCTATAAGAAAAGTTAACTTTTACATTACACATAAAAATAGTTGATGAACATTGAGCATTTTATTTAACCATTATATTAAACCAGTTTGCTGTATGAATAATATAAGAATGAGTTCCCTGAGTATACTGTAGTAAATCAGTACAGAGATTATATTTACCCCTGGTGAAGACTCATATTGTGCCACTGAGAAATGCTGCCAGAGTTCACCTAGGTGACACTGTAACAGAAAACAACACATTTTATCTGTCTAGTCAATAGTTTTGTATTTAAAACTTTTCTGCAGTGGCTTTTTTGAGAAGGACAAACAAAACATGAAAATTCCACAAGATTAATGTGTTTATAATCGTAAAAACTCAAGTGCCTATTTATGGCTGATTTTGAATGGCACTATCAAAGATGTGAATAATGAATTCTCATAAATATCACAAACCAATGGCTGATGGTTTAGATTGAACAAGACATGTCTTTTTATTCTACAGTGATAAAAGTAAGTTTGAATTACAAAACATATTTGCATACGCTGTTTTTGGATGGGCCAATAAAAAGATGAGTTTTCCCTATTGGTCATTGCTATACCAAAATGAATTGGTG
This sequence comes from Verasper variegatus, assembly GCA_026259375.1. Taxonomy (NCBI): domain Eukaryota; kingdom Metazoa; phylum Chordata; class Actinopteri; order Pleuronectiformes; family Pleuronectidae; genus Verasper; species Verasper variegatus. Next base: position 22,717,578 of record CM048043.1, on the reverse strand, counting down.
CAAACTATAGTAAATTATTGGGGGTGTATTAACAGACTGTATTGACATTACAGAGCCTTTATCTCTAAATTTACCTTTAGTGTTAGAGTGACAAATCTAGTGACTTGTAGTGATGGACAAAGCTGGCTACTTTCCATAGAAGAGTGAACACCCACAGACACATCACTCTATGCCTCTCATTTAATTGAATGTATGGCAGCTGAGATAGATGTAAATGAGCTATTATGGTCATAAAATCAGGATTTTTACAGTAAAGATCAGCAGCTTTCCAGCACTTTGCACAATACAGGTGTAAGATAGGTCCATGTTTCAGTTACTATTGCATACTTAATCCATTGTCTGACAACAGAAACAGAAAAAGATGTAAATGAGAACAGTATCTCATTTAGAATTTGGTACTTTTAAAACATTATATATGTGAGCATAGAGAGTAGGAAAGGAGCAAACAAAGGACGAACTAAAAGACAGAATGAAAATACAACGCATTGACATCATGAATGTGCAAATTACTTTGTTGTCCCTTCTACTGACAATTATTGACTTTTTCAGTAGGTTTTAGCGTCCTCTCTTTGAAAGTGCAGGACCATACACAGTCAAATTCAATAAAATTACAGTAGCAGTTGAGAAATTCTAATTTCACATGTTTGTAGCTCACAATTTGCATTTGTATGATGTAACCATTGGATTTGATTGAGAAGCTTGTTTCATATGTACCATTATACCTTAAAGAGCTGATGGTACCTTATCAACCCACTAGAGCACTGCGCTCCCAGAATTCAGGCTTACTTGTCGTCCCTAAATTCTCTGAAAGTAGAGTAGGAACCAGAGCTTTTAGCTATCAAGATCCTCTCCTGTGGAATCATCTCCCACTTTCAATTCGGGAGGCAGACACCACCTGTATATTTAAGAGTAGGCTTAAAACCTTCCTTTTTGATAAAGCTTATAGTTAGAGCTGGTACAGGCTTGTCTTGGACCTGCTCTTAGTTATGCTGCTATAGGTCTAGAAGGTCGGGGGACACATGACACACAGAGCTTCTCTTTCCAGCTTCTCATTCCTCTTCTCAATCGTTATCATATCAAAGTAATTCATGTCTCATCAATGCATGTTACTGACTTGACTTCTTCCCCGGAGTCCCTTTGCCTTATTGTCCGCAGATCCAGGGCCACAGCTATGGCCACATCATGGATTAGGATCTGTGGATCACGTATCAGAGATCGTAATGGTGGATCCAGTATGGTGGATTCTGTATCGTGCTGGCTGATCGTGACAATAAAGGCGGATCCTTTATCGTTTTGGCATCGGAAAATGGTGGTGGACCACGACCAAGGTGGCAGCTGATGATGGATCCTAATGGCGACAATGAACAATGACTGTGGACTATAGTGGCATCCGATCTTGATGGTGGATCATGGTCTTGCTGGCGGCTGACCAACGACTATGATTGCAGAAAGACTGCTTGACACATAGTATTTCTCAGATACTTGACCCTTATTGACATTAATCCACCAATTCACTGACCTTCAGTTATGCTTCAGAAAGGTCTACCCCTATCAGTACTGCTAAAACCTTGATGATGTTTCCCTTCACACTTGACATCTATTGCACTTCTGTCCGTCCTGGGAGAGGGATCCCTCACATGTGGCTCTCTCTGAGGTTTCTACGTTCTTTTTACCCTGTTAAAAGGGTTTTTTGTAGTTTTTCCTTACTCTTGTTGAGGGTTAAGGGCAGAGGATGTCACACCATGTTAAAGCCCTATGAGACAAACTGTGATTTGTGAATATGGGCTATACAAATAAAATTTGATTGATTGATTGATATGTAAACAAGTAACAGACAGCACTGCAGAAAGAAGTTAACTTGCTGCTGGTTGATTTCTTAGAGAAAGGAACACCTCAGCAGCACAACAGGGCAAACTCCAGTGCCTTATCATTATCTGTAGCACATCTCCTTAGCCACTGTGGATAACAAGTTTACATTCATGCTGATTAGACTGTTAAAATATGTGAAGTTAGTACAGCCTTGATATTTAGGTTCTGGGTCCTGAGCTAACCACTTCCGACAAGCAGCTCTGAACTCAGCACAGCAGGGAGTGGGGAGTGATAACACTAAGACTGTGTTTAAAATCACCCACTCAGTCACTAACCCGTACATTACTACATAGGGTATTCTATATAGAGAATCATCATATCATGAATAAAAAACACTTTTGGACACAACTCGGAGCATTTTCTCTGCCATGTTAAATACATCATTGTCGCAGGATTATGACGGACAACAACAATAACTTCCGCCGGTGGACATTCCCACAATACATTTTAAATGTTTATTTTACTCGTAGTAGTAATACTTTGGGGTAAAACAAAAAAACATGTTGAAGGACAATCTTTAAATGTAAAAATAAACTTGTTTGCTGCAGTTTGTGCTGTGATAGCTGCTCTGCGCATATTTGTATTTGTTCCACAGTTCAGGATGTTGCTGCTGCTCTCTCTCCTCTCATCTCTGCCCTGATGGTATATATTGCTCTGTTAGTGACCATCGGTTAAACACTGTTTTCATGATGCATTATGGGAAACAATGAGACACCACTACAAAATGTTGAACTCACTATATAGTGGACTACAGAGTGATTTCAGAAACAGCCTAACTTGCTTCCATTACATAACATTAGATCCCTTGATATCATTTAATAATGGAACACCGATTATGCCCAACTATTCTTTGCTGTTCTTGGCAATTAACACCCCTCACTGCTCACAAGGAACCATCTGTCTATCATGTAAAGCTAGCAGAGCATTTGAAGAGCTTCCACCGATCAATAATAGCATTTCAAACATTTTATCTAGAAGAATCCCTAAATATCAGTTCTTAAAGTGCATGGATAATCTGGGATATTTTAATCCTTTGACTCTGTTCTGTTTTTCACATATAAAATAATTGGAAAATATGCTTCTGTATAACAATGAATACATTTATCTGGCCACACCCATACCAATATGTTCTCATTTTAAAACAGAACTTTAAAACTAAAATAATCTCCTGAAATGCACCTGAAAACGAACATCATGTGACCATTCGCGTACATTAATCATGTACGTGCCGTTGCAAACAGGAAGCCGATTGTCTACTGTGCAATTAGTTGCTTGGTTACAGATGATAAGAAGATGAGAAGCAACACAGGTGAAAAGCAACCGGACACTTTCATTTTCTTGGATTGATGAGGTAGAACTGTGATGCAGTTTTGTGGCTTGTGATGGAGCTATAGATACCCGAAGTCAAATTGGAACTTACTTCAGAAAAGAGTGATTGGACCAAGTAATGACGATGTACCTGTGCTGCAGCCCTGTATTTCTTCCCTGTGCCCATGGTGTAACTATTGTTAAAATCCCACATCAAAGTTTTAATGTCTTATACCAAGTGTTTCAGGGGAGGCTAATCTGTTTCCCCAAAAATATGAATTTACTTACCAAGTTTTTTTGACCTGAATGAAAAACATCATAGCAACAAGGAAACTATATGGGATAATTCAAAGGGAGTTAGGCCTCTATGCAAAAATAATACTGCTGTGGTCAGTGGAAGATCAGTGCAACAACAAACTCAATGCTGCGGGTCTACAATATGTCATGTCTCTGTCTAAGCTCAGTTTTTTCTGCTGTTATTTACCCTTGTGTCACATTTCAGTGAACTTTACTTCCTGTGTGGTTTCTGTCCTTCCTTGATCGCTTGCCCCACCCTAAATAGTTTCACCTGTGTCTAGTTTACTTCATGTATTTAAATCCAGTGTCCCCTGTTGTTCAGGCTTCTGGTCACGTCCCTGTTAGTGGTCTTGGAGTTGCAAAGTGAAAAAAATAGTTTGCTAACAAGTGTGAAACATGCTGCCTTGATTATCTGTCAGTCTGTGTGCAGACACTTCCATAGAATATAGGCATTGGTATATGGGCACACAGATGGCTTGGAAGACGTGGGCAATTTGGGTGTTGGAATACAAATAATCATCAGTTGCTCACAGGAACAAAACATGATTAACATAACAGGGCAGGAATATAACGAGCAGAGAAAGGTGAATGTGTTCTCAGTGTTATTCCTCTCTCTGCCTGTCTTGTGGGGCCCATGGCTCCCTGGGCCTGTCGTGACTTTATCTGAGTGGGGTGTTTGAATTGTTTCGTGCCCTGACTAGGCCGGTGCATGGTTCCCTCCACCAAATGACTAGACATGGAGCTCAGCTGATATCCCCCTGTGGCTTCTTTGAGGCTGTTGTTCCATCCAACTATATCTTCTTGCTCTCTATGTGGAAAAATATCTCCATTTGTAGTCCAGCCTGCTAAACTCTGGTTTGTTGTCTTTGGGAATCAAACAGACTTATTTATAATAAGGACTGAAACCAGACAACTTCAGTGAGAACAGTGACTTTCAGCTGTTTGACTTTTTGTAACTTCAAATAGTTTCACAGTACATATGTCTACTTAATGTTCATATGGAAAAAATACAGTCCTCAAACCAGTTTGTCACCTCATAAGACCGACCAGCAAATCGTGACAACCTGTGAAAGGGCTTCAAAACTGAAGATAATTTCTCAACCAAATAATACACAAGTAATTTCATAAACACAGAGATATGGTCTGTATATCTTTTTTTTAAAATGGTGCAAATACATCTAGTTTTTGTCTCGTCACTCTTGATGTCTAAGTAACAGGAGTCAGGAGAGCTGGATGAGACATGATCAAATAATGAACTGACTGTAGTTCTTCTTTGCTCATCACAGCATATTCAATGCTCAGTTACTTTAGTATACATGTTAACTTTCATGACAAGAACAACACAACAGTTGATTGAACAAGAGGCCACAGTGTGTGAATGTGTTTGCAGTGAGTTCAGAGTGATGAGAGTGAAGCTGTGACTCAGGATCCCTGTCGGACTAAATAAGATATCAAGCTTTTGAAAACCCTGCTAGGCTCAGGTGTTCTATCTGTACTGTACGTGTGCGTGTCATTTTATGATGTAAAACCCATGTGTTCTCCTCTCCTCCGATGTTCTCACCGACCCTTTCCGGAGCACTGCTCTGAGCTTCCGTGATCAAACTTTAGAGTCGCAGTCCTAAACGTGGAGAGTGGTTCTGGGGAGCTGAGCTGGAGTGGTGTCGGAGCTTATCCTGACTGTGAGGGGTTACGCATGCAAAGGGAGTCCACTTGTGCATCAATGCTTGCCCACAGGCAAGGATATTTTTGCCGTTGTTTAAATGTGCCTGTGTGCGTGTTTAGAAAATCATGGGGGATAATGTGAATGTCTTAAAAATATCCTACACAGATCCTCACAGTCAAAGTTGAATTTAAATGTGAACATCAATTTTACTTAGAGTATTTACAGATGTTGGGGAGCTCTGGTGCATATGTTTACATTTATAGGAACTCTCCGCTAATGGTGCTCCTCCTAAGGTGTTGGTTATGAAAAATGTAGCACACAGTGTACATGTTACACTCAGTGGCACAGAGTGAAGTCCAACTGTGTTGTCTCAAATCAAACAGTCATTGTGCACTCCCAGCCAATGGCCACTGCTGCATGTGAATGTGACTATCACCCACCAACTTATCTACCAGCTGCTTTGCTTCCTTAACTTGAAAATGAAAGTTTTACTTTCTTGTGTGTGTCATGCAACATGGAAGTTACACAATAGTGGTCCCTTCCCCTCTGCTACATATCCAGTCTCTTCCCTGCTCTGTTACATCGCTAACCAGTGGCGGCTCCGGCCAATTCTTGGGGGGGCAATTATTGCGATGATAGCTAAGTTGTTTTAATGGCTAAATAAACTTAAGTCAGCTAGACATTGTCATTAAGTACATTTGCATAACATTTATTTGTTCTGGTCACCTCACATAGCAATACCACCAGTAACCACAAGACAAGGATTGTTCCTTAGGCTACATACTGTACAGTCATTTTGTAGACAGGTCTTCAATAAAATGACTTAAAAATCCACTGTGGTCAACAGAAACACAAATCCATAAGTACCTTTTTGGAATATGAAGAGAGACCCGTTTTGCCATTGATAAAATAAGTGCGTCTCAAAATAATCAGATTCAGTTCACCAGATAACATTTTATTTAAGGTGCAGCAAATCAAGAACCTTTATTTTGTAGCTAGCTGTGTTGTTATTAAACAAATTAATGTTTGCATCGCCTTCTACTTACTACAGATCACAAAGTATCCACTAGATGGCAACATAAGACAAGGATGTTCCTTAGGATACACATTTTACAGTATTTGTGGAGTACTTCAGTACAATATTTAGGTACTTGTACTTTACATGATTTCCATTTCATGCTACTTTATACTTCTACTGCAATACATCTCAGAGGAAATTTTGGACTTTATATAACTTTCAGTAACTAAATCAGTTAATATTTTTCAGATTTTATAAAGAAACTGATAAGAAATCAGTTAAATACTATGCATTGTTATAGAATAAACTACTAACACTATAGAGATGAGTAAGCTCCACCTTGTCAAACTCTAGTAAAAATGCTCACACATTAATGCATCAAATGCCAATTTATCCTGATTTACTAGGACGACTGAACGGTATTTCTTTTAGCGACACGATCGAGTTGCTCCTCTCGTTAGCCATGTTGATCTTGAATGTGACAGTGGTGAGATCATAGCCACGGCGTGATTGGACCACCACGTATGACGAAAACACGTTAGTGCGAGCCCACCTGGAACCCATAGAGATTGCATTGCAGTGCCTGCAGTTAAAAAAAAAAAAAGAAGTCTTAATAGTCTATCACAGCGATGTGGGCGATCAACCAGACGGAAATCGCCCGTACTCTATTGAACAGGTCTTGATGCTGCAGCTGGTTGGACTTTGTATTCAGAGGCAGCAGGCAGGACACACTGTCTTGAGAATTTGAACAATTTAATACATTTTAAAATAATGACTATTATAATGAAACAAGGTATTACTATCATCTTTTTTTCTTTTGGAGGGCGGTGCCATATCGCACTCTATGGGCCAGCTGTCCCTGCTGCTAACAGAACTAGCAGTCAGGGATTAGATGTTAAAAGCCACTGGGCCGGTGTGCCATGTGGCAGCGAGTTGCACTGTGCATTTTGTGTTAGGTTATTATCTTCAGGAACCTGGACATTGTAATGGAACATTGGTTTATATATGGCCGGACTTTTGCACTAACTCTATCTAGTAAAGTTTTCTGTTGCACATCATTTCTGAGCCAGAAATGTCATAAGACGTAAACTTAGTTTTCTCTGACCTCAAGAGCCCCAGGAGATGCTGGTGAGTAAAAGCAAGTTTTCTTACACTCCTATTCTTTACATACACAACTCCACACATTTGCTAAAACCAACCTCTGGTGACAATTTATTTTTGTCAGCATGAGTTGATGGAGTTTGTGGGAAGAGAAAGACAGAGCGTATCCCCACCTGTGGGTCCTCTGTGACAGTTTGCTGTGCTGCTCTGTGCCATGGTTCATCAGACTCTCTCATGGTGCAGATTGTTGCAGCTTGTTTGGACATGAAAGCTGAATTGGGAGAAAACAACACATTTGTCTAAAAGTTTAGTTTCAACTCGACACCTGCCTCCATACAAACTAGTGCTGTCAAGTAAGAGCAAGCATAGGCATACAGGGACCTTTGTGTAGTTTGTATTCAGAGACTATATTAAGCAGTATGTACTGATCTAAATTAATCACAAAAAATTAATAATCTAATAAATCTAATTCATTGAAGCCATGGGAATGTTGGTGTCACCCATTGTCATGTCAGGTGCCTTTGTTTTTTATAAAAAAAAAAAAAGAGGTTGCATTGAGGATGATGTAATCAAATGAGCAGCAGTCAAATGTCACCATGTGATGGAAATGTGACATTTCTGTTTCATGTATTAATTCGAAGAAGGCCACAGTTAACGCATCACTTCACACACATCTGATGACTTTGTGTCGTCTCTTCATTGAAGCAGGAGCTTCAGTGGACATCATGATTTTCATTCCATATTTTGCTTTTCACAACAACCTTTACTTTTTACTTTCTATCATAGGCAATGGAGAGATAGAAAACATGGGTAGCAGAGGTCTCCCAGTTGGGCATCGAAATCTTGGACTACGGCTATGTGCTCAGAAGTTTTGGGCATTTCCATAATTGCAATGGGTTTGGTAAAATAAAATCCTCTTTTTGCAAGCAGAAAAGCTCTCCATAAAAATGAGGGGTTTTTTGTGCTGATAGAAGTGTATCTGCATCATTAATCATTTGGTGATTACTCATTTGGTGCTAACATGTTCTTCTTTGATTAGACATTGTCGGTTTGTGATCATAATTTGTATATTTTTACATTTAGTTTTTCTGCCTCATTCCCAGAATGGAAGAGTAACATATCTGCAGGTGGTAATTAGTGGGTTCCAAGCACCATGTGATAATTTGAGTGATAAAAGACCATCAGTAGGAAAAACAGCACGATTAAAGAGACAACTTCTTTGCACAAATATCTTTGAATAAAAACGGACAGTAACAACCCATTCACGTGCACAGTCAATTGGGAATTGTTTGTCAGAGGTCAATGTGTATCTGGACTTGGTTAAATTTGAAGTGTAAGAGTTTTCAGATTTAAATTGGAAGACAATGTGTTTTTAAAGCAACATGGTCCCAAAAGATGCATCTCAAACTTTGACTACACTATGATGTTATATGTTTAGATTTTATGTTTGTCTTCTTTTCAAGGTCGATTTAGTGTCTGAACAACCTCAAGACATTTCCTCTTTGCCCACTCTCCAAAACTGCACATCACAGCCAACACCTGAAGTAAGACAGACACCCCAGACAGATGTCTGACAAAACTGATATAGATTCCTGTTACTTAACAGTGTAACCAGTTATATCAACATTTAAGCATTTTTATCAGGTTATGAAAGCATCTTATTTTAGTATTGCTACTGTTGTGCACACAAAGGAGCAGATTGAGTCTGGCTAATTGTTGTTATTGTTAATCATAAAATATGATTATTAATACAATTTAAATGATTAATTATAATTAATAATAACGGGGCACCACCCTGGTATCAGGGACCAATAATCAATCTGTAAAAATCTAAATCAATCTCAATTTCTTAAGGGTAAAATACCCGCTCTTGCTCTAACGGCAGCAAGTCTAAACAGTGTAAAGTGCTGTCTCTGGACGCGCGCAACAACACAGTAATACATGAGGACTCAGTGGTCCGACACAATATTACATTCAACAATAAAAACTAACTATTCAACTAGTCTCTGCCCAGACACAATATTACATTCGACAATAAAAACTAACTATTCAACTAGTCTCTGCCCAGACAAATAAGCCTCTTACTTTAGTGCTGGTTCGTTGTGCGTAATCGGCGCGGTCCATGAATGGCAGCAGGACGGTGTCAGTTATCTCGTCCCGAGAATGAACGGTGATGAGCTGATTTCCTCAGTGGCAGTGGTGGGAATTCTTTCTGTCTGTGAACTCATCCCGCGAGTTAAAGACTTGTGGCCTAGGTCTTTTAAAAATACAATAGTAAAAAATAAGAAACAAGGTTCACTCAAAAAAGAAGTTAACAACGAATCTGAAGATAAAACAAACGTCTGCGTGTTTGTTCCAGTTAATGTCAGTTCATTTGAGGCCTTATTGTCTGGGCAGACAAATGTAACTAGACTATCTAAATAAAAACACAACACACTATTTCATGTTCAAATAATGCCCTAGGCAGTAATTGTCAGGGCATCAGAAACTGTGAAACAAAGAAAAGGGAAAGAATAACAAAAGGAAAGTTTGAGGTTAGTGAGTCAGCTACTTAGACTGTAGCAGGCTGTTGTGTGAACCTTGGTGGAATGAAGAGGAGTAATTTGGCCTGGAGTTGCTGAATGTACTTGTACATAATGTAAGCTGCAACTACCGTGATGATCCAACCACTAAGGAGCAGCCCAAGGGCAACCATGCTAATGGGCTGTTCCGTGTAAGTAGGTGACCGATTGATTAAATAGAAATTTCCACGACAGTACATCAAACACAAAGTCATACAATTGTCTCTCGGTAAGTTCAATTCTAACATATGCAGATGGACTCAATGTACAATCAGAAGGACATTATACAAAGAGCAAAGAACACTCCTCAGCTCTGTGTTCTTATGCATCACAAGCCCCTCCCTGAGAGAAGCAGAAGGTATTCCATCAGCTCCTTGATGTCTGATCAGGGTGGGCAGACATCCTGTCGCCATCTCTGTTCCAGACCCCTGGAGTGACTTCTGGTGTGAACCATCTGTCTCAGAGACTCCTTATCTTCGTTTACAAGACAAAGATCCCTGCACCCATCTACTCAGACACCTTGAGTGACCCCTGCAGTGAACCATTTGCCCAGTGACACACAAAGGGAGGAAGCCATAAACATCTAAGTTCCTTGAGCAACACTTGTAAAATGTAAGTTAACTCACAGGAACACATTTGTTCATACATCCTTCTACATACATATATGTTTCTTCTATTAATCATTACCCAAATCCAGACCACATAAATAATTTGTAACATCCCTGATGAAAGGTTTGCTGGAACAGATCCAATGAATGTCTTTTGTTTTGGTGCACAAACTTAAATTTGGGATGAGATTGAGCGAGGGGTCTTCTTCATGGTAGGCGAGTAGTGGTGGTGTTCTAAGGTGAACATGTGTGTTACCTTGCCAAAACCCAACGTTGAGAACCGACTTCAGGCAATACACATTCTGCTGCTCAATAATAGGTAAGTTGATAATGAATATTGGAATTGCACTGCCAAGACTAAATGCCAAGTGTACCTGGGAAGGCTGTACAACAGTAGTGGTAGTAGACTTCAGGATTCTCTCAACAAGTTCTAAGGAAACCAGATAGGCTGGGATCCAACCAGCACTCAGGCTGTTAATGGATGAGGTCTTGCATCAGGTCTTTCACTACCTGTACATATGTTATGTCATCCTTAACAATTACTGACAGTCTGTAAGGCATGTGTTTTACACAGGTCCTGTAACTGCTCTTGTTGGAGGTCAAGTCTCTGTTGGATTTCCGGCATTTCCTCGTCCAGTTCGCTCATATGTCTCTGGAGTGCATTGAGACTCACCGAATTGGCTGCTGATAGGCCAATTGAGAAGAGGGACCCAATAACTGATGCTGCCGCGATTAGACCCCCAAGGAACCTCTTTGGTCTTCTTTTGTCACTGAGATTTTCCTCTGTGACAAGGAACTATTCGAGAATATGCACAGTGGTCTGCTTGGCATGTTCCACTGTGTCATGAGTTTGGATTCCGCTTAATCTCCCCTCAGTCAGCTGTGGGGAATACGGATGTGTTTATGGTACACATCCCAGGGATCTAGGCGTGAGTAGACTCTTTGGGTGTAGAGTCAGCAGCAGGTGATGAGGAGTCCAGGTGTATTCTGAAGAACAATGCCAGTTGGTAGGCCTTGTTCAACCACCTGAGCAGTTCGAGCCATTCGTAGACTGAGGAAAATGCCAATAATCCAAAGGAGTGTCATCCTGAAACAAACAAACCTTGGTTACTATTGAGCGTGGAATGAAGGTGATATGGTGCTTCAGTGTCTGGCTTCTTAGGGGAGCCTGGAGGGACAGGTACCTCAAGGTTCCTTATCGCTTCAGCCACACATCTCCGTATCAAGTCCTCCATCCTAGAATGCATTCCATGTTTTGGATTTCTGTCACCATACCTATACTCCTGGTATTGATGGGGGTTCCGTTCGGGACGATCCCTACTTCTCTGTTGTGAGTAGTTTTGGTATCTCGGTCTAACTTTATTGTGGGGCTGGTTTGAATCCTCACCCCCCTGGTTTGGTTTGACGCCCTGTTGTCGGAAGGGTCGGCGTCCCTGGTTCCCTACTCTGGTATTCACTTTGGTGCGAGGCATCTCATTGCCTTCCAGCACCAGGTCCATATTTGGTTGGGCTTGGATCCCCAAGACCCTAGGCTAATTGTGCGTATCTCCTTATTTCCTGCATGGTAAGGTCACCTGCTCTGCAGTGCATTGTGACCTCATAGAGCACACTCTCAGTGGAGGTTGTGCAGAAATAAGGACTTAAAGGAGGTATCCTCCTATAGACCAGGGGCGCTACGCCCTTGGAAATACACCGTTCTCAGGCGTCTATAGTACTCCCTCGGCGGTTCATTCAACTTTTGCGCAACAGCGAATGCGCCAAGGGTAGCAGAGGCCTGATCGGTGAACAACAAGTACTCTTCTCGCAAGGCCTGGCAAAGTGTGGAATAACGTTCTCTGGTACCAGGTGGGAGTGTTTCCATCAAAACATGTACACTCCTGGCCGTGGTTTTCCAGACCAGCTTTAGCTTTTCTCGGAATGAGGCCTGAGGCAAGTCAAGGAGACAACGTTCGACCTCACGAAGGTAGTCGTCTACATTGGATTCCCGACTACTGGGATCAAAGCGCTCTGTCTCTTGACAGGGACTCAAGCTGATGAGTGCGGATTCCCTCTGAGGTATTGATCCTGACAACCACCACCTCCTGGCCCTGCACTTGGAGTGGAGCTCCATCGTGCACCATGTCGTGCATGAGCATTGTTGGCAGGCGGGGGTTCAACGTCAGCCATGCTCCTCGCCACCTGAAAATAATATCCTGTCCTCCAGGGCAGAGTTCTTCCATCATCGAGGCCCTGAAACAGTGTGGCTCAAGACTGGACGTGACAGGACTGGACAGGGCTATCTCTTTTGCCTGAGATGCACGCAGCTGTGATTGCAGCCGGTCATCCAGGTCTTCCGGGCTCAGAGTCTCACCGCTTACCTTCGTGATGAAGTAAACTCCTGGTCCTGTTCCCAGGAGCCTTTGTGTGGGTGAGACAACACTTCCCTGACTGTCCCCTGTATCCTCCGTTTATATAAGCAGTTCCTCTATCTTTTGGTCACAGGTGCTTGCATTATAATTATTTAAATCACCTACATCCTTGGTGGAGAGGTTGATGAGACCAGCGACCAACTCTGGCAAGCCAGTGGACTTCCTTGTTTCACGGTGGTCCTTGCTACTCATTTTGTTTCCTGAGTACAAGACACCTGGTGGACTGATCAAGCTTGCTTAGATAAAAGCGGGTAAAATACTTAGGATGCCGTTTAAGGCCACTGCACAGGTAAAGCTTTAACCTGTGTCTAACAAAGTAACACTACAGTGTCTTGGATAACTACTATAGCAGTTCTACTGGGGTAGCTTGGCGGTTCTTTCCCTTAAACTTGCTGTTAATGTTGCATGTGTTCTCAAAAATCAAATGCATGCAAAATCTCTCCAATAAAAGCTACTAACCACTAGTATGCCATCAGCAACCAACCACAGTTACACAAAGCAATAATATCAATATGCCTGGCAAAGATATAAAGGAATAATAAAAGTTACATTGAAAAAAATATTTAATTTTAAAAATCAATTATGATTATTGTACATAAGTATTATGACTGGCTGGAATAAGACTGGCCTCACACGGGGCACCGTTATTTTGTGCACACGAAGGAGCAGATTAAGTTGTTGGCTAATTGTTAATAATCATAAAATATGAGTATTAATAAAATCGGTGGGGGGAAATTGTCTATAAACTTTTCTTAATGTCTGTGGTCAGGGTGGATGAAACTGTTGGTGGTGCGGGCCCGGATGCTGCGGTACCGTCGGCCAGATGGCAGCAGGCAAAACAGTTTATGGCTGGGGTGATAGGGGTCTTTAATTATCCGGTTGGCCTTCTTCCTACACCGCTGGGTGTTGAGGTCCTCCATAGATGGTAGCTCCGTCCTGGTGATGTGCTGAGCAGACTTCACCACCCTCTGTAAAGCCTTACGGTTCAGGGCAGTGCAGCTGACATTCCAGGCGGTGATGCAGCCAGTCAGGATGGTATTATGGTGCACCTGTAGAAATTGCAGAGAATCCTGGCATCCATGTTGAGCCTCCACAGCCTGCGGAGGAAGAAGAGCCGCTGTCTGATGGAGTCTGTGTGATGGGTCCAGGTCAGGTCATCACTGATGTGGACCCCAAGGAACCTGAAGATGCTGACTTGCTCCACCGTAGTCCCGTTGATGGAGAGGGGGGCGTGTTCTACTCCTTGTCTCTTCCTGTAGTCCACGATCAGCTTCTTCGTTTTGTTGCCGTTGAGATGGAGGTTGTTGTCCTGGCACCAAGATGTAGGCCTTCTCAATGTCGCCGGTGATCAGCATATTTCATGATGGTGTTGGCGATGTGGGTGGCCATGCAGTAATGTGTGAACAGGGAGTCCAGGAGAGGACTGAGCACGCAGCCCTGGGGGGCACCGGTGTTGAGAGTCAGAGTGGAGGATGTGCTGCTGCCTATCTGCACCGTCTGTGGTCGGCCTATCAGGAAGTTCAGGATACAATCACAGAGGGGCGATGTTAAGCCCAATGTTGTGCAATAGTAGGTAGACTTGATGTTGGCTAAATATTAATAATCATAAAATATGATTATTAAAAATAATAAAACTATTAATTAAAAATGATAAAGTTATCAATCAAGAATAATAAAATTTGTAATTATAATTTCTAAAAGACGGGGCACCACCCTGGTATCAGGGACCAACAGTCAATCTGTAAAGATCAGTCTCAGTAATCTGAAAAAGTTCAATTAGAAAATCTCAATATTTTACTATTAATGATTAATATATTGAACAGTGAAGGTTTAAGTTCGAGCACTGACTATCTGATCCAGCTGTATTCACATATATGCACAAATAATCACAAAATACCAGTACTTTAAATACAATAGAATTTATTGAAAGTCTGTGATAACTCGGCCTGCGAGTGAAAGACTTTTGCCGCGGTCTTTTTCAAAATAAAAATCAAGGTAACAGGAAGTTCACAAAAAGGGGAACGTAAACTTGAGATAAAAATAAAAGTACAAACGTGTGGATTAATTGCTCCCTTCGAGCGGCTGGATCGTCTGGAGTTACCGGGAGCGGTTGTGGTCAGATCTTCAGCATACGGGAAAAAGCCAAAATGTCTGTGAGCACATCTGCCAGATGATCTGAACTCACCTTGAGAGCTCAGCCAGGGATGCCATCAGGTCCAGGTGCCGTGTGTGTTAATACGGCTATTACAGGGGGGCAGCGGTCCTCCTGGGCAGAATAGAGCAGAATAAATAACAAAAAAACTGAAAAAAGAGTAGAGCTGTGGGGGAGCTTGAGACACGGCCGCCTTCCTCGGCGCCATCGTCACTATCCCTCATACCGAGTCTGTTTCTCTCCAACTCCACGTCTCTTACAAACAAGATGGATGAGATCAGAATGAGAGATATGATACATTATCTTATTACGAATGGGAGGGAGTATGGATGTACCTGTATAAATGTATTTAATACTCAATGGTTATGTTCAATCAGCTCTAATTTTGTTACATTGTGTCTACTGACAAATTGGTTAATATTTGATGTATCTTTATTTTAATATGAATATTTTGATTTTTTTTAACCCCTCCCTTTGTCTTGCTTTGGTACGTGCACCCAGGAATCTCTCTCGTAGTTTGCATTTGGAGAAGAGAGAAAAAGAGGTCTGAGGAGAGGATGTAAACTGATACAGTCCTTCTTTTATGTTATATCATTATAGTAAACACAATCTAAAGAGAGCTGCAGTGTCACTGTGTTTGCTTGGTGTGTGTCCTGAACCTATTACATGTGTCTTTATGACAGGAGACAGTGGAAACACTGTCTCCTGTCATAAAGACACTTCAACAAAAATGGAACGATTCTTGTAGGAGCTTTAGTGAAAAGGTTACAAAAAACAGAAAGTCATCAGCTGAACACGGCCGACAACTGATGAAGAAAGATATTTTGACAACCTGAATCCAGGTTAAATACAAGAGCTCTGTTGTGCATTCGGATACTATGAAATTTAAAATGAGTGATCGCAGATCGAGAGTTGGAGGCGGCAGAAATTTGTTATCCCTCAGTGGGCATCATAAATGGAGCGACACCTGCGTGCTAGTTCAGGCAGCCAACTAGAGCTGCGCTGCTCCAATCATTTGGACACCATGTGACATACCTCACTCTCCACAATAATGTATAATACACACCAACCTTATTAGGTGGTCTATTTAAGCAGAGAAAATGTCCCATCACTCCCTTTGCTTGCCCTGCTGTCAGTATTGCTACCAGTTGTTTCAGCCCCTCCACCACCTCAGCATCCACCTGAAGGCTCCGATGGGAGGGTTATAAATATTTGCTCATCACTCCCATCATATCTATGTAATCATATCGGGGGGAGTGATGAAGTTGGAGCCCAGATGCCAAACACTAACCTGTTCTACAGTTGCAATAAACGTTTGAACGTGTATTGGAAAAATTAAGTAAGTAAGTGTGGTTGAAAGCTATTTTGTAGTTGAAGAGTAACTTTTTGCAGACCTGTCCAAATGCTTTATGACCTGACAGTGTCCTTCCGTTAGATGTTACCTTAAAAGGCCAAGTGAACCACATGTTTGAAGAGGAACACTCGCTGAGCAGATGACATCTCATTAGCAGTGTGTTAGCGGAGCAGCAGCAGCTCTAGTGCTCTGTGTGTGAGGTGTCCAGGCACAGTATTGAGTTGTGGGTCACGTTAAACCACACCCTCATCATGGTTGGAAAATGGTGGGAAACACTGCGATGGGGGAATTTTTTTTCCAAAATGCTATTTCCAATGTATGATGAGCTTATGCATTCATTCAGCTTGGAAATGGAGTCAATGAAAATGTGAAGGTGTGGCAGGACAAGGAAAGACAGAGACGCAGGTACTGCTTACTGTTGTTTATTCTGCAGTTGGTAAGAACTGGCACATGTTCCCCATACGGGAAGTATATATAGCCACAGCTTTAACATTACCCATAAACCCACTGGGTGAGAGGACACACCCATGAGTGCACGCCACACAGCCCCCCCCCGAACACCCAGAGGGAAAAAAATAAAATGGGACAAAAGTCAGTACCTCTCAGGGGGTTTAACAAGGCAACCATAACGGCTACGCCGATCCCCATCCGCAAACGCAGGGGTGGAACAAGCAGAAGGGACATCATTTACAACAGGCACAGGATCAGGAGGCACAACTGGAGAAAACAACACAGGGGCCTTAGAAGGGGGGCGACCACGACGGGGAACCCGGGCCGGTAGCACCTCTTCGCCGGCCAACAGATGAGCTGGCTTAAGTCTGTCTAATGAAACACGCTCCCTGCGCCCGCCCATGTCCAGAATGAAACTTTTAGAACCCGCCTCTAACACTCTAAACGGGCCGTCATACGGGGGCTGGAGGGGAAACCGGTGAGCATTGTGACGCACGAAAACAAACCGAGCGGTCGCGAGATCCGTTGGCACGGAAGACCGAGGAGAAAAATGATGCACGGGCATCGGTGCACAAGCGGCCCGTGACGCAGGACGCGGAAAGGGGGCCGAGCTCTGAGGCAGAAACTCCCCTGGGACGCGGAGCGGCTGACCGAGTACCAACTCTGCAGGCGAGGCATCCAGGTCGGCCTTAGGAGCCGAGCGCAACCCGAGCATCACCCACGGCAACCGATCCAACCAGTTTGCATCTGAGAGCGCAGCCCGCAATGACGCCTTAAGTGACCGGTGAAAACGTTCACACAAACCGTTAGCCTGGGGGTGGTAGGCAGTGGTACGGTGAACCTGTGTGCCCAAAGACTTTGCTAGCGCTGACCAGAGCTCCGAAATGAACTGCGGGCCTCTGTCAGAGGTGATATCAGACGGTGCACCAAAACGTGAGACCCAAGCTGAAATAAAAGCGCGTGTCACGTCCGCAGATGTCGTGGAAGACAGAGGAACCGCCTCTGGCCACCTAGTGGTCCGATCTACCATGGTAAGGAGATGTGTAAAACCCTGGGAAGGGGGAAGAGGCCCCACAAAGTCGATATGCACATGATCAAAACGCCTGGCTGGAATCAAAAATGGCTCGAGGGGCGCCCTAGTGTGCTGGTGAACTTTCGCGCGCTGACACGCCACACACGTGGCCGCCCACTCTTTGACCTCTTTACGAAGGCCAGGCCACACAAACTTCGAAGACACCAACTTCACCGACGCCCGGACACCCGGATGAGAAAGAGAGTGCACCATATCAAAGACCCGACGGCGCCAAGCAACCGGCACCACCGGGCGGGGGCGGCCCATGGAGACGTCGCAAAGGAGGGCAGGCCCACCATTTTGTACAACTGCCTCCTCCAGCTCCAGACCGGTACTCGCAGCTCTCAGTGCAACAATACCCGGGTCCCCAGGTTGATCGGCAGCCAGTGCGGCAAAATCAACCCCAAGATGCACAGGGCACACCAGCACCCGCGACAGGCAGTCTGCAACCGGGTTCGCTTTACCCGCCACATGTTGGATGTCCGTTGTGAATTCGGAGATCGCCGCTAGATGGCGCTGCTGGCGAGCAGACCATGGCTCTGTCACCTTCGCCATAGCAAACGTCAATGGTTTGTGGTCAACATAGGCCGTGAAAGGGCGGCCTTCCAGCAGGAAACGGAAATGACGTGTAGCCAGGTACAACGCTAACAGTTCCCGGTCAAACACACTGTATTTTCGCTCACTGTCTCGCAAACCGCGGCTAAAAAATGCAAGGGGCTGC
Source organism: Verasper variegatus (assembly GCA_026259375.1). Taxonomy (NCBI): domain Eukaryota; kingdom Metazoa; phylum Chordata; class Actinopteri; order Pleuronectiformes; family Pleuronectidae; genus Verasper; species Verasper variegatus. Next base: position 22,698,996 of record CM048043.1, on the reverse strand, counting down.
CACGCACCCGCAACACGCTGTTCAACAACTGCACCAACAGCCACATCCGAAGCATCGGTTGTGAGGGCGATGGGCGCCCGAGACGCGGGGTGCGCCAGAAGCGCCGCGTTAGCCAGGGCAGCCTTAGCCCCCTCAAAAGCCTGGATCCTCACAGGGGTCCAGTCAACCGGGTCCTTGGCACTCTTAAGCTTCAAAGCACCATACAATGGTTGCAGGAGTTGGGCCGCACGAGGCAAGAAACGATTGTAAAAATTTACCATGCCCAAAAACTCCTGTAGCGACCTGACCGAGACCGGACGGGGAAAATCCGCAACTGCATGCACCTTCGAGGGCAAAGGAACCGCACCCTGCGACGAAATGCGATGGCCCAAAAAGTCTATGACAGACAGCCCAAACTGGCACTTGGCTGTGTTGACAATGAGACCATGCCCATCAAGGCGCTGGAAAACCTGCCTAAGGTGCGACAAATGTTCATCAGCCGACGGGCTGGCCACCAAGATGTCGTCCAAATAGACGAAAACAAACGCGAGGTCACGTAGCACCGAGTCCATCAATCGCTGAAACGTCTGCGCTGCGCCTTTGAGGCCGAACGGCATTCGCAGGAACTCGAAAAGCCCAAACGGTGTAATGACAGCAGTCTTGGGCACATTCTCTGCCCAAGACTGCTGTCATTACACCGTTTGGGCCACCAAATCGATTTTAGAAAAAATTGTCATGCCCGCCAGACGAATCGAAAAATCCTGAACATGCGGAATGGGGTAACAGTCATGGGCCGTAATGTTATTTAAACGGCGGAAGTCGCCGCACGGCCGCCAAGAACCGTCCGCCTTGGGCACCATGTGGAGCGGTGAAGCCCACGGGCTGTTGGACCGCCTAACGATCCCCAAACGCTCCATGGTAGCAAACTCCTCCTTCGCGGTGGCTAACTTCACGGTGTCGAGGCGACGCGAACGTGCGAAAACGGGCGTACCCGCAGTGGGAATGAAATGTTCCACGCCGTGTTTAGTAACCGCGGCAGAAAATGCGGGCGTTGTCAGCGAAGGAAATTCCGCCAGTAAGCGCTGGAAGACATCCTCTGACGCAGCGAAATTAGCATGTGTTAACGGCCCGGGTCCCCCTGACTGACACGGAAAAGACGCAAAAGACACAGCATCAATGAGCCTGCGATTAGCTACATCCACTAACAACCCATTAGTGCACAGAAAATCTGCCCCGATAATAGGAACCGTAATGGAGGCTACAACAAAATCACACAGAAATTTGCGTCCATTGAAACACACAGTCACAGACTTGGTACCAAACGTCTCTATAGCCGAACCGTTAGCCGCTGTCAGACGCGGACCACTGCCACGGGCCGAGAGGTCCGTAGCTGCAGGAGGGAGAAGGCTCTTCTGCGAGCCGGAGTCCACCAGGAACTGATTACCTGATATGGAGTCATGAACGAACAGCAGCTCCTCTTGATCACCAGCGCCCACGGCTGCTACCGAGCGCCGGCTCTTCCGTTTCCCAGTGCCTCGAACGCACACGGAGGAACGCAGCGGCGCGCCTTGCTGCCGAAGCGCTGATGGAAGAAACACAGCTGGCCGCGCTGTCTGCGGGTGGAAACTGCAGCCGTCAATGCCGGAACCTCGTTCTCCAACATCGACTGTGAGGACTCCACGGCCACACTCTGCACGGAGACGTTCCTCGAAGTCAGCAGGATCCGGTCCGCCTGCTCAGCCAATCCACGGAAGTCGCCGGCCGCCAAACAAGAAGAGTTGGCGAGGGCTGCGCGCACCTGCAGCGGGAGCTGGCGCAGAAAGATGTGCGGGAACAGGAAACCCTCATCCTCGGAGCCCAGCAACGACAGCATCTCGTCCATCAGGTCCACTGCCGAACCATCGCCCAAACCGGGAAGCGACAGTAGCTTGTCCGCTCTCTCCGCGGCTGACAAGCTGTAGCGTCGTAGGAGAAGCTGCCTGATGGCGGCGTACTTTCCTCGCAGCGGCGGGGCTCGCAGGAGCTGCATCACGCGCCGGGTGGTTTGCTGGTCCAAAGCCGCGACCACCAAAAAATACCTGGAGTCGTCTGCCGTTACTCCTCGCAGATGGAAGAGAGCCTCGACGTGCTGAAACCACGGCGGGGTCGTTCTGCCAAAACTCCGGCAGTTTAACGTGCTCCGCGGAGCTGGTCGATCGCAGAAGCTGTGGCGCCATGGTCGTTGTGGAGACACGGTCCACGGGCGCCGGGGAAGAAAACACGTCTTCCCCCGATGAGGAAGGGACACTATCCTCCTCTACCTCGAACATGTCCAAAAAACGGGGTCACCAATGTGGCAGGACAAGGAAAGACAGAGACGCAGGTACTGCTTACTGTTGTTTATTCTGCAGTTGGTAAGAACTGGCACATGTTCCCCATACGGGAAGTATATATAGCCACAGCTTTAACATTACCCATAAACCCACTGGGTGAGAGGACACACCCATGAGTGCACGCCACAAAGGCATCGATCACAGGATATATTCATCCTCCTCAGTTGTGCAGTGATGGGTGTCACAAACAGGCGGTGTGTTTATAGCAGCTCTGGGGGAGTAACATCTGGAAGGTACAATGAGAGTCACACCTCCACCGAACCCAGTATTCCTTGATCCCTAAATAGCAATATCTTTATGACCTTCTTTAATGATAAAATTCTAACTATTAGAAATCAAATCAAACATCTCCTGCCCTCAATTGGCACTAATACCCTACCAAGAACAGAAATCGCAGAAACAGCTAAAGATCCTACCAATTATTTAGACAGCTTCTCTCTGATCAGCCTTGATCAGCTGACCAAACTAATCTCATGTTCTGAACCAACATCTTGTATCTTAGATCCCATTCCTACAAAATTACTTACAGAAATTCTACCCCTAATTGATAGCACATTACTGAACACAATAAATCTGTCATTATCATCAGGATATGTACCACAGTCTTTTAAAATAGCTGTAATCAAACCCTTTCTCAAAAAACCCACCCCACCAATATCTAACCTCCCCTTCCTGTCTAAAAAAAAAAGTTGTAGCCAATCAGCTGTGAGTTTCTCCAGGAAAATAATATGTATGAAGACTTTCAGTCGGGTTTAGAGCCAATCATAGCACAGAGACAGCCTTGGCAAAAGTCACGAATGACCTTCTAATAGCTTCAGATCAGGGATTTGTGTCTGTCCTTGTTCTGTTAGATCTTAGTGCAGCATTCAACACAATTGACCATAACATTTTACTACAGAGACTAGAACAGTTAATTCGCATTAAAGGATCCGCCCTGAACTGGTTTAAATCCTATTTCTCTGATCGCTCCCAATTCGTGCAAATTAATGATGAGTCATCTGTGCGCACCGAAGTTAACCATGGTGTTCCACAGAGCTCTGTGCTCGGCCCAATTTTATTCTCATATATGCTTCCACTCGGAAACATTATCAGGACACACTCAATCAGTCAATTTCCACTGCTATGCGGATGACACCCAGTTATACTTGTCAATAAAACCTGAACAAAGTAATCAAATAACTAAACTCCAAGCATGTCTCAAGGACATAAAAACCTGGATGACCCGCAATTTTCTCTTATTGAACTCAGATAAAACAGAGGTTCTAATACTTGGCCCTAAACACCTTAGAGATACATTATCTAATGATATAGCTGCGCTAGACGACATTGCCCTTGCTTGCAATGAAACAGTCAGGAACTTGGGAGTGATCTTCGATCCTGATTTATCCTTTAATTCACACTTAAAACAAATTTCTAGGACCGTCCTTCTTCCACTTGCTTAATATCTCCAAAATCAGACATGTCCTTTCTCAAAAGGATGCAGAAAAACTAGTCCACGCCTCTGTTACATCCAGACTGGATTATTGTAATTCATTATTATCAGGCTCCAGCAGTAAGTCGTTAAAGACTCTGCAGCTTGTCCAAAATGCTGCAGCATGTGTCCTGACAAGAACCAAGAAAAGAGACCACATTTCCCCAGTATTAGCTTTGCTACGCTGGTTTCTGGTTAAATCTAGAATAGAATTTAAAATTCTCCTCCTCACCTTCAAGGCCCTTAATAATATGGCACCATTATACCTCAAAGAGCTGATGGTACCTTATCAACCCACTAGAGCACTGCGCTCCCAGAATTCAGGCCTACTTGTCATCCCTAAAGTCTCTAAAAATAGAGTAGGAGCCAGAGCTTTCAGCTATCAAGCTCCTCTCCTATGGAATCATCTCCCACTTTCAATTCGGGAGGCAGACACCACCTGTACGTTTAAGAGTAGGCTTAAAAGCTTGGATCCAGTATGGCGGATTCTGTATTGTGCTGGCTGATCGTGATAATAAAGGCGGATCCTTTATCGTGTTGGCATCGGAAAATGGTGGTGGACCACGACCAAGGTGGCAGCTGATGATGGATCCTAATGGCGACAGTGAACAATGACTGGACTATAGTGGCATCCGATCTTGATGGTGGATCATGATCTTGCTGGCTGCTGACCATAGACCATGATTGCAGCAGGACTGCTTGATACATAGTATTTCTCAGATACTTGACCATTACTGACATTAATCCACCAATTCACTGACCTTCAGTTATGCTTCAAAAAGGTCTACCCTTATCAATGCTGCTAAAACCTTGATGATGTTTCCCTTCACCCTTCACATCTATTGCACTTCTGTCCGTCCTGGGAGAGGGATCCCTCACATGTGGCTCTCTCTGAGGTTTCTACCTTCTTTTTACCCTGTTAAAAGGGTTTTTTAGTAGTTTTTCCTCACTCTTGTTGAGGGTTAAGGGCAGAGGATGTCACACCCTGTTAAAGCCCTATGAGACAAATTGTGATTTGTGAATATGGGCTATACAAATAAAATTTGATTGATTGATGATGAGCGACCAAATGTCTACATGGACGATAGAATGGAGGAATGTGAAAGTAATGCTGTCCGTCTATGCTTCTTCTTTGGGGTTAAATTATACTACTTGACAGGCTTATGCAGGAACAACATCGAAAAAACAGTCGTCAAAACTAATTATGGCAATCACTGAACACACAAATGACTGACATAAACATTATTATCAATGTACTAATAATCGCACACAGCCACAAACCTTTTTTTGTTTGTTTATTTTTTAATTTTTTTAGGCCATTTTGCTTCATTTATCACTTATCATTATTCATGAGAATAATTTTATATTTGTCATTTTCATCCAAACACAAAGCTGCCATACTCCACATATACTAAACAGACCCCAACACACGAAACACAGCAACATAAGAAACCTTTTTCTTTCTTTTTTTTCAGCAGTGGAGGTGAGGGCGGACTGGGTTCGTTGTGGTGTGTATGTCAAAAAAGGCCACAACACTCCTCACGCAGGCACACACACAAATAATTCACATCATTGGACATCTTAAGATTGTTGCATGGATGCAAATTTGATTAAATATATTGTATTATTTTTGTATGATTTTGCATCTTGTTTATCACACAATCACATTTAATGTACTTCAATTATTTTGGATCATAGATGCATGCATCATGTGGAAAGTATGTGATTTAAATAGTATTTAGTAACTACATCATATGATATGAACATGGCCTGAGGCCCTGTGCCAAAAGCAATGGTCCGTGCTGGGTGGTAGCCTATGTTACACAAAGTAACATCAAACAGACTGCTGCAGGCATTATTTGAGTTTCATTTTACAAAGTTTGTTGTTTGAATCTAAGGAACATAAGCAGCCAAAGTATTCACAAGGTGAAAATGTTCCACTCATCCAAAGGGATCACCAGAAACCTAATCTTTAAAATGTTGCTTGCCTTCCTCTTTACCTTTTTATCCAGATATTAAATAGCCTGTTTAGAGGCCCTGGGGGGAAACTGAACTGGACCTGTGTGCCACTATTGTTTGGCATTTGAGATATATGCTGTTTTTGCTTTCTTGCCTGGAGCTAACCAAGAATATCAATACCACACATGTGCTGATCAGTATGGAGCTGAAATTCAAGTAGCTGATTGGCTTAGCTGTGTATAAGAAATGAAAGGAAAGGGAAACCACTAGCCTGGCTCAGATACTATGATTACTTGTTGCAATTTTGTATTATTAATACTGTGGCATTAGTGTGTAAGCAGCATTTTATACACTCCTATACAATCTGACATAAGATTAGTGATGAAGTGAACAGTTATAGTCTTCAATATTTACAGAGTTATTTGTAAATATTCAGTGTGGTGAGTTTGAGATGGTTGACAGTGATTGGAACTGAGCCTGGACTTTGTGGATCCCTGTGTTTTCAAGTTTGTGACATAGTCCAGGATTGAGGTGGCGAGGCCGTGATCCACATCCATCATTTTATCAGGAGTGAGGGTTGTATGGCGATGAATCCACTGAAGACGCCAAAGAACATGATTCTCACACGACATTCAGGCCTTTCCAGGTGGGAAAGGTATCTCTGGAGAAGGTGGATTACAGTATCATCCACACTGTGCAAACTGCAGTGTCTTAATGAGTGAGAGCACCAGAGGATGGAAGTACAGGTCAGGACCAGCCTCTCCAGGGCATTCATCAAATGAGAAGTTAGGGCCACCAGTCTGTATCTGCAGTTCCTTTGGCAATAGTACCGCATAAGAAATTCCACACAGCTGATTCATTGACGCCATCTGGACCCTTCCTTACACCTGACCTGTTGATTGTCTCCTTACCTGAAGCATAAGGATGGGCAAGGGATGGAGGGATGAATAACGCTAAACAGGAGTGGGCTGGGTAACTGTGTGCTTCATGGTGTATTCAAGTTAAAGGGGAAGTGGGGTGGGCTGGCAATTGTGGTGTAGATTACAGATGAAAACTGCTCCATCTTCTTCCTGCATTCTGTTTTAACCTCCCTGCAACAGCACCCTCTGCAGCTCCTCCTTGTTACCTGACCTAAAGGCTTCTCTTCTCGTAGGTGCAACTAATCAGACCATTGTCTGTGTACTATCATTCCCTCTGGAGATCTAAGGAATATGCCAGATTTATGTGTTGTCCATCAGTTTAAAAAAATGTCAACATTGTATCTAAGAATTTACTCCCCCACCTGTTTTAGATATCGTAAGGCTCTGGCTATACAAAACATGATGCGACTAGCTTTCCAGCAGAAATGAATAACAAGGCCACAATAGATTGATTGATTTGAAATGAATATGTATCCTTTATTTGTTTGCTGTCTCCCTCTCATTTCCTCTCTCCACCTGGTCTTTTCATATTTCTTCTTTCGTGAATGCCTTCTCCCTGCTTCTTTCCTCTCTCTAACTCTTGTCTGTTTCACTTCTTTCTCCCTTCTTGTTTATTCCTCCCTTTTATACCTTCCCCGGTTCATTGGTCAGTCATTGCTTAAAGGATTCTTTTACCTTTCTCTGATCTGCTTTTCCCTTTGATTCCTTTTCGTGTGTGTATGACAATGTGGAGTTACTTGTGTCACGATGTCACAATACCAAAGGTTTAGTAGCCAACACCATGAGATATCAGGTATAGCTCAATGACTGAGAGCAGGGAACCGATCTCCACAATAACTGACACATTCCTGGATAAACACGGCGCTGCCTCTTCTGCAACAACGAAATTAAAAAACTGTTGTGTCACAATCTGACATGCTTGGACTTTAGTTAATTGATTACACTGTTCAGGTTTTATTGACATGTATAACTGGGTGTCATCCGCATAGCAGTGGAAATTTACTGAGTGTGTCCTGATAATGTTTCACAGTGGAAGCAAATATAATGACAACAAAATTGGGCCGAGCACAGAGCCCTGCTGAACACTGTGGTTAACTTTGGTGCACACAGATGACTCATCATTAATTTGCACAAATTGGAATCGATCTGAAAAATAGGATTTAAACCAGTTTAGGGCAGTTCCTTTGATGCAAATTAACTGTTCTAGTCTAATAAAATGTGATGGTCAATAGTGTTGAATGCTGCACTAAGATCTAACAGAACGAGGACAGACACAAATCCCTGATCTGAAGCTATTAGAAGGTCAATAGTGACTTTTGCCAAGGCTATCTCCGTGCTGTTATCAGCTCTAAACCCAGACTGAAAGTCTTCATATATATATATATTATTTTCCTGGAGAACCCCACACATCTGATTGACTACCTTTTCATGGATTTTAGACAGGAGGGGGAGGTTGGATATTGGTCTGTAATTGGCTTAAACCTCTGGGTCCAGGGTGGATATTTTGAGAAGGGGTTTGTTTACAGCTAGTTTAAAAGGACTGTGGTACACATCCTGATGATAATGAGGTTGATTGTGTTCAGTAATGTACTATTAATTAGGGGGAGAATTTATTTAAGTAATTTTGTCAGAATGGGATCTAAAATACAAATTGTGGATTTAGAAAATGAGATTTTGGTCAGCTGGTCAAGGGTGATCAGAGAGAAGCTGTCTAAATTCTCTGCTGTTTCTGAAATGTCTATACTTGATAGGGTATTAGTGCCGGAGGGCAGGAGATGATTGATTACATTTTTTTCATTTTTTTTTCAACTTCTGTTTATTGGAATTTTACTTGGATAATTCAGTCAACATTTGAAATACATCCTACATAACTCCCTTCCCATGTGCCCTCCCCCACCCCAACCCAGCATTCCCTTGACAGACAAACAACCAAATAATTAAATAAATGTCTGCATACAATATTGAGTAAATAACACACAAAACAAAAACAATAAATAAATAAACAAACATGTAATGTACAATCCTTATAAAACGAAGTACATCAGCACTGTGCTATACTAAAGGAATTATGAATCCTCCCAGTCTGTTATTTGGGTTAAATTGTCATAGTATGCAAGAAAAGGCCTCCATACCCTTTCAAATGTATCTGTAACTCCCCTCAGTGTATATTTAATCTTTTCAAGCTTCAAATAGAACATTATCTCTTTAAGCCATCTTGTATGAGATGGTGGCACTGGCCTCTTCCAGTTAAGGAGGATAAGGCGCGGTAAAGGCGATCACAACATGCATGCCAACCGGCCATACTGTGCCTTCGGGCATCACCCCAAAGAGTGCAATTACAGGTTGAGGTTCAATCGTCATGCCATAGATGTCACTAAGCGATCCAAAGATTTTCTTCCAATATGTTTGGAGGCTCGAGCACAGCCAAAACATGTGTAGCCAGGTTGCAGTGACTAGCTTACATCGGTCACATGTAGGATCAATATTAGGTTCTTGCTAATTTCTCCTTGGTGAAATGGAGACAATGAACTATCTTAAACTGTATTAGACTGTGCCTGGCACAGCGGGAGGACGAATGAACCCGGCCAAGGATTGAAGCCCACTGACCATCAGCAAATGCCTAGGTCTTGTTCCCAAAGTGTCCTTAAGTTATTCAGAGACTGTGGGTTTATCGTGTCAATTTTCCCATAAATCCAGGAGATGGCGCCCTTGAGACCAGCATTAAATCCTAGGAGACTATCTAAGGGCTTGTGGGGGTTGCTCAGGGAAAGGATGGTAACCCCTTTGTACAAAGTGCCTAATCTGTAGGTATCGGAACGGGGCAACGCATACTTCCCTGACAATTGATCAAATGAAGCAAACACCTTGTTAACATATAGATCCTTAACAAGTCTAATCCCATTACCATGCCAGGCCCGAAAGGCCAGATCTGACTTGAAAGGGTTGAAAAGATGATTTGCAAGAATAGGAGCCTGTATTGATGCGCTCTGCAAGCCAAAATGCTTCCGAAATTGTACCCAGATCTTCAAAGTATGGGCAACTACAGGGTTTTTGAAAGAATCAGAGTTAAGAGGTAAAGGAGCTGTGACCAGTGAATGGAGTTGCAATTTAAAAGATTCCAATTCAACCCAAGTGGGAGCTTCCACATATGCACCACTATTAGCCCACATTATGACCTTTTGAACATTGCAGGCCCAGTAATAGTGAAGAAAATTAGGCATTGACATTCCTCCTAACTTTTTCGGCCTTTGTAAAAAAGTATACGAATACAGGGGGGCCTTGCCATCCCATATAAATGCAAATAGTATTTGGTCCAGTGTAAAAAAATATTTTTTAGGAATGAAAATCAGAATACATTGATACAAATACAGAAACCTAGGAAGAACATTCATCTTGATTAGGTTAATCCGGCCAGCTAATGATAAGGGTAACGTGCACCAGCGGTTTATGTCCTGCCTGCATCGATCCAATAACGGTGTGAAGTTTATATAACTTGTGAAAAGACTGCAGCACCACCACCCCAAGGTATTTAAAATGGGAAGACACTCTCTTGAATGGGAAGGCTGTGGCCGGGATATCAAGAGCTGCTTTGTTTATGGGATAAAGTTCACTTTTTTCTAAATTCAGTTTGTAAACTGAAAACTTTCCAAATCGTTCAAAGGTTGACAGGACGTGCGGCAAAGAATATACTGAGTTAGCAATGTACAAAAGTAAATCATTGGCATAAAGCGAGAGCTTGTGTGTTGTGTCCCCTCGAGTTATCCCTTCAATTGCCTGGCATTGACGAATAGAAGCCGCAAGCGGTTCAATCATCAGAGCAAAAAGCAGGGGACTCATAGGACAGCCCTGTCTCGTGCCTCTATGTAGTGGGAAATATTTTGAGTGAGAGTCATTAGTATAGACAGAGGCTAAGGGAGAGGCGTACAACAATTTAACCCAGGAGATAAAATCATCACCAAAGCCAAATTTCCTCATGGTCATAAATAAATATTCCCACTCCACCCGGTCGAACGCCTTCTCTGCATCTAAGGATATTACAAGCTCAGGATCATCCGAACGGGTGGTAGTATAAATAATATCGAACAGCCTACGGATATTAGAATAGGAATGTCTACTTCGAATAAATCCGGTTTGGTCAGGTAGCACCAGCTTGGGAAGAGTATTTAAGCCGCAGAGCAAGGGACTTAGTGAGAATTTTACAGTCCACATTTAGAAGGGAAATCGGTCTGTGAGACCCGCACAACAAGGGGTCTTTTTTTCTTTTTAGGTAGGAAACAGATGGAGGCTTGGTTCAGGGTTTCAGGGAGATGGCCAATTGAAAATGATTCATTAAACATTGATAGTAGTATTGGGGATAAGTCTTCTGCAAATTTCTTAAAGAACTCCACTGGGAACACGTCTGGTTCAGGGGATTTGCCAGATTGCATATATTTAATGGCATCACAAACCTCCAGCGTCAGGGGGGAATCGAGGGCATCTTTCTGAGAGTCCTCAAGGGTTGGTAGATTCAAATTCCGAAAAAACAACTCTGAATCGGAAGCCTCATCATCATATTCAGACAAGTATAAATTTGTATAAAACGCTACAAAAGCATCATTAATCTCCTTGTGGTCGGTGGCCACCGAACCCAAGGTGGTCTTGATTTGAGTTATCTGGCGTGAGGCTGCAGTTTGGTGGGCTTGGTGAGCGAGAAGCCAGCCTGCTTTGTCGCCAAACTTGTAAAACGAATGTTGGGACTTTAATAACAGCTGCTCTGCTGCTGAGGTAGAGGCTAGATCAAACTCAGTCTGTAGGTGAATCCACTTTTGATGAAGTTCTGGAGTAGGCGTTGAGGCATACTGATTGTCCAGCTGTGAAATTTTGACAGAAAGCTCTTTCAATTTGGCCGTCCTCGCCTTTTTGGTGTTTGAGGCATAGCCAATAATTTGGCCTCGCAAGTATGCTTTCAGCGCTTCCCATATGGTGCTATGAGATACCTACGGTGATGCATTGGTCTCAATAAAATTTGTATGTGGGTTTGGATGAATTTTACAAAAGCGCTGTCAGAGAGTAGAGAGGGTTCAGGTGCCACTTTTTATATGGGGCGGGATGATCAGGGAAATCTAGTTCAAAGGATAGGAGGGGCGTGATCAGATATAACTATACTATGGTAAGTGGGAGGGCTAGAAGAGGGTATAAGCCGAACATCTAGAATAAAATAATCAATCCTGGAAAATGTATGGTGAAAAGAAAGAAAAAGCCTTTCCTGTAGGGAAGTGTAAACGCCAGGGGTCAACCATTCCATACTGCTCAATAAAGGTACTCATAGCTGTGGCCATTTTAGACAGTGGTGCATGTCTGGTAGAAGACCGATCAAGACTGGGGCAGAGAACACAATTAAAGTCACCCCCAACAATCAAGTGGTGGCTATTGATCCCAGGGACAGTAGAGAAAAAATAAATAAAAGCGTTGTCGTCCCAGTTTGGAGCGTATACACTGGCGAGGATAACAGGTTGAAAAGCTGACCGGTGACTGACGAACCGGCCATTCGCTGTCTGCAATTACCTGATCACTATCAAAGGTAACACTTTTGTGTATAAGAATAGCTGTGCCCCTGGCCCTAGCGTTGAACTTGGAATGAAAGACTTTCCCCACCCAACTCCTCTGAATACCTGAAACATCTGCCCTTCGTAAGTGTGTTTCTTGGAGGAAGGCTACCCCTACCCCAAGTTGACCTAAATGTGCCAGTACCTTGTTCCTCTTCACAGGGTGATTCAGCGATTTCACATTCCAAGAGATGAACTTCACTTTTGTACCACTATTCTTAACTGTACTCATACTTTACAGAGTTGTGCTGTACTAGCATATATAGGGCAGGGAGACAGAACATTGAGTATGTAGTACAAAGGGAGTGTCACAATAAAAAAGGATGGCCATAGATGATAAGAGTAAGATATTCAAAAAAACAAAGATAGTGTACATTACAAAAAGACAGCAAAATAGAAAGGATGCTTCCCCCCTCCCCCAGCACTTACCCAAACTAAGTGCATTAAAACCCCAGAAAACAAGTGCAAAAAGGTGCATCTTAGCTAAACAACGCTTGCACGTAACTCTCCTCATCTAACAGAGGATAACAACATATATTCTGCCTGACACATTTTGCCATCAAACAGGCCATTGAGCGTTAATATTCCAATATAATTAGGGCAAGCCACTATTCCGAAATTGGCCCATTCAAAAAAAATAAAAAAAGGAGAAATAGAAATATAGAACACAGGGCAGTAGAAATTCTGAAGTAGCATTAACGTAGACAACTGTGCATTTTTATGTAATGTTAGCCTACATTTGTCTCACGGAGTATGCCCTCACACTATAGATTGGGTTACATTGTCACAGTCTTGTACTGGCTGTAGTGAGCCTACATACCATCACTCTCCGTTATTTTCTGATGTCACCACTGGCCTTGACAAAAGTAGCTGCCTCCGTTGGGGTTTCAAACTTGTACTTCTTTCCGTTGAAAAAGAGCCGGAGCCTTGCTGGGTGGAGCAGAGAGTATTTCACTTGCGCCTCCCGAAGCTGTTTCTTAACTGGAAGGAACGCGGTTCTTCTACGTAGTAGGTCCACGCTGAGATCGAGGTAAAAGTTGATCTTTGCTCCTCAATTTTTATTTTATTTTATTAATTTGGAGTAGTAGGCAGCTCTTGCTTTGTGGAGGGCCTTCTTATATGCTTTAACTGTTTAGATGAGGCAGCTGTTTAGATGAGGCAGCTGGACCCAGACGCAGAGTTTTAACAAAAAATAGTATTTTTAATGAAAAAAGTCTTGAACTGAAAAAAACACAGGAGGTTTACACGGCAGATCAGGACGGGAGCTCAGGAGATACAGGAAACAAAAAGCACAGGAGATCAGGACAGCAGGACAGGACATAACCACTATATACGACAACAATCCGACAAGGGGAAGCACAGAGGCTTAAATACACACAGGGAAGGCAGGGGCAGAGGGGCACAGGTGTAACACATGAGGACTGGTGCAGACAATCATGGACAGGAAGTAAAGCAAGAAAACACACAGTGAACAGAGACTACAAAATAAGACAGGAAACAGAACATTCACAGAACAGAACAAACACTAAACACAGGAACAACCAGACAAACATACAGGAATGCATTAATTAAACAGAAAACACTCTTTCAAAAAGAGGTGGACAAAATAAACACACTCAGAATACCAGACCATGACATTAACACTATTTTCCCAGGCTAGGTGATTTTCAACAGAGTTGTTGGAGTGCCGTATCCTTTCTAGTTTTCTTGATGCTTGCTTTAAAAGGGACATATTATGCCCATTTTACCACAAGTTGATATGGTTCCTTGGGGTCTTAATGAAATGTCTGTAACATACTTTTGTCAAAATAACACAAGGATCATTTAAAACGGCACCCCCCTTTTTACCCTGTCTAAAACAGCCCTCCACAGAGTGAGCTGTTTTGAGTGCATGTTCCTTTAAATGCTAATGAGCCAGCTCCCCCCTCCCCCCTTGCTGTTTATTGACACACAGCGGTACACCGGAATATGTAGCATATGGTCATCTGTGGTCTGCGGACAAAGCTGCTTCCTGTCATCGGGACACGACTCGTGTGAGTGGGGGACATCAGAGCTGCCGGGGACCTGGCTGCATCTCCATCACTGTAACAACCTGTTGCTAATGTTAGCACAGCTCGCTGCTCACATTGCGGAAGCTCTCTGTCTTCCTCCGCCAGCCGGACACACGAATGAATGACTGCCGCTGGCCTGTGTCGGATCATGTAAATAAAAGGCTGGAAAGCAACCCCCTGAGTCGTCCGTTCCTGTGGCCAATTGAGATCCGTTACATGTGCATGTACGAGAATGTAATAAATACAGTGTGTTTATGTAAGTTACTGTTTGCGACGGATAGATGGTACCGATCCCGCTTGCAAGGTCAATCTTGTTGCGAGTCCAGAGTTATATTGGCCCAGGTTGGTAAAACAGTCCAATTCAAAATGGTTTGCGCACACAAACAGACTTTTGCCAATTCTTTCCGGGACATTGCCTTCAAATATGAAATCAATCCATTTCGCTCTTGTGTCTTAAACCTTCACTGTTCATTATATAATCATTAATAGTAAATATTGAGATTTCTAATTGAACTTTTTCAGATTATGAGACTGATCTTTACAGATTGATTGTTGGTCCCTGATACCAGGGTGATACCCCGTCTTTTATAAAGACTTTCAAATGCGTTGTAGCTTAGTTTAGGTTTAGGATTAATTGATAGACGAGTTAAAAATAGTAGCAACTCCACCTCCTTCTCGGGGAAAGTGTATCTTTATATGACTGGGGGGAGTAGATTCATTTAGGCTGACATATTCATCAGGATGCAGCCAGGTCTCAGTGAGGGACAATAAATCTATTTTTGATCTGAGACTAGTTCATTAACTAAAATAGCCTTTGATGATAATGATCTTATGTTTAAAAGACCACATTTAAAAGTTTTTGTTTATTGAGTTGTTGCAGAGGTTGTGTTAATTTTTTTTTGTGTGGAATTCTCCCTCTGTGAATATTTGATGTAAATAATGTAATGGGACGGTGGACAGACAGACTCTATGGGTTTGTGGTTGTGAGCTGATCCAGAGGGAGTGCAGAGATGTGTGTAGCACTGCAGCTCTGCATCCTGTTCCCAACTCTGGGTTGTCATTTGGGGTTTATAAACTGAGTTATATTCCTAGATAAGAGAGCTGCTCCATCCCAAGCTAAGCTAGGTGGCTCCGCAGTGGCTAGTGGGGGCTGGCTAACTACAGCTAATGGAGGTTCTAAGCTGCAGAGCCGTGCTTCTAAGTCGCTAAGCCTTGCCTCCATCGCTACCAATACACTACATTTGTTACATGTGCCACTTCTTTAAAGGAGGCAGAGGAGTAAGTGAACATTAGACACTCGGAGCAGGAGAGAGCAGTGGAGGGAGAGAAGCCATCACTAATATATTAACCTGTTAGCCTACGAGGGTGAGC
Source organism: Verasper variegatus (assembly GCA_026259375.1). Taxonomy (NCBI): domain Eukaryota; kingdom Metazoa; phylum Chordata; class Actinopteri; order Pleuronectiformes; family Pleuronectidae; genus Verasper; species Verasper variegatus. The sequence goes on along the minus strand of CM048043.1, from coordinate 22,683,288 downwards.
TCAAACAGAATAATGTGGTGACACGCAGATGGAAAAACACAGTCGCTAAAGCACCAAAGAGTAGGGGTTGGTATGTGTGGATGTTTAACTATAGACCGTCGATTTAGCCATAGTAATATAGAGAAATATCGGTGTTAGCAGAGGAGCTAGTTCAGAGAGAGTGACCACCACCAGCGGCAGGAAAACAGGAAATGATGCAATTCGCTTACCCTAGTACATCAGCACGTTATTGCTTCGAAAACTTTGTAGTACAGGCTACTCATATGCAGTTTGATAGAGTTTATAGGCAGTGCACGGGCCGGCTCCTGTCACAGACGTTCCCCCTGGTCAATCCATGAACCAAATGAATAACATTGAGAAAAGGTGAGAGGTGAATTCTCTCAGTCAAGAGGAGGGATGTGAGTGACCAGTTGAACTCCTCTGGCTGAAGGAGCGACAGGAGAAGGAGGTAGAGAGAGCAGAGATGAGGAGGTGTACAGTGTCTACAGATATGTACTCTACCCTACAGGTCTAGACATCCTGCTCTGTCCAGTGAGAAGGAGACATAAAAAGAAAGAAAAATGCACAGCACAACTTTTGCAAAATTGGTCTTAAGATTAAGGCGATTTATTATGGTCCTATCCTTAGATAATTGGGAAATAAGTATTCCTATGGTTAGGATTACGACCAGAGGTGTGTGAATTCATTGGTTTAAAGAACACCCTATTATCCAGTTGAGGTGAGGTTTGGGCCTGTTTTGATGGTAGTAACATCCAAAAAGTCAATCTTTGAGTCTCTAGTAACTGGCTTTACTTTAATGGAGGCCAAGTGTGACTCTAGGGTTCCAATAAACCCTTGAAATCTGTCCTCTGTGATCCCCAAAGCCCCCAGATAAAGTCAAGGTATCTGAAGTAATACAATTGAGTAAAGGTGCATTTGGAGTGGATGGCTTCTACCCAGGTGGCCATGTAAATATTGGCATAATCAAAGTAGAGAAGTTTCAGTTGACACAATTTGCATTTTGGGGAGGGTTGCACGTGACCATGTTCTTCTTTACATGTTTAAGTGAGTCATTCAAGTCACTTACATGAACCTCAAAATTCTGTCTTTCAGTTCGGTCTAAATTTTCAAAGGTTTTGTGTTTAATAACTAATGATTACTAATGATTGTTGGATTGGATTCAACTGTTCAGAATAAATAGTGAGAGAACATGAACAAAAGCTATATGGAAAGTTGCTGTAGCAACTAACTGTTGCAGCAATTTCCAGGCTTTTGAGGTTGTTTGTTCCCATAGGCAATTGTTATCCCCACTGAGAGAACTACCTCTTTTACCTGTGTGCTCAGTTTTTTAAAAGAGCTGTGATGTGCAAACAAGTGGCTTCTGGGAAGATGTGGATTTGTATGTTTTAATCACCTACAATTGAAATGGGTGCTTGAATCTTCCCATTATTGTGTGCAGCGTATGGCTTTGTGCATGTGTATAAGGCCAGGTCACAGCTCAGGTTTCGATTTGGAGTCAGATCAGAGGTTCTCTCAGTCGTTTCGACTTTTGCACCCGGAATAAAATGTAACTGTAACCTCTGCTTGTAGCAGTAGGGCCTGTGTTAGGTCTGTGTTACAATAGCAGCTGTGTCATCCACCTGGAGAAGGAGCAAGAGTGATGGCATTATCATTTGCATTAAGGCAAAGGCCTGAAGTTGTCTGGCTGAGCTGCCAGAGGAAGGGGAGGAAAGTCAGCTAGATTTAATTCCTTTGCAGTTTTGCAGTTTTTTGTTTAAACCATACATCTGCAATTCTATTATGGCCTTTTTGAAAGCTTTGAGGTCAAGGGGTCCCAAGCTATTACGTTCAGAGGCTATAACCAGCTCATAGTGCTCGTTTGATTGCTGTTTGGTTAGGCAGTCATTGGCAAAGTGTTCTGCCATACTCTATCTGCCACGAGAGTACCAGATGTTTTAATTGATGTATTGAGTTTGTTCACCTGTCTTAGCATTTCTTGTGGTTGAGTGTGCCCAGTTGCCATCTGTGTGTAAATCGCTGCATGATATAATATCTGGGTTCTGAGGGGGAAATTATTAGAGGCAACATGATTCTGTGTAGAAATGTGTGTGAATCCTATAGCCTCCTGACAGAGCAATACAACCTATATTCCAGAGGTTAGGTTTAGGTTAAAATATAGCACTTACAGTGGGTCACTCTTTTTGTCTTGCTCTTTCCTTTCTTTTATTGTGTCATTTGCCACTTCAGTGATACTGTTTGAATCACAGGAGTTTTTTTGGCAATCAGCTCTGCCTCCATCTGTTGGTGTGTAGTTGTGTGTTATAATTGGCCTCTTGTGTGTCCCTAAGGCAAGAGGATGGTTGGTGGTCCCCTCAATTTGTATCAGATGATTAAAGGAGATTTGGATTCATTAAAATCACAGTGGGGGCTGGTGTTGGGTTGATGACTTCTTCAGTCTGCACATGCTTTGTTGGTTAACTTTACTCCCCCTTTTAAGTCATGGATCCTTGGTTGAGTTCAGGTAGTCATGTGACATCAGGTAGTGAAAAATGCCATATTAAGTTGAAAAGGGTTGGGGTTAAGCATTTAGTCGTGAAGGGGCTAGAGAATGTACTCCTCACAACTACAAAAAGATGTGTGTGTGTGTGTGTGTGTGTGTGTGAGAGATGGGAAGAAATCCTGGGTTTCGATTAACCTGCAGGAAGAGAGTTTGCGGTAGATATGCTGAGAGAATGAAAAACAATGAAAAGAGAGTAGAAGAATCCAAGATTTTCATCCAGGAGGCTGAAGTATGGAAAGGATTTGTCTGGCTTTGGATTTAAATGAGCTCAGTGCAGTCTAAGATGTTCAATCTGCACAAGTCTTACTACATTTTGTAGTCATACAGTACTTGGGCTCTGCAATCGTGTGTGTGGTTCAGTAATTTTGATACAAAATATGTTGTTCCAAAATCCATGGCACAAGATACAACTGAATATTACCCTGTAAGTTGTACTAAAAAATGTTTTCAATATGGTATATTTGCGTGTATGTGTGTACGTATGTATGTTAGTGTTTGTGTATGTATTCACAAAATGTATCAAACTTACTTTCCTGGAGATTTAACATATATCTGAAACTGGACTTCAGAGTTAGATCTATAATTGTTCAAGGTTTCCATTTCAAACTAGTGTTTATCTATCTTCTATTTTTTTAAATCTGGGGTACTTGGTGTTCATTTTGTCAACCAATGCTGCTCATAATATCCTTATATGAAATTCTGGGGTTGTTAATTTTTTATACTGTATTCGTGGTAACAAGGAATAGAAACATCTCCAGGATCCACACTGGGTAATGGGACCTCTGTGCTTTATTTAGAATGAAATAAAGTACAGGCTCCAGCCTCCTATGACCCTCAAAATAATATGCAGTTTAGAAAAGAAGAGGAGTTTAATATTGTGTGGTTTCTGCCATTAAACTATGGGGTATGGTGAAATGTTAAGATCAAGGGGATGTCAAACTGTGATCTTGAAGAATACTTCCCAACAGATAAACCTAGACTAAGACCCTGCTGATAAGAATTATGTGATGTTTTTCTTGTAGAAACTGCACACCTGGGAAGAAAACAGACTTTATTATCATCCCAGGGAACATTTAAGTACTGCTGAGGGGCTCCACAACCCACTTTGTAAGGAATGGATTTCACAGAATATTGTCAAATAGATGGAGTGATCATGGTTTGTTGCTTTTCCTTTGTATATTTTCAGAATCCATCTTCTTCAATGAAGCACAAATTCACCTGCTATGTTCACACAAGCACACAAAAATATATAAGCATGTGCTTCTATATTTGTGGTGCAAATAAGCACCAAGAGCAGTTGGATTGAGCTAAAACCAGGTACCTTGAAAGGCCAGTATAGCTTACAGAGGTAAGGTTAGCTTGTTTTGTGATTTCAGCTTTAGTGGACATTTAAATTCTCCCACTGACTTGTTGAAAAACTTTCAGAAGGTTGGAGAAAAATGTATTCTAACTTAGATGAATCTGTAATAGTGCCATGATCAGGCTTTTGTCATGAACAGGCTCAGAAAATCTGTAAGGACAAATATCACAGGTCAAAGTTCACCAAGGTTGAAAGCCACCCTGTGATTTGCCTTGCCACAGGAAGCAAATGTTGTATTAGCATCCTCCTGTATATAATGTATATTTCCGGTACATATTATTATAATTTTTTAATATTTTTTATATCTCCTTACATTATAAGTATTATTACTTTACTAATGTTTATTTTCTGACTGCACTCTTGCTGTTGTAACATTGTAAGAGTTCCCCCCAGTGGGATTAACAAAGAATTATTTTTATTTTATCTCATCACACTTACACCCACACCTGATTCCAATTGTAATCTAGGTGGGTACATTAGACCCACAAAGAAGCCGGCGCATCATTCTCCACTTCCCCCCTGCCGGACCATGGCACGATGTTGCGTCAGGAGCGTTTCACCAGAGAACAGGTTCTCCAACAGCTATTCTCCCAGCAACCATCCTCTGAACCCGAAGATGACGCGAAAGAGCCAGAACGAGAAGCAGACGGACAAGGAGATGGAGAAGCAGACCGAGAAGCAGATAGCCTGAATTCTGGGAGCGCAGTGCTCTAGTGGGTTGATAAGGTACCATCAGCTCTTTGAGGTATAATGGTGCCATATAATTAAGGGCCTTGAAGGTGAGGAGGAGAATTTTAAATTCTATTCTAGATTTAACAGGAAGCCAGTGTAGCGAAGCTAATACTGGAGAAATGTGGTCTCTCTTCTTGGTTCTTGTCAAGACACGTGCTGCAGCATTTTGGACAAGCTGCAGGGTCTTTAACGACTTACTGCTGGAGCCTGATAATAAGGAATTACAATAATCCAGTCTGGATGTAACAGAGGCTTGGACTAGTTTTTCTGCATCTTTTTGAGAAAGGACAAATCAGGATCGAAGATCACTCCCAAGTTCCTGACTGTTTCATTGGAAGCAAGGGCAATGTCATCTAGCGCAGCCATATCATTAGATAATGTATCTCTAAGGTGTTTAGGGCCAAGTATTAGAACCTCTGTTTTATCTGAGTTTAATAAGAGAAAATTGCAGGTCATCCAGGTTTTATGTCCTTGAGACTTAGTTAATTAAGGAGTTTAGTTAATTGATTACTTTGTTCAGGTTTTATTGACAAGTATAACTGGGTGTCATCCACATAGCAGTGGAAATTGACCGAGTGTGTCCTGATAATGTTTCCGAGTGGAAGCATATATAATGAGAATAAAATTGGACTGAGCACAGAGCCCTGTGGAACACCATGGTTAACTTTGGTGCGCGCAGATGACTCATCATTAATTTGCACGAATTGGAAGCGATCTGTAATTGGCTAAAACCTCTGGGTCTAGGGTGGGTTTTTTGAGAAGGGGTTTGATTACAGCTATTTTAAAAGACTGTGGTACATATCCTGATGATAATGACAGATTTATTGTGTTCAGTAACGTGCTATCAATTAGGGGCAGAATTTCTTTAAGTAATTTTGTAGGAATGGGATCTAAGATACAAGTTGTTGGTTTAGAACATGAGATTAGTTTGGTCAGCTGATCAAGGGTGATCAGAGAGAAGCTGTCTAAATAATTGGTAGGATTCTTAGCCGTTTCTGAGATTTCAGTGCCAATTGAGGGCAGGAGATGTTTGATTTGATTTCTAATAGTTAGAATTTTATTATTAAAGAAGGTCATAAAGATATTGCTATTTAGGGATCGAGGAATACTGGGTTCGGTGGAGGTGTGACTCTCTGTCAGCCTGGCTACAGTGCTGAAAAGAAACCTGGGGTTGTTTTTATTCTCTTCTATTAGTTTCGAATAGTAGGCAGCTCTTGCTTTGTGGAGGGCCTTCTTATATGCTTTAACACTACTCTTCCAGTCTAGGAGATATTCAACACGGTTGCTGGAGCGCCACTTCTTTTCTAGTTTTCTTGATACTTGTTTTAACTCAAGTGTCTTGGAATTATACCACAGAGCTAATTTACTATGTTTTATATGTTTCTTTTTTAGAGGCGCTATTGAGTCTAATGTTAATCGTAATGAGTCTACAGAGCTATCGACGAGATGGTCAATCTCAGTGGAGCTAAGGTTTTTAATGAATTTGTTGTTTATATCGACGGATAATACGGGTTTAAATGTAATCGGAATTATTTCCTTAAATTTAGCTACAGCACTATCAGGTAAACATCTAGAAAATGATTTTTTTATTAGTGGCATATATTCTGATAATGACAAATTGAAGGTTATTAAATTATGGTCTGATAGAATGGATTGTGCAGCAGTACTGTTAGCTGTTCAATTTTGACACCGTATGACAATACAAGGTTTCAAGACAATTCAAGTGTGTGGTTACAACAATGAGTAGGTTGGTGTACACACTGACTGAAACCAATTGAGTCTAGTATCGAAATAAATGCTACGCTAAGACTATCTTTATTATTGTCAACATGAATATTAAAGTCACCAACAATAATAATGTTATCGGTCTTTAGGACTAGGTTTGATAAAAACTCAGGGAATTCCGTTAAAAATTCTGTATAAGCCCCAGGAGCACGGTAAACTACAGCAAATATGATTGGCTGTTGGTGTTTCTTAGATTGGCGTGGAAGACTAAGAACAAGACATTCAAATGAGTTGTAGCTTAGTTTAGGTTTAGGATTAATTGATAGACTGGAGTTAAAAATAGCAGCAACTCCACCTCCTCGACCAAAGTCTCTGGGAACGTGTGAATTTACATGACTGGGGGGAGTAGATTCATTTAGGCTGACATATTCATCAGGATGCAGCCAGGTCTCAGTGAGGGACAATAAATCAATGTTGTGATCTGAGACTAGTTCATTAACTAAAATAGCCTTTGATGATAATGATCTTATGTTTAAAAGACCACATTTAAAAGTCTTTGTTTCCTGAGTTGTTGCAGAGGTTGTGTTCATTTGTATTAGATTTGTGTAGAATTCTTCCGCTGTTATTGTTTGATTTACATAATTCAATGGGACCGTGGACAGACACAATCTCTATGGGTTTGTGGTTGTGTGACTGAGCCAGAGGGAGCGCAGAGAAGTGTTTAGCACTGCAGCTCTGCTTCCTGGTCCCAACTCTGGGTTGTCATTTAATAGACTGAGTAATATTCCTAGATAAGAGAGATGCCCCATCCCAAGTGGGATGAACGCCGTCTCTCCTAACAAGACCAGGTTTCTTCCAAAAAGTTATCTACAAAGCCCACACCATTTACAGGACACCACCTTGACAGCCAGAGGTTAAAAGACAACATGCGGCTAAACATGTCATCACCTGTTGTGTTAGGGAGAGGGCCAGAGAAAATTACTGTGTCCAACATCGTTTTTGCAAAAGCACACACCGATTGCAATGACTTGCAAAAGCAAGTCATTAAAAAAGAACATGCACTCATATTTCCATGCGCATTTACGTTTGACAAATTTTCAGACATTCACAAGTTTCGTCATATCCACCTCTTTGATCAAATAAAGGAAGATTCATAATGTAATGAATTCAACATTTCAAAGCTGAACTTCTGAACAATGTTCTTTTATGATTTCAGCAGGCTCACAATACCTCGGACCCATTTTTGAAATTAGGTGAGCAGCTGTGACCCACTGGCCCACTTCTCATAACCCTAACCCATGGATGTTTAATTATGAGCGCGGGTTTATAAAAGGACTATTCTGCAGAAACAACTAAGAACTGTGAAAAACAAAGTTTGAAAACTTTTTGGTACAATACCAGCATCTGCAGTCTGCACAAATCATGTAGATACCCATTGTTGTCTGTGCACTCGGTGACTCAGCCACATTCGCTGTCCAAGAGAATAAGCAATGGGAACAATGAGCTGTGTCACATTGTGATATTCAGAATTATTTTGGGCACACCGTTTTGCATACCCTGACATTTCAGATATGTTGAATCATTCAAATTCATATATGTCAAATAATGGGATGCTAACACAAAAAGAAAGACCTGAAAGGTGACTGTCCATTTCTGTCAAACAAACCAGCCCCAAAAAAAGATCTGTTAATTTTATGCGCCAATAACTTTATTGCTTGTTTTTTAATTAATAAATATCTTTAATGTGTTTTAGAATATAAATCCACCATTGCAATCAATTTTCTGTGTTTGGAGCAGAACTGTGCTCTATTCTCTCAAAAGCTGGAGCGATGCCACATTTCACTACTGCTTTAACTGAATGATTAGGTTCACACCGTTTATCAGCTAATTTCATAATAAGTATTCATTCAACCTTGAGGTTGTTGTCTTTGAATGTTTCAGAAAGATTTCTACAAGTCATAGGGATATGATCAAGCAATTCACCAGGTGCTGTAGACTGAACACAAAAAATGTTCAACTAAATCTAATGATTTGTTCCACTTCTTTTGGAAGGTTGCCTGAATTATTCATGTGTCTGCAGTAGATGAGGGGCCTTCATCCATGGGAGTGTGTGTGGGTGAATATTACTATTTTTTACATGATTTAAATGCATCATATGTCGGAAACATATATCCTACAAAGACTCAAGCCATCCATACTGTTGATGATGTTAAAGTACTCATGAGCTGAAACTTACAGACACGTCTGATGTGAGACTGTAGTCAACAGATGTGCTACTTACCTGTGACATGTGTTACATGGATACCTATATTTGTGGCCATGGTGGTGGATGTTTTTCAATGTAAAATGTTTTACCAACTCATACCTGGTGGCTAATGAAGTGTCAAACACTTAACATCACCATGTTCAATTATCATTAATTTAACACAAAGAACAGTTTTCAGCTGTGGGGTCGTTAACAAGTGTTGTCTTTCATTAAGAAAAACCCTTACAACCAGCTATGTGAAAAAAACAACCAATAGGATTTACAGTACACTATCAGAGGTTACTCTAAGAGTCATAACTCAGTTATGGATTTTTATGCTTTTTATGTTGATTCATCTGAACTTGAAAATGAGTTTCATTGATCGACATCTGAAAGATTGAATTTCCTGTGTATTATAAATCAATGTGTTTGTAGCCCACACAAGATTCGAGATGTTGCCCCATCATACAGTTTTTTAATGAGAATTTGTCAAAGAGATACTTGTCTATAAAATAGTAACAATCAAAATTATTTGAAATCACTATAAGAATACATTTTTATAGGTTTATTTATTGAATCAAAACGAAATAAATGGTCCATTTTAATCTGACTGTTATGCCGTATTTTTAATAATTGACAGAAATACGCACACTCCAATCAACCTTAAAATACGAAAAGTCCCCTCTCTTCTAGTCGAGTTAATGTTTTTAAACTTTTGACATCTTGCTTTCAAATGTTTGTTTTTTTCTCCCTCCCACATAATTCAAAACGTATTTTCTCTAATTACACTTAAGGCCTGCTCTAAATTAAGAGCTGGTGATCCGTATGCATGCACAGTTCTTATGCTCACTTTGATATAGTACCATACAAAATATGAATCTCAAGATTAACCACAAATTCTTTATAATCGGCTTCTTTAAAGTAAAACATGTGTGGGAAGGAGTAATTTACTCCTTCCCCCAGCACCATAAAAAGTTTGAACTCTGTCCTCGGTGCTCTGCATTAAACAGCTAGTTTGAGTGTGTGCTTGGGAAAAACAAGATCAATAATTATAGCTAAATGTAAATGTTACATCCATGCAGAGACTAATTATAATTATGAGTAATATAACATATATAATATGTTACGCCAACATTACATGAACTCCACTCAAATTAAAACCTTTTGACAGGACTTTGTAAATCTTAACATTAGATGTAATTAATTTTCCATGTCACATCATTAGCTATGAACTCAAAACAACAAGTATCCTTAATGTTGCCTTTCACCAGCTGACCATGGTTATTGTACATAAAAAGCTTAACCTAACATGCCTTACAAGCAAGTGGCGAGCAGTTAAGCCCTCAGTCTGAAGGGGACCTGGTTGTCTCAAACCATCTGTGGAGTTAGATAATTTGGGTTGATAATCTGACCTGATTATTACCTGCACACATGAATGGGATAAAATATTGGAATTATACGGGTGTGTAGGGATTACTGGACCAAATCAATTTCCAATTTTTTTTATACTGATAGTAAAAATAAGTCATTTCTCAGGGTTTATAATTGAGCCACTCCCTTACCAATAACTGTGGATTGTGTTGAGATTAATTCCAAATAATTGATTGCTTTTCCCTGGTGTACTGTATGTTCAGATCGGAATTTGATATTTTGGATTAAATATCTAAAATTATCCAAGCATATTTGATTTTTTTTACTTGAGATGACTGACCTAGATTAAGTTTAACAACTTCAAATTATCAGGCACATGAATTTAAAGAAAATACAGCAGGAAAATAATGTTTTAAAATTTAAAATTGATGTCTAATGAAAAAAGGTCAAATGAAATTGGCATTCAGTTGCTTATAAAGATATTCAAATTCTTATGACAATGGTTTGCTTCACACGTAGACATTGAAGATGGGTTTACTCAATGCTACACTTTGAAAATACTAAATATCAGAGCGTATTCTTGTGACTGAAATGCATAAGATCAGTAACCATATTATACCTGCTGTCATGTGACTCTCAATTGGACCATCAATCCATCCATCAGCTCAACATATTTTGAAATTAACATGACATGCCTGGCTATAAGGTCTTAGTGTTATTCAAATGGTTCTCAGTCTTCCCTCGACCATTGTGCCAGTTGTATAAAAAACAATGATATCAATATGCTTAAATCTATTTCACATTAAATCACATTCTGGACTCATGAAATATCTCAGCTTCTTTGCTGTGTTCTAGCCCATAGCAAGTACATTGGTGGTAAGGGCAATGTACTCCTTTAATAATACAAATTATTGTAGTCTGTATCATTGTTGGTGAGTCTGGCCTTGGAATTGGATGAAATTGGCAGTGGGCATAACTGTGCACTGTAGCATTGTCCAATTTGACCAGCATTTCTACAGATACTTGTCCCTGGGGGAAAGGGAGTACATGTGCAGAACTACAGAAAAATAGCTGAACTGATTTTTCAGGAATGTCATCACCCATCATCCAGTATATATTTACCATACTGTCCTCTGTGTTAACCCCCTTTCCCTATGATCCCTGCTTTTCCATCTTTCCATCTGTTATTCAGTACATACAGTAGGTTTGTAGGAAGTGGAACGAAGAAGCCATATATATTAGTCTAGCCTACAGATATGTTCACCTGCAAGTAATGTCCTCTTTACAACACTCTTGCTGTAAGTAAAAAGATCTCCCTGAAACATTTATTTAACATAGAACTTTAATGAGGGGGAAGGGTTGGTGAGACATGACCACAGTGCTCTCAGTGGGACTGTGTGTGTGTGTGTGTGTGTGTGTGTGTGTGTGTGTGTGTGTGTGTGTGTGTGTGTGTGTGTGTGTGTGTGTGTGTGTGTGTGTGTGTGTGTGTGTGTGAGAGAGAGAGAGAGACAGGAGAGGAGGAAAGTGAGTCTTCCTGCATAAATGAACAAATCATGCAAAATTCATTGCCACAGGAAAATCTGACACTGTTGTCAAGGGACAGGAGGTGAGGAAGGATGAGAGTGCCATGGAGTGAGATGAAGAGGAATGGATGGAGGATAACGTGGATGGGAAAAGCAGAGGAGGAGGAATGGGTGAAGGAGGAAGGCCAGGAGGAGGGGCGGAATAGATAACATGTAAAGTGCAAGAGATGAGTAGAGAGCAGAACTGACCTGCTTGAGGGAGGGGAATAGAGAAATATTTCTGAAAGAACACCCTTTGAGTATCACAGTAGAATGCTAATATGGCCAAAGTTAAAATAAAGAATTGCTATTCTGAGTTAAATGTACTATTAGTATGTAAAACAAAGGAAATAATGTTAAGTTTGCTCTTAAGCTTCGTGGATTTGTAAATTGGGAGGTGCCACCGTTTCCATTGGGGTTGTCTTTTTGGTTTTTTTTAGGTCAAAATATTGGAATCATAAAAGTATGTGTTTAGGAGTGAGTGTGAAAACATTGCTTTATCATCAATGCTGAATTCCAATAGCCCAGTCACAGTCACTTTCTAAGTGATTTTTCACCTTGTCTACCTAAGCCAAGCTGATACATCATCTTTCATATGCACTGAGAATGTATATAAGTTACTGAATGCATCACCGTTCATATGCACTTCAGTATGGACTGCAGGTCTGTAAGTGAAGTGTTCAAATGCATGTCTCTGTCCACATCAGTAAGTGAATGCACCAGTGTTCTTTCTATACAAGCACTGCATATGAGGTTAATAGTTCAGCAGCCTATAATTTATCAGGCTTTGTTTGTTTGTTTTTTTGTCTTTATTGGTAAGTAGATTCATATATTAAAGATGTATTCATTCATGTACTGAATAACTACGTCTAGTTTGAATAACCACATATCCTGAGCTGCCACTGCCCTGGCAAAAGAGCCACAGCTAATCTGGCCTGCATCACCAGAAAGGCCTCCCAGCCAGGTTTTTACTAAAGGAAAATTGCAAAGGCTGAGTTTTAAAGATGATAAGCTCTGTCTTAATAATACTGTGATTTGTGCACAGGAAGACATTGAGTCACCTTTGCCTTAAAGGAAACCTGTAGGAGTGAATGGCTCAGGCTCTAACTAAACTGAAACTGCAAGTACACAGACCCTTGTTCAACACAAGTATGTGTGTTCTTAGGACCAATGTTTTGATTTAAATTCAATGACAAACTTCTCCACTAAATGTTGGATTCATCTGCAAATTAACATTTCCTGTTATCTTTTGTGATTACCTGCATGTATTAATAGACTTTGATTTGTAACAATGCTCTCACTTGGACTCATGCAAAGCAGTGCTGCTGAATTTGACACAGAGCTAGCCAAGGAGTGCAAATCCTGATGACAGGTTATGGTGGCAAAGGAGAAGGCACAGTGATGTGCTGGAACTCTCGATTCCTGAGTACTGCTGAGGTTTAAGATGAACTTTGTAACAATGTGCATAGAAGTGGATAATGACGATAACTACTTATGGCAGTGGTTGGTCAGTGAAACAGCTTGTTGTTCCAATAGTATCATGCAAAATGGTTCTGGGCTCGGGCCACTCTAGTTAATGGTCTCCCTTGGTATGTCAGTCATTGCTTTCTCTGGCCTGGTTAACATGAGGTAAGAGGGCCTCTACCTTGCCTGAAGTAGATGAGGGAGTTGATAAAGGTCATGAAGAACCTGCAGTCCTCCAGATGAGAGACATGGGACATGCTCGCCCAGGAGCACATTTTTGCATCTCAACAATAACAAATGATTTTAAATGAGCTGCCAAGGAGATGCGCAGAGTATTGTTGATGCTGCCCACAGGGAAAAGCAAGCTTGTAAGTGAGCTTATGCCTTGAGTTGCAAAGACCATAAGGCCCGACACTATTTCTACTCTAGATCAGAGTTGTACCACATGGGTTCTTCAACTAAACCTGTCAAAGGAGTGTTTTCCAAGATCAGAGGAGAAATCACATAATATGATGCTTATCAGAGAGTAAAACAGTAGTGCAGATAAAGAAGGAGAAGATCAATATTTGCCTCTAGCCTCAACATCTCTTTTCAGTATGGACTATTTGTTTGAGCTGCAGTAGTTGCAAGTGCAAGCCCTCTGTATATATAAGGAATTCAAGGAAAGTCCTAGCTATACCAACCTGATAATGCACAATTTTGCCCATGAAAGAGAATGATGGAGTAAAACATACAAACCATGGGATTCTTGATTGCCTGCGTGGCGCCTTTTAAATAAGACTTTGTGCTAATGCAGTTACTGCTGGGCTGCACTGCCCTGACTTGCTGCAATCCTTTATTTAGCAAAACCTCTGATTTTGGGTTGGATGCAGTGCTCTTCCAGAGTCCTTCAGAGGCTCACCATTCCATTGTATTCACAAAATGCAGTTTTGGGTTCCATAAGATATTACCTCTTGGGAAGACATTTCATTCTGGAAACTGACATCAAGACCTCATGGCTAGAGAAGATGAAGGACACAGACAGCAGAATAACCTGCTGTTAACTTGGTATGCAGTACTTTAGCATTGAGGTTCACACATCACATCGCAGGAAAAAATAACTGTACTGCATTCACAGTGAGTGGCTACTGCATTAGGTGTTATCCACAAGTGTTAATATATATTTGATTATATGCTAACATTTTTCACATATTACACATTTGTCCATACAGCAGTATATTCATGTAATTGTCCTTTTATATTCAGAATTAGATTCTTTTCTTTTACACAAGTGGTGATTCTTTAATACATACTTAATTGCACTTTATGTGACAGGGTCCCATGTTATGTGGTGAAGAAAGGGGAGTGTGGAGAAGAGAAAATAGAGTTGTCACAGAGAAATACAAACCTGACACAACCATGTTTGTCCTTCATATAGATTTCATACTTAAGTGCACATCTTCCACTAGATAATCGGATTCAATTTTGAAGCTCCATGCATGAAAAATCTACATATTGACAAGGGAAAAAAACATTTTCTTGACTCCATGGCCCTAAGACATAGACCATGTGTGTTAAATCAAATTTTGTAATTACTGAATGAATAGTATTATAATCTCATGAATGTAACTGGCTATGTTTAATATGCCACTGTAATTATGGATATGATGCAGCTAATATAAGTTACATAATTCTACATTGTGCATTTAACAGAAGCAAATGCAGCACCTCAGAACTTTCTATTATACACTAATATTTGGCATCTCCAGTGCAGTAAGTAGCTTACACATGCTTTCTTTCCGATTCACAAATATATGATTTAATTGAGCACTTAATTGTTTAACACCACAAATGCGAGCAAAGAAGAATCCTACTGTTTTTCGTCATGTTAGTTTTACTGCATCTTAAACGATAACAAATACAATTTTTGTAGGACATCACTGTAATGAGAACTTTGCCTTCAATTAGTATTCCCTGATTAAATAAAAAACTAAGTAAGAAACACTAGTACTAGTGATAACAAAACTGACCATGCTGGCTTCTCATCAACTGAAAATAAAAGACGAATAGTGAAAAAGCACTGCCTGATTGTTTGTGACGTGGTAAGAGCTGGGAGAGCTGTGAAAACATAATTTCATGTGACTGTCACATGCATGAGCATTGCAGACAGCCTGTGGTGTAAAGTGACGCTGGTAATGCCTTTCTAGTGCACATTAAACCCTTTAGTATGACAACAACATCAACTGATGTCACATCATAGTAAAATGTTGTTCCTTGGGAACCACCAATGGGAAAACGATGCATTAACTAGCATTTTAATTGAAGTCTCTGAATTACAACCCAATAAACCATCTTTACAATAAGGTGAAATGTGCTGTTTGAAGTACATGTGCTGCTGAAGCATCAATAGGAATTACCCGACACCATTAACATATCATGGAACAAAAACGTTTCTAGCACCTGGCTGAATCCATTCATCTGGTGAGCCCAGTTGTTAACTGAAGTTAGTGCATCATATCCATATTTTATAACGGTTGTCGAGAGCTGTTTCAATTGAACCTTTAATCTCAAGCGCCAATAAGCTTATGTTGATAGGACAGAAGAGACATTCCTTTACAGGCAGTCATATGATTCATACGGAAAAGGAGGGATTTGATACATTTAAACAAACCTCTGTGAAACTGGGTTTGCCCTGTGCAATAATAGTCTCTGCACATCATGTATCTGCTGTTAAACCTCATGTTTTTACATTAACAGCAATGTCTGGCCATGACCGGCCACAGTGAAATTTGTGGGTGTTCAACACTAACGATAAAGACATTTCAAAATATAGACAGCCACTTTTGAATAGAAACCTTATTGATCTGAGGGAAATTTAACCTTATGAGATAAAAAAACGTATTGATCCCATGCTCATTTATACTCAAAATGATTTAGACGAAAGCAGGTGAAAGAATAATTCAGAATAAAAATAGGTTATATAAATCATATAAAACATACAATTATAGAATATGAACATAATGTACAATATTAATCCTCTACCTCCTTGTATGAAACTTTCAAACACAATCTATTTCAAACTGATTAACCTATGTTCAAAAAGGCTCTATCAGTAGTTCAGTCAGACAACTCACGTTTGAATGTTTATTCAACAGTAGAACAGGGTTAGTGTTTGGCGTCTAGGCTCTAACTTAATCACTCCCCCATATGATACACAGGAATGATGGGAGTGATGAGCTAATACTGTAACCCCCCTGTCGGAGCCTACAGGTGGATGCTGGTGGTGGTGGAGGGGCTGAGGCAATTGTCTGCGATACTGCGTAGCTGTTAGGAAGCAGAGAGAGGGATGGAAATTCCCTCTGCTTAAATAGACCGCCTAATGAGGTGGATGAGTACTGCAGATGGTAGTGGCGAGTGAAGTATGTCACATGATGTATGTCACATGATGTGTGTCACACGATGTGTGTCACATGATTGAAACAGCGCAGCTCGAGTTGCCTGCCAGAACTAGTTCGCCGGCATTGCTCCATTTGTGGCCAGGACAGGGAGTGAGAAGGACTAAGTTTAATAAATAATATATTTTTTCTAGAAAATGTCTGATATCTGACATAACATGACTGATGCTTTGGTTTGTCCACTGACAATACTGATAAAGTTTAGTCGAGCAAAATGGCTGCTTTGCTAAGAGAATTAGCATTTTTCAATTCTAAATGACTGGAAGGCAAGAGAAGCAAGACAAAAGGGCTGGCAAGATGTCGGATGTTTGTCTGTGCTGCTGGTGAAGCTGAGTTGTTGTGGAGAGTTTCCTTAAGTATTCTTATTGGTCCAGGCACCCTAGTGATTAACAGGTGAATATTATTGCAGCCAATTAGACGTTGTGACCCCCCATCAACTATTCATCCGGACCAGCTCATTACTAAAATTAGGTGTAGTCCATGCAGTGTCTGCTTTATTGGTCTGTTTGGGTTTCAAGTCCCTTAATTAGCAATTAACACAATTACTGAAATCGACTGACATGCTGTGATTGGTATTGGTTGGCGTGGGAAAGGGTTCATCAGTGGACATCTTTACCCCTCTTGTCAAATTTCGTTATGTGACAGGGACTGGTTGGTCTGGTTAGAGAGAAAATGCAAGCTATGCATTCTGAACTAGAATAAAACGCAATTCATGCTATTGCACTGCTGTCATTTGGTCTGTCTAAATTCAAACTTAAATACTTTACCTAGGCCCCAGAGCTGATAGTAGTCAGCATCCATTAATACAGTGCAGGCTTAAGATTTATCCCCTGGCTGCAAGACTCTATTCATGTTTGCCAAGAGCCAATCACTGTCAAATTCAATTTCGACAATGGTTTATACGCTGCCAACAGCGAAAAGAACTCCAGATGGTCAAACTATGTAAAGAGTTGAAAAATGAAGGTTATTTGATAAGTGTCAGGACTGACTGTGTGGCTTTAAAATACCCCCGGAAATATTTCACACACTTGGGGCCCTACTTACCCACACAACTCTACCCAGTCTCCCAGATATGGCAGTTCTATACAACTACCAGGCAACAGCACATTGTTGTGTAGGAAACCTACTCGCTACCGGGATTATATTGAGAGGCAAGGTATGTTTTTGAATGGATGAAGGACTGCTTTCATTAAAGGCAGTAAAATTCCACTGTTCTAAAAACCCATTAATATCCACTAACATCTGGCTTTTTTATCTGCAATGGTAATGGATACAGTACTGCAGGAGATGCACGTTTTATTGGCTCTGGCTTCAATTATCAATTTCAATGGTGTCGGATCATGTCTGTGTGTCGCTCTGCTCCAAGTCCTGACTGAGCGTCACGTCTCGTGTTGTACTGAGCACAACATGTTGACGAGTCATTTTCATGATGTTTAAATGCAGCCTCATAAACTCTGGGTCGAATCAAACAAACACTAAGTTACTTCATGTACTGATCAGGTCCTGATATCTAGTGATGAGTGTGCATTCAGAAACTCCAGCTTGTTACAAACCAACTGCAGCTACTGCTCTGATCATGACGCAGCGGCGCTGATCACTGAGCAGCTGTGACCAGAGAAACTCTGTATTTCACTGTTCTTCTACAAAGTTACAGACTGGCTTCTTAACGTGAACGAACTCTGATGTCATGATGTATGGGTTGTTGGGCCTTCAGGTCCAAGAACAAAGAGCCATAAACGGGGCCTTGGGGAACATTCCGATCCAGGCCGTAGTACTTTGGGGGGGGACAAACAGTCGAAACTGTCAGGAACCCCTGCTGTGTCCCTAGCTGCTCCTCCGATTTGAACCCTGACCTTCCTATTGGCCTAGGTCCCTAGCCCCGCTGGAAGGGGAAAGGTATCTCCCAGGTTGTATTTAGAGTCAGGACGCAGCTCAGGCTTTCTTTCCAGTCCCTCGAGGATAGAGCTTAACATCTCCAGTTTGGCTCTAGGCAATCCATAGGGTACAAAGGAAATTCCTTTCTACAGCTGTTTGATTTTTCTTAAGTTTACTTTAAACTTGTAGTTCACTTTTAGTCTAAAGCTACTTTTTCTAATCCAGTTTAAGCTGAACTTATCCTTTTTTAGTACATCGTAAGCTTATTTTTCCTATTTTTCCTTAAAGCTTTTAATCTGAATAGCGTCTTTTAGTCGCTTTTATTTTGAAGAGAGCGCGGCAGAAACCCCCTCACTCGCTGGCCGAGCCCAGAGACAATTTCCCCGCCATCCATGGACAATCCGGCCACGGTTGTTCTTCCCTGCAGACGGGCAAAGACATTGCCAAGGAGAACGGTAAAGCATTCTCTCCGATTCGGCCCAGCGTCATCTCACCGCCGTCCGTACGGCTCCCGTGATTAGCGTCCAGAGGCCAGGACATTATCCACTTCCTCCTTCCGGTATTCGCGCCAACACGGCCGCGCACGGAACCGCGAAGCAACACGAAGTAAGAGACATCATGTCTGGGCAGAGTCTAGTTTTAATACTTAGCGTGTCGTATTTGAGTGTATTGTTTTGTAGAGAGACCACCGTGTCGATCTTATTGTGAAAAGCGCGCGGTGGCGATCCAGCGCTTCCTGTTTGTTTTGTACTTCCGTCAGGCCGGTGCATCTGTGAAAGGACACCTCACGTAGCGGGTTTGCCTGCTTCACTGTGAGATCGCCTCTGACGGCGTTTTGAGATCCTCTCCGATCTGTGTTACTGCATGTTTCTCTCTCTCTCTCTTTTATTCTCCCACATCTGCCGAGACACACATCCTCGCTCTCACACATACACACAGCTACATTAAACACAACCACTCTGATAGCAAGAGTGCCTGAACGCACCTCGACGCCATTCGGCGCCAAAGCTAAGCTAGAACAAAGAATCCCTTTGTCCTCCCTCATCCTTTGTGTCTCACGTGTGTTTAAGTCGGCCATCTTTGACCTTCCTGGTTATAAGCCACGTGGTCCGTCGGTCATCGACTGTAATACACATCGAGGCCCGCCCTCCATTCAGACTCCAAATTCCTCAGGCGACTCCGCCATTTTGATTTGTAGTCCTGGTGTGTTACAACACCATTTTTGAAGTCAAACCCCAGGGTTAAGCCGGCCCTCTTAAACTTCGTGAGTCATCGACCCACCTTCCTCCCCTCTCTCTCACACACACACACATACACACACATCCACACACAGACTTATCAGAAGTATTGCAGTGTGATAATTATGATGAATGTGCTGCGACTATATTAGATATAGTTGATTGTGTTAAGTGAAGAATCATTTGTAACAACATTGACTTTAATGTCTTTTTAATAAATCCTTTTATACTTAAAGTATTTGAATCTTGTGATTACTTGTGCATGTTTATGTGAACACAGTTGGATAATGATAGCCAGTGCTCGAACTTAAACCCTTCATTGTTTATTAGATAATCATTAATATTAACTATTAAGATTATTAATTGACTGTTTATTATTATTAATATAGATAGTATTATTCTGAAATTGATAACTTTATTGTGTTGACTAATTATTTCATTATTCTTAGTTGATAACCTTATCATTGTTAATTGATAGCTTATACTTCCTAATTGATAATTACTTGTTTTTCATTAATAGTTATTATTCATTGATTGATCATTCTTAAGTTTTCATTATTTAATTATTCTTAATTGATTAACTTCATTACTCTCAAATTAATGATTTAATAATCCTTAATTGTTAAACTTGCTTATTTACTCATTAATAGTTTTATTCTTACTTGATTACTGATCATTTTCAATTAATAATCTAATTATTTTTAAATAAATAATCTTTATTATTTTAATTATCATATTCCATGATTATTGAAAATTAGCCAACGTCGAGTCCCCCTACTATTGCACAACAGGGTACATGGAGTGTGTCATTCTGTGCAAGCGTTCCACAAACTAATCATCCCGCGCTAACATGTTAATTTTGACAGCCCTAATAAAAACTTGTCTTTCAGCTGTGTTTAACAGAGAGCGTCAATGCGCCAGAATGAGACCAGTGACCAGGCCTGGTTGCGTGTCACTCAAAGTGCAGTCCTCAGAATCCCACAAAGGTGTAAAATATGGGGCCTTTAAATCATTGCACTAATTACAGTGATGCATGACAACAGCAGCTCAACAGATGTAAAGAGGCTTCTTGAGGAGTTCTATTGTATGGATACTGCAGATTTGCATGATCTGAATAGACAGCGCCTTAAATCTGCTGCAAGAGGCTGAGGGATTTCATTTAACTTGTGCAATGATGATAGTAATAAATACTACAAAATGTTGACTCAGGCATTTATTTGACCACATCAATCCAACACTATTTCAGCTTTATTTCTACTGTATCTCACATCATAAGGGATTACATCACACCATAAAATGCGGCACAATAGCATGTACACTGAAATATATTTCAAGAATAAAACATTAAATCCCTTTTTTCTCTTAAGAAGAAAATTGTAACGGAGACAGTGACACAGTGGATTGAAGCGATGTAATCCAACCATTCCCACCTTAACAGCAGAGTCAGAGGAGCCCAGGCTGATGTGTGTGTAGTGTTGGTATGGGATTGCTCAGCCTAGTGTCATAAAGACTTGATTTAATATGGATAAACACATGATGCAGCACTTGGCAATACTTGGCACTACTCCCTGCAGTTTCTCTTCAGTATTACATTTGTAGATGAAACCACCAGACTGGCATCAAAGATATGCTGGGCCAGGAACAGAAGAAACCTGGTTCTGACACGGTCTGCTGTGGCTCGGGGGAAAAGAGAGGGTTGTCCACAAAGCAAAGTGATTTCGTCCAATCCCCAGCTTCTCCAGTCTGCATTCTGAAGTGTCATTTGGCAAGATACTGAACCCCAAAATCGCCCCTGAAGGCTGTGCAGACAGTGTATGAAAGATGGATAGAAAAAGTGCTGCATATGAAACGGATGTATGAAAGCACTTTGAATGGGCAAGAAGACTGGGAAAGTGCTACATACTGTAAACACAATCCATTTACTATTTACTTCTATCCTGGCCTAAAACTCAGAGATACATTTTCTGAAAAAATGCCCCCAAATGTCTTATTTAAATGAATGTTCCACCCGTTTGCTTTTCTCCACTCTTCTTACCAATACACCGCACATCCAGGCAAAGTGATTTTAAGGTCATGAAATATCCACATAATAATACTACTGCTGCAGTCTGGTATGGGGGCCAATTTGGTATGCGTCACAGTCCCTGTGCACATTTTCCACAATAATATGTACAATATAAGGACCCCTATAGAAAACTTATATGGAGACCATGAAGAGTAAATCAACTATTATTTATTGAAATCAGGGAGTATGGGGGGGAAAAAGCTTTCAGAGACTGAGAATGTCTTTGTGTTACATCAGTGTTACGGAAATATTTAAATGGCTTCTGGGAAGATATCCAGACCTCCCAGAGGGGAAAACACAAAACAACACTGTTGGCACATTTGATTTTCTACTGTGGGTGTATTCATCTTCAAGATACAGTAGAGTGCGATGCAGCTCTTGTGCTGAAGTTCTTAGGCAGGCTCTTGCGTCGCTGCCTTTGGAAGGTTTTAGCAGTCCGCTCAGGGCAGGCCTGCTTGAAGGTTGGTAAGGTTGGACTTTTCCCTGGCTTGTGAGCTGGAAAGCTGCATCTCTCCTCCATTGAAGTTGAGCAGAAAGAGAGGTGACCTCCTCTCGGAGAGTTGAGTAGAAGAGATGAGTCGCAAGAGAGAGAAGAGAGGTGGGACTTGGCTTATATTGGCCAGGTGACCTCATAGGTCATGGGGCCCAGAGTTTCCAATAGTGGTTGAAAGGTGTGACCACTGTTGATTTTCACACCTCTGTGTGAAGTTGAAGCACCCTGGGAGACTGAGTTCTGGAGGCTCTGGTTCATCTCCAGAACAAAGAAACATGTGGTCAGGATTTGACGGAACATGTAGGCCGAACTGTAGTTCACAAATACCAGGTCCCAACAATATAATACATAATTGCAAATATTTGGTTAATAGGACCGGATTAACAGATTTATCAAAATATATTGAGGATAATTTCTAACCAAAGAATGTTTAGTTTAACATAATTTAAAAACATGTGAGGGTTTATCTCCCTTACACTGTGACTCATCAAACTCCTGCTGTAGACCATGCCTTGACAGAGACTTCTGCCACGTATGTAGACCTGGTCATCATGCACAAGTGCCACAAACTCTTTGTCCCAACTTCATCCAAATAATTAGTCCTCTTGTCTTGTTTGTTAAACGATCTGGTGTCCATTGCTGTTTGTGGTCTGGGAGATGAAGTTTAACAAACTGTGGCACAACTAAGACTCACTACTGACTCTGAGTCTTTGTGCGGCTCCTCGAAGTCACCACCATCCTCCTTCAGTCTTCGTTCCTGCCAATCTGCACAAGCAAATCTGACCAGCAGGCAGCCTACTGCCATTGAATTGTCAGGTTTTCCTTGTTTGCCAACCTTATCTCGTACAACATTCGCAGGGGTTGTTAATGTGTGAACTTTACCAAATCCAATAAGGATAATGGCAGAGCTGTTCAGTTGCCCTTAACTCTATTAAGTTCCAGAACTGACTCCATAAAGTACAATTTAGTTAAGCCTAGTTAGCTAATGATGTGCCCCATGGCCTTGGAGATAATGATCTATTCTTCTATATTTGTTAGTGCAATACAGCATAAGACTGAATGAAAGTAAATGCATCTTCTCAGGCCTGGTTCAGCAGCCTGTCTGCGAAAAATATAGTAGAAATAAAATAATCAACTGTTCATAATCAGTGAATTTGCCAAGCATCTCACAACATGAGAATATTCAAAATTTCTGACATTGTCTCCTTTGACTTAAATGGAAAATACTTAAAGAGGCAATTAGAGGCATACATAAGTCTGTTGATATACCAAGTTGAGTGTCACTAATCAAGATCTGCAATTTACATGAACAGTGTCTTTGATTCACCACTCACAACAAGCAGATTTTCATATTGTAGTAGTGTACTGATGATTGTTGGTGGCAGTTCATTTGTAGCTTAGCTGATGCTAACATTTAGCTCCTTTTAACAGAGCCTTAAATATAAACCTAGTGGCTTCATATGGAACATAATATTACACTCAAAGTCGGATGCTAAAGCTACATGTCCCAGATAGGAAGGCATCATCATTACTGGGGATACTTTTTGAACAGGTATTTCCCCCTCCGTATAAAAAGAAAATCTCAGTCCACATGAGATTTGTTTTACAAAATACCTCAGTCCAGATCAGAACACCAAAACGACTTTGAAGGCTACATGATGATCTGTCAAATATCAGAGAAGAACACTGTGAGCATGCTCATGAGCTTTTTCTCCATTGAAAGTAGTGCTTTAAAACCAAAACAATAGTAGCTCATCATTTTGCTTATAAATTGGATGAGACACCTGTGAATGCCAGGTGCAGTGATGCAAAATTTTGCTACAAACCTAATTTGACCTAAACGTGCTTATTAAATGCAGACAAACAGGTATACAACCACCCTACTTGTTGTTTGTTGTGTATGCTAATTACACAAAGCAAACTTGGGCATGTGCAAAGTAATCTGTGATATTGTGACGGAGCTGCTCCGTCATTGACCGCCAGCAGTCCACGCACACACTCACACCGACAAATATTTTCACACTTCCTGTTTCAATGCCTAGTTTATCAGTATTACTATAGCAGTATTATATAACAGTATTCACCATCATTTATTCTGTTTAGCTGTGGTGCGACCGAGGGTGCACACTCGTCAGCTCCACATTTTGGTTACAAACACATGCACACACATATGCTTACTTACCAGCCAGTTGGGGACGCTGCTCGTTCGTCTTGCCGTCAGTGTAGGTTAAACGGCCATAACTTCGGTTTAAATATTTTCCTGTTGTTTTTTTTTCCCAATGATAATTAGTTAGAGTTGTACTCTTTATAGTTGATACCTCTTGTTTCACAAAAGTCATTTGATTTGTTTAAAGAGGAGATATTGTGACATGTAAAGATGTCATTGTAACCTGTTATTTTTGTTTCCATGCACTGGTTTTGCCCATAATATTGTTTGAATTGGTAATTAAGCCCAGTCGGAGGGGCACCTTCAAGCCCTTGCGAGGACTCTGAGTCTGAGTCTGGTTACTGTTGTAAGTTCAGAGAAAAGCCTACCTGCACTAATCCCCTAGGGGGAGGTAACGTTGGGGTGAAGGGATAAGACATGGGGTTAGCGAGTCAATACCACGGAGGAAGGGTGCTGTGGCTATGTATGTGTGCAGTGGATAATAAAAAAAACCTTTAAAACAACCCATCCTGTGGTCGTGAGGATATTACAAATGGCGACGAGGATAAAAGCAAGAATTCAAACGGGACACAAAGAGAAGCTGAAAGTGTGTCGGACTTGTGGAGTGATTCAGACGAGGAGGACAAACCACAAAGACGAACGAGGATGTCGGTGATTGGAATGGTAACTGCTTTCGATGTTGCGTCTCAGTCATGGGAAGAGTATGCAGAGATGTTAGAGATGTTCTTCGAGGCGAACGATATTGATGCTGCAGAGAAAAAGAGAGCTGTGTTACTAAGTGGAGTGGGTGCAGTCACGTATATTTTATTGCGAAGTTTAGTGAGCCCACAGGCACCCAAGGAGAAAACATATGATCAGCTCACGGCTATTCTGAAGGCTCATTATGACCCGACACTGAGTGAAATCGTGCAAAGATTTAAGTTGAACTCACGCATACGGAAGAGCAGCGAGTCTATAGCAGAATATGTGGCGGCATTGAGGAGATTGGCCCAACATTGTGTATACGAAGATTCACTGCCACAAGAGATGCTGAGAGACAGATTGGTGTGCGGAGTGAACGACGACAGAATGCAACGGATACTATTGTCTAAAGTGGGCTTGACGTTTGATAGGCCCCTGAAGTTGTGTTTGGCTATGGAATCAGCGACAAAGGACGTGAAAGAGATGCACGGCCAGTTAACAGAGGACACGGCTCAAAATGAAGGTGGGATGAAATCTCAGACAACTGTCCACAAGATGTTTTCAGACAATGCACAACGTAAATTCCCCAGTTGTTATCGCTGTAAAGGACAGCACACAGCGGATGAGTGTAAATTTGCTACAGCGCTCTGCTACAACTGTGGTAAGAGGGGACATATTAGCAAGGCCTGCAGATCTAAGGCAGGGGCGTCTAATGCATATAGAGCCATGTACAAGGGTCAGAGAGGCGAAGGCAGAGGCTTTAACAAAGAGCGGCGTACACATCTGCCAAGAGAAGGTGAAGGAGAAAGTGACACAGAGGAAAGTAGCACTCACACCATCTACAGTGTGTCACAAGAATTAGCCAAGGTGGCTCCCATCACACGCCCGGTGCAAATAAATGGAAAAGAGGTAATGTTTGAAATAGACACTGGCTGTGGGGTGACCATAGTAAGCACACAACAATATGTGCAGCTTTGGAAGAAAACAGCCATATCAGAAATGAAGCCATGCTTGCTAAAATTGAAAACCTACACTGGAGAGAGGCTCAGAGTGCTAGGCAGGGTAGAAGTGCAGGTGCAGAACGGAAACACAGAAAAGACATTGCCGGTGGTGATTGTCGAGGGTGATGGACCTAACCTACTGGGGCGAAGTTGGCTAAGGGAGCTGGGCCTGACAGATCAGTTGGTAAACAAGGTGGATTCAGCACCTCCATTTCAGCTGGAAGAGATACTCAAGAGACATACTGAAGTGTTTAAGGAAGGGCTGGGACAACTTAAAAATGTCAAAGCAAAGATTAATGTAGATAGGGAGGCTCAGCCAAGATTCTGCAAACCACGGCCGGTGCCATATGCTGTAAAGCCGCTAGTAGAGAGAGAGCTACAGAGGCTGCAAGATGATAAGATCATAGAGCCAGTGCAGTATGCAGAGTGGGCAGCACCCATTGTCCCAGTCAGGAAGCCGGATGGATCAATTTGAATATGTGGGGATTATAAACTCACAGTAAATCAAGCATCGTGGCTGGATCAGTATCCAATTCCCAGGGTGGAGGACCTGTTTGCACAGCTGAATGGGGGACAACAGGTGGTCCTGGAGGAAGAATCTAGGAAGTATGTCACTGTCAACACACACAAAGGCCTGTTTACCTACACCCGCTTACCATTTGGGGTAGCTTCAAGTCCTGGAATTTTCCAAAGAACCATGGATGGCATCCTGGGTGGCATCCCAAACATGGCCATCTACTTAGATGACATTCTGATCTCAGGACCCAATGAAAAAAAACACCTGGAACACCTAGAGGAAGTACTCCGTAGATTGGAGAACAGCGGCCTTAGGCTAAAAAGAAGCAAGTGTGAGTTCATGGGGAAAGAGGTGGCGTTTCTTAGACATAAAATAAATGCCAGCGGGTTGCGTCCGCTGACAGACAAGATGGAGGCTATCGCTGGAACCCCTCAACCACAAAATGTCAGGGAGTTGAAAGCTTACCTGGGGTTGTTAAATTATTACCACAGATTCCTACCAAAACTCTCCACGCTGCTGGCCCTGCTACACACACTGTTAAAGAAAGAGGAAAAATGGTCATGGGGTTCAAGGCAGCAGAAGGCATTTGAGGAGTCAAAAGAGCTGCTGCAATCCTGTAGGGTGTTAGTGCATTATGATGGAAACAAACCTCTCATCTTGGCATGTGATGCCTCGCCCTATGGGGTGGGGGCAGTACTTTCCCATCTAATGGCGGATGGCTCGGACAGACCGATAGGATTCGTGTCAAGGACCCTCAATCCCGCTGAAAAAAACTACTCCCAGCTAGACAAGGAGGGGCTGGCAGTGGTTTTTGGAGTAAAGAAATTTCATAAATATCTGTACGGGAGACAATTCACTATTGTGACGGATCATAAGCCACTAATCTCACTATTCAGTGAAATGAGAGCAATACCGCAGATGACGTTGCACTGGATACAGAGATGGGCAGTCACACTGGCAGCGTATGAGTACACCATTGTCTACAAG
Organism: Verasper variegatus; assembly: GCA_026259375.1. Lineage (NCBI taxonomy): Eukaryota > Metazoa > Chordata > Actinopteri > Pleuronectiformes > Pleuronectidae > Verasper > Verasper variegatus. The sequence continues at coordinate 22,655,832 of CM048043.1, read as the reverse complement.
GTAGGCAGAGACCACACAAACGAGGACGCTCTGAGCAGACTGCCACTGCAAGGGAAAGAGGAGAAAATGTCTGAGGGAGAAGAGAGAGTAATGCTGTTTGAAGATATCGAAACACCTCCAGTTAATGCACAGCAGATAAAGCAATGGACTGACAAAGATCCGGTGTTGGCTAGAGTGCGAGAATACATCCTGCGAGTGTGGCCAAGGGAAGTGGAAAATAAGGCATTCACACCATACACCCGGCATCAGGATGAGCTTAGCACACAAGAAGGATGTTTACTGTGGGGAGGACGAGTGGTTTTCCCTCCACCGGGACGAAATGCTTTATTGAGGCAGCTTCACCAAGGCCACCCAGGCATCACGAGGATGAAGGGGTTGGCACGCAGCTACATGTGGTGGCCGAACATGGATGCCGAGGTGGAGGAGCGGGTGAAAGCCTGTGTGACATGTCAGGAAAATAGAAACACTCCTCCAGTGGCCCCATTACATCCATGGGAAGTGCCAGACAAGCCATGGGAAAGAATCCATGTGGATTATGCAGGTCCATGGAAAGGGAAGATGTTTCTGATTCAGGTGGACGCATACTCAAAGTGGATTGAAGCGCAGGCGGTGAGTAGGTCCACATCGGCTGTCACGATTGAGTGCCTGAGACAGAGTTTTAGTCAACACGGCATACCTGAGGTGATGGTGTCGGATAATGGTAGTTGTTTCACCAGTGAAGAGTTCAAAGAATTCATAGGAAAAAATGGGATACCTCACATCACTACGGCACCATATCACCCAGCTTCTAATGGCTTAGCGGAGAGGGCAGTGCAAACTTTTAAGTCACTGGTTGAGAAGAGCACAGGAGATTCAATTGAAACCAAAATCTCACAAACACTGTTCAGCTACCGTATAACTCCTCAATCCACCACGGGGAAATCCCCAGCTGAGTTATGATGCGGTAGGAAGTTGAGGTCAACGCTAGACTTAATACACCCCGATTTCCAAGGCAGAGTGAGCGGGAAGCAGGAGAGACAAAAGTATTACCATGACAGGCATGCCAGAGCAAGGATGCTTGAGGAAGGAGACTTAGTCTTCACCCGTAACTACAGCTCAGGACCAACATGGATACCTGGGGCCGTAACAGAAAAGACTGGTCCCGTATCCTGCAAAGTCACACTCGGGAACGGACAAGTGGTGAGACGACACATTGACCAGGTCTGTGGCAGAAGTTCCCCATCGTCAAGGAAACCTGAGGCCTTACTGAGGCTTCACCAGTGGAACCACCAATCGGACCCGAGACATCTTGCTGTGATGACGGCACGGCAGCAGAAACAGCCGAGGAACTGACAGAGCCATTTCCGGCAGAGGAACAACCAGCAGTGAGAAGGTCTCAGCGAGATAGAAAGGCTCCTGATTACTTCTCGGCAAGCTAAAAAAAAAATAAATAAATAAAAAAAACTTTGAATGATTGGAATGGCTATGATTAGTTTAGTAGTGAGTTCCACATCCACAGGACAAGAATGCGTCCTGGAATCTCACTGGGATGAGGTAGTCCGCCCGAATCCCTAGCTTAAAGATGTTCTTGAGGGTTGTATATATGGGAATCGAGATATATATATATATATATATATATATATAGAAAAAAAATTGTGTTCATGTGTTTAATGAATTTGGGTGTTAGCTTCTATTAGTTTTTCTCTGAGGGGAGGGAATGTTGTAAGTTCAGAGAAAAGCCTACCTGCACTAATCCCCTAGGGGGATGTAACGTTGAGGTGAAGGGATAAGACACGGGGTTAGCGAGTCAATACCACGGAGGAAGGGTGCCGTGGCTATGCTATGTATGTGTGCAGTGGATAATAAAAAAACCTTTAAAACAACCCATTCTGTGGTCGTGAGGATATTACAGTTACAGAGGAAGTAACATCAGAGCTCATGGGAGAGTTAGGGAAGAACTTTTCCTGTCATTTTTGATTTAAAATGATTTAGTTTTATATTCTTGTAAATATGTCAATGAGCACCTTGGGAGCCGACTGTAAATAAATTGAAAACACCAGACTTTTCCGACTACGCCTGTGTTTTCACACGTTTTTGAGGAGTTTTAAGAGAGACCCCGCAGATATTGTTTCCAAAATGCTCCTAACATGTAAACCAGTGTTTTTGGAAATACTGCACATTGGACTGCGTGTGCGTGTGAACGAGAGCTGTAATCCAATCACGTAATGCAATATTTAGCTCTTGTGGGAGGGGTTTAGCAAAAAGTCAATTACAGGCCTTTATAAAACTAATATAAACCCCAGATGTGTCCACACTCAAAAGTTATCAATGTACACACAGAACAAAGCCCTGGAAGTGATGGGGTGGATAAGTAATGTCTCACATTCAAGAAAATACTGCAGGAAAGGTGGCCGTTATTGAAGTTGGATAATTGGATATATATTCCAATTACCCCGTAATTTTCAAATGAATCGCAATAACGGCCATTATTGCTCCTCTGAGCGACCCTGTTATGTTGTTTCTCTTATTTCCTTTTTGATGCTCACAAGTATAGAAAATAAAAAACATTCGTTGTCCCAGCCTTTCCTGACCTCATCTGATCTGATGTCACCAGGAGCAGCTGAAGAGAACAATAGCACTTTAACTTGAGGCAATGTGGTTTATTCGTGCTTAGGTCTGGTGTATTCATGCTTAGATCAAGCTATAGAGGGTTGAACCATCTTAAGTGGCTACTCACATGCAATGCCATACTCGTGTAAACAACAAAATATGACTTTTAATACAGTATACATTTGAAGTGATAAAGTTATTTTTGCTAAAACCTGCACATTTTCAAATACTCTGATCCGCTTATCAAAAAGATTCAACTGTAGCGGAGCTCCACCTTGGCTATGGGTCAACGCACCGCTCCAGCAGGTGCCTAGCTTTTCATGCTGACACTTGACATAGCATTCATCTCCAGACTCAAATCCAAGCTCTGTCAACAAAACACAATTAAAAATGTTATCAACCATTTCTCACTGACTCTTGACACATTCTCTTGTACTTGGTTAATAATGTATCAATCTATTCCATATCAATTAACATCCTGACGTGAGATGCAATGTAATCACTTATACCACTTTATTTTAATCAAAATTAATTAACAGTGAGCTAATTTGGAATTCACTGCAACACACCCATAGGATTTACAGCTTTAATGAACTCAGACAGATGACTTCTCTGACACTTTTTTTTTTGCATGTTTAACTGATCCTATCAATTGTTTTACATCTGTTAACCTTCCACCTCTGACAGGTGACTTCCAAGGATGACCTGGTGCTGCCCCAAAGCTGCTTTCAGACACTCTATAATCTCCTAACATTCCCCACAGAGGGCTCAGGAGTTTCTCTAGTAAATCTTTGTTCCAAATGAACCAATTTGATAACACAGAAGGAGATTAACTGGAGGATTGACTGATGTCAATCCTCCAGTTGTGTGTAGGTGAGTGAGCATGTTGATGACCAAAAGAGCTTTTGTTGATATGCGCCAACAGCAGTGTTGATGCGCTGTGAACAAAAACAAAGGATTCCTGCATTTATACATTATATCCTGCCTGCTGCACCTCACCTGAGTACACTGGAGATTTGTGTTTTTGTGAACACATCCGAAATAAAAATCTCCCGCTGTGTTGTTCATGTGTTAAGGGCAAACTCGAACCGAATCGACATTCTGCGTAGTTTGTCTTAAATGATTTTGCAAGTTGAGACAGCTGAAAGGATGAGTATATTCCATAGAGAATATGTAAGGAGGGACGAAACCAGTTCCTAGAATGTGAAGCCAAAGTGTATTGATCGCCCCCTGGTGGCTGGCTGCAGTGTAGGTCATAAGCCAGTCCTCCCACTTGTGGAGACTGAAAATCCGTGGCATACAATACACTGTACTTAAACTTGTTCTTATACTTAACCTTTTGTATATTACAGCCTATCTCCCTTAGCTTTATTCAACATCACACATACATGAATGCACTCATAAGAAACTGTGACCTACGCCCTAGAAAGAATTCAAGCAGCTGCCCCAGGTTCTGAAGGGCAGATAGGAAAGGCGTCTTGTCTGGAAAATGCGCATGCTTACGCACACAGAACATACAGCCTTTAAAGCAAGGCCAAGCCGAGTCAAGGCTTATTTGTAAAACACAAAACCAAACACTGTCAGAAATGTGAAGATTTGCCCTGCTGCTACAAAGGAGGGGCGAAACTGGGAGCGGCTCCTCATTGGCGGATTCCAGTGCCAAGAGGCTGGGACCATGCCTGCGCACCATCAAGGGAGAGCCAAGGCTAAACCACGGCGACTCCCCCTCGTTATTGACCAATGAAGTATTATAAGTAATGCACCCGCCGTCCGTTCGGGGCGACTCTTGACTACCCTGTGCTACTAGAGGGCCAAGGCTGTGCCCTGTACCTTTTCATTGCTTCTAAATAAATACTTGTTGAACACACTGCATGAAAAGAAGAATTTGGGTCAGTTAGTGTCGCTGCAAATTTTGGTGGAATTTCAGGTTAACGGCTGTTCACAGGAATCTGCAGGCAGCACAGAAAACTGCCAGGAACTGGTTAAAAGGGCAGCGTCTGCGCTGCCTCAAGGAAGATCAGAGACTCACAGGACCCTGGCCGACTCAAGAAGAGACCAGAAGAGACTGAGCTGAAAAGCTAGTCTGCTTTAAGTGAAAGTTTATTTATAATTGTTCAAGGTGTCTGACGTAATAAAGAATGCTTAAAAGCAACACTTCCGTCTCTGGCTGTGTGTGGGAGAGCCCCGTGGCAAGGTCAATTGCCACAGTAGCTTATATAGATTTCCCTTATGTAACTAAGTGTGCTATAATGAATTACGTTGTATACCATGAGCAAAGGTCAATGCTATGAAAAAAATTTGAAACAGTGCAATTTATTTCAACATTTGCCTGTCAAGCTCATCCAAGATAATATGTTGTAATGGAGAGAGTGGCACCACTGTACAGTTTTCTAAGTGAAGTCTTTCTGCTGACACCAAAACACTGCTTCACAAAAAGAATATCAGTTGTGTCATCGCGTGTCAAAGTTCCAACCATTTGTCCTCCCAAAATACTGGCAAACTCAGCACCATATTCACATGTCCATGGCATACTAAGCTCTTGACTGCTGAAATTGCCTCATAATTTGGACTTCAATTGTCCTATTGTTGTTATTAAACTTTCTCAGTATTACATTACATTAAAACACTCAACACTTTGTTCATTCAACTATGAGGGTACAAACACAGAACAGCAAGAATCATGTAAGTACATTAACTTAACACCAGAAAGAATAAACTGGTCCTCAGTCACATACTCATCCCATATAAATGTAAAGTACAATTTAAAAACTGTTATAACCGCTGCTTCAAAAGTGAAAAGGTCATTTGTGAAGTTTTACTCTGAAAACGTCACACTCAGCGACATGCCACGTCACTCGTTAACCTCATGAAGCGTGTGTCTCCTGCAGACAAGAAACTACCGGCCCGTGGTTCGACGAGTGACTGTTTTTTCGGTGTAAATAACTTGCTGAAGTCGACATGACACTGTTTCCCTGGAGGAGAGGATGAGTGCGTTGGAAAGTAAAGCCGCGGGCCCAGTGTGGACGAGTCGAGGTGGAGAAGACGGGAGCACAATCCCAAACTTACGGTAAGAGCATAGCTCCAGAGAGAAGCCATTGCTAACTGCTAAGCTAACTCTTAGATCTGAGTAGCGTGGGATTAGCAAGAAAGTTTCTAAAAGAAGAAGAGAGCATTGACTGCTTGAGCAGAACTAGTGCATGTTTAAATATGTACGAACTGCTTCAACTTAAGAGTTTGTTCTGGTTAAGTTTTTTCATAAAGGTGACTTCTTGTCCTGTTGTATTTTATAGGAAACTGCCCGTCTCTTCACACCTCTGAGGCAAATGGCCGGTGCCACGAACCGGAGCAAGGCTAAGATTAAAGAAGGGACGCGCTGTGCTGTATAAAATACGTTCTCCAGGTTTACTTCATCTGATCTATTTCATCATTGTGTTTTCACAGCCTGAGCCCCCCACACACACAACGAGGCAGTCACTGCACATTTGGCCGAGACTCTCGCTGCAAGTCCGGATTTGCAGTGTGGAAAATGACGCCATTGTCTGTAAGTAACTGTTTAGTAAATGTGATTCTTTCTTTTTTTTACTGTGAATCTTCCAATGGTGATGTAGCGAGGCTATTTCCGTTACTCATGTTGTTTTCCAGCTGCCTGTACTATGACGCACTAAGACGTACTATGAGCCAGTATGAAGGAACTTCCTGTACATCCAACCGGACCTTGCAGCTCTTGCAGCAGCATTGAGAAGTTCAGGAGTCGACAGAGAAGAAAGAGGGTAAGATAAGATTCATTAGATCATTTTTCAGTTACATGTATCGGTGTATGTTGTGATTGAACTGTGCTAATTGTACTGATTGTGTTTACAGCTGATTGAAGCAGGACAGATGACATGGATCCATCCTTCCACAGCCAGGAGCTCACCGACCTGTGTGCCACACTTCAAATAAGACTGGAAGCTACACTGAATCTCACAGCTACAGACAACAGACGTCTCCACACTGGAGCAGATTCAGACAGAGTCCCACAAAGAACTTATGACCCAGAGGCGGCAAAGAGACATTTCAAGCTTCACCTGATTAGTTTTTCACTGGCTAGGCCAGTTGTGTTTGGACATTATTTGTGCTGTATGTAAATAAAGCTTTGACTCAACATATACCTTGTTCATGTTTTTTTCCCTCTACAATATGTTCAACATATAACAACAAGCATCACATGAATTAATGTATAGTCTGCAGTAACTGCAGTGCTTTTGGTAAAGGCTTACTAATAATCAATAATATATAATATATAATAAATATATAATAATATACAAATTATTAGTAATAATAACTATATATTCATTATTATTATTATTATTAATATTGTGTGGGAGGGGTTTACCCACGTGTGTATTATAATGACCTAGGGTGACCAATAGCAACAGATCTACCAGCCAATCACAAGTGACTTTTCGTTTCAAAGGTCTGTGGTTTCATCCAATGGTGAAATGAGATAAGTTCTAACAAGCGATTTCGCTGCGATTCATATGCTAATTAGATAACAGCTTCGCTCCGCGACTCCACAGCGGCACGCCCCCTTCCCCAGCACCCACCAGTTCTTAGTTAAAATGTCATATGGACTATGGTTTTAATTATGTATTTGATGTTGTAAAAACAGGCCAGAATGATTGACAGCTGAGACTGAGTCACCATTGTGCCAGTGGAGGTGCACCTGGAAGAGAGAGAGAGCACTTAACACAAAACATCATCAAGTGTTGTGGCATTTCACTGGAGATGAGAACTCAATTCCAACATAATCTCAGCTGTCGTTCCTATTCTGTTCTGTCAGAGTCACTTAGGTCAGAGGATATTATCGACTTTATATTTGTTGGAATAGGGTCGGCTCCCGAGAGCACTCCCCGATGAATCCAAGTTGCACTGGATACGTAATAAAGCAACCCAGGGCGATACAGAACAGAGCCCAGCAGGTGCTTTTCTCTGAGATACAGGAGACACGAAAGGAACAAGGAGAGGGATGCCATTAGGGAGTATGATAAAATGAAACTAGAACAAGAGAAAGCAGGGGGGCAGACAGAGATAAGTAGAAACAGCAAGCAGCAATGGTGTGAAGGAAGACTGACAGTACAGTGCAACAACTCTGCTGCTTCGTCTTTGCTCACAGTCTGCACACTTCATTTCAGAGAGAAACTGACTGTGTAATGTTGGTTAACTAATACTATCTTATTCACACAGGTTGTGAGTCATACAAGAACTACATCATAATACATTACATTTACCAGCTCACTTTTACCACCCATGTAGTGCAGAGGGGGACAAGCTGTGACTGCAGCGGTAATACAGCATGCCTGGAGATTGCATTTCAGATTTGGAATGGGTGCTTTTTCGATAGATGATTGGGTGGAAGTCATGCACACAAACATTATGGGTCAGTGGCTGAAGTTTATAGCTAGTTAGAAACCAGTGCAGGCCTCAGGTATCTCACTCCATTACATGCACAAGGACATTGTTATTACATTGCATCAAAACCAAGGTTTGTGTGCCGCGGCTCAGGGACAGTCGAGTTATGCTTGAGAAAGTGATGAAGCAGCCGTCCCCAGTCCTTTTAGCTGACACAGTCACTGCTGGAGCCCGTTGCCAGGTTTGAGCTTCTTATTAGCCGCAGGCTTTGACGCTGAGCTCAGCCAGTGTTTCCCCCCTTCCCTCTGACTGCATTTGAAGAATTCAGTCACTGAGAAAGAGAGGTGGTGGGTTTATCTTCCTGAGGTGTTGGTAAGGATTGTAGCACCACAAGCTTCATTATTGTGGAAATACACCAGTCAGCGGCTGTAGAGTGAAAACCTGTGGTCTTTGTTTAGGGAGATGATCATCCATTATACGGGTGTATCACTTCCGTTATGCAAGTGGAAAGTCATAAAAAGTATAAAATGGCCACCAGATGCAAAAGCTTTTTATCTGCATCCAAGAACCAGGCCACAGTGGGAGCTAGACACCAGCCAGAAACCCCAGGGAATTAATTTCCTTTGAAACTTGATGAAAAACATTCCTGAGTCCCAGGTGAGAAGCCAACAATCTGCACACTGCTTCTCAGATGTTATTATGATATTATTATGATCACTGTTGTCAAATTATCTTATATTAGTCTTTTGTTTAACTTTGGATTCATTTAATCTTTCAAACCAATAATTCTAACCTAAGATTTTGATTGGACCAAGGCCAAAGAGAATCACAATATACTCCTGAAATTATTTTCTGGCTATGTTGCCAGGCAACACAGTTTCAGAGGAATAAGAACCATTTTTTAAATAATCTTCAGTACAAAGCAAAAAAGAGGCTTTTCAACACACCAGGGACATCTAACGTTAAGCATAAATGAGCCTTTAGTCTGTGGCACAGTGTCATTGTAAATTCTGACAAGAGGTGTCATGTAATAAGAAATGTTTCTATTGCCCAGAGCTTCATTGAAACAGACAACAGTTCATCTAACTTAATGGATAAATGTCACTATTTGGTCTGACATCACTTTTGTGAGCAATTAAGGCTGAAAAAAGTCCATTAATTGTTAAGTGGATTTATTCATTTGAACATTCCCTGGTTCCATCTTCTCAAATGTGAGGATTTTCTGCTTTTCTATGTTAGTTCTATTGTATTACCCCTCACTGATCCTGTCTGTTTCACTGTATCTGTGGTGGTTGAATGCTTCACAATTGTAGGTTAATATAGTGAATATGGTAGCACTCACTGATCAGGGCCAGATTCTATATGTCAACGAAATTAAGTTTTACTACAACGTAACGTTACGGTCATCCCTCAGATGAGCCCATGTTCACCTGTCTCTAGTTTGTCTGGTGATACAGTTCAAGTGATCATTTTAAATGCACCAGTCAACCTTTTATAGTGTTCACTTAATTTACTGTCACCATTCTAGTCTTGATCTGAACCCTGCTGTTGTCCTTCCCACATTTGTGTGAGCTGTTGCTGGGGCGCCTGAGAAGAACAGGTCACACACCAGAAAGTCAGTGGTTTGATCCCAGGCTCCTCCATTCCGCATGCCAAAGTGCCCTTGGGGGCTTCCGGTTTGACGCTTGGCGAAGTAGGTCGCAAGCCGGGAATACTCTGTTCACATTCAGTCAAAATCCTTTTTTAATCTGTTTAATTCCATTCAACTATTGGTGCTAACGCTGACTTTAGCTGAGAGTATGAAAAAGACAAATAGAAAAACAGGCCAAACGGCAGACCAACAAGATAAAGAGACAAAACAAGCCAACACAGATAATCTAGCAGAACAACCGGACTCTGAGGCTGGCAACCTGCTAACCCTGCCAGATATGGAGAGATTGCTAACGTCCATGGAGGAACGCATTATAGCAAAACTTTCTGCTCAACTGTCGGCTCAACTGTCGGCTGAGAGAGCTATTATCGACCAACACCACGAAACAATTCAACAGTTGGAAACCTCACACAACGACATGCAAAAAAGACTTGAGTCCTCTTGTGCAGCACTCTCAAAAGACAACGAAGAGCTGAAAGCTAAACTGGATAATCTAGAAAACCGATCCAGGCGAAACAATATTCGCATAATAAGACTGCCTGAAAAAGTTGAAGGACTGCATCCCACTTCATTCATTGACACACTACTGAGAGAAACATTTGGTGTGGAGGCTTTCCCTACCTCAACGATCGCTGACAGGGCTCATCGGATCGCCATGGTCAGGAAGAATCCAGCTGACTCCAGACCACGTCCACTCATCGTGCGAATTCATCACTTCCAGACCAAGGACAAATTCTGAAGCTAGCAAGAGAGGCCACCTCCGTTTCTTTCCACGGATCACAAATTCACTTTTTCCCGGATTTCAGCGCTGAAGTCTCCAGGAAGAGAGCTGCATTTATCCCAGTGAAGTCGCAACTTAAAAATGCTGGATTCAACTACAGGATGCTGTTCCCTGCCAAGCTCCAGGTTACCGACAAGGACAGACAGGAGAAGCATATTTTTCTCTCACCTGACGAAGCTGTCTTGTTTGTGGAAAGACGTACAGGCAAATAGGGCTGGGACACTTCCACGCAGGCTGAAACATAGCATGGGTGAGTAAGCTAACTCCAGATGCATCTTATTATACGAACTCTGACCGTAGCTTACTCCATAGGACTTCATATTAGTCAACTTTCATTATAAATGGTCATTCTTCTTTTTACCTTGACTGCTATGTGATGCATAAAAGGCCCTGTTGGATTTTAAAAAAAAAGTTAAGTTAACTTCATTTTGGTCGTTTTATGTACAGATGCTTGTCGTACTACATTTTTTAAGAGGCTAAATAGACTATTTTATACTCTATCTTCATAGTTAGGTTATTTTATCTTTCAAAATCTAAAAAGGGTGGCACACGCCACCCGCAAACTGTTCCTGCTACTCTTAAAAGGTGTTATTCCCAGTGACTTTGCATTGTGCACATACCCTTTTAATGAAAAAACATATTTTCTGTATTAACAGAGTACAGAGTGTAGAGTTTAAGCATAGGTAGCACGTGTTCTTTGTGCTTTTTGCTGAAGCAAGTTTTTCAGCCCAGCCTTTTGACTTTTATTTTCATTTGTATTTTTATTTCCCCCCTCTCCCTCCTCTCTGTGCATTACCCTCACCCCTCGCCATCATCTCACTTCACTATGACTTCCCACAGCTCTCAATTGATCTCAAACCTAATTTCCTGTGCTAGACAAAATGACATCTGGAGTTAACACTCAGTGTCGTTCCATATAGTGTGTTTCACTTAAAGCAACAGGACTAAATAACCCAGTGAAAAGACAGAAAATAGTATCCTATCTCCAGCAGCTAAAGGCAGATATTGCATTTATACAGGAAACTCATTTAAAAACTGATGCTGTCAGTTATCTTAAAAGAAGTTGTTTGGACAACTGTACCACTCACAGTTTAAGTCAAAGCCAGAGGGGCCGCAATCCTTATACACAAAGATATCGCATTTCAAGCAGAAGAGGTGATTGCCAACTCCAATGGGAGATACGTCATTGTCATTGGTCAGTTATTCTATCTTCCTGTAATTCTTGTCAATGTTTATGCCCCAAATTTTGATGACCACAACTTTTTTACTAAACTCTTTTCTGCCATACCTGCCCATAACACTTACAACTTGATAATAGGAGGCGATTTTAACTGTGTGCTCAACTCCACACTAGACAGATCCTCAGCTAGACCTCAGGCTCTCACCAAATCAGCCAATCATCAATGTTTTTTGTGCTCAATCTGGTCTTTCAGACATTTGGAGATTTAAATATCCCAATAAAAAAGGCTTCTCCTTTTCTCTCCAGTGCCCATCATACCTACACCCGTATTGACTATTTTCTGATAGATAACAGGTTAGTAGGGAATGCAGACTCTTGCCAATACCACTCCATCTCTGTCTCAGACCATGGCACTCTATCCTTTCACCTGAGCTTTCCCAATTGCTTCAGACCCTTTTGCCATTGGAGGCTTAACCCACTTCTATTGGCTGATGAAGAGTTTGTAAATCACATCTCCTCCCAGATTAATTTCTTTATAGAAACTAACACTACCCCAGATGTATCCCACTCAACCATATGGGAGGCGCTTAAAGCTTTCCTTAAAGGGCAGATAATTGAGTACTCCTCCAGAATAAAAAAAGCAAGACTGGCCAAACTTGAGACCATCTCCCAAGCCTTAGCTGATATTGACAAACAATACGCCTCATCCCCCTCTCCAAGTCTTTATAAAGAAAGGCTGCGCTTGCAGACAGAATACAATACACTGACCACAGACAAAGCCACTTATCTACTCACCAGGGCCCGTTATAATATTTATGAATCTGGTGATAAGGCTGGCAAACTGTTAGCCCAACAAGCCCGCCAATCCGCCTCCTCTCGCCTCATACCTAAGGTCCATGGTGAAAATGGTAAGTTCATGACCAACCATTTGGGGATTAACAATGTTTAAACAACACTACAGTGACCTATATAGCTCTGAACAAGACTCCCCAAAAATTGAGAGCTTCTTTGACAAACTCACATTTCCCTCTATCCCTCCGGAGCACAATTCACCACTTGGGGGAGAGATCTCAAACACAGAAATCTTAGAAGCTATTAAATCTTTAAAATGCAATAAAACACCTGGGCCAGATGGCTTTACCTCAGACTTCTATAAAAAATTTGCACCCAAACTATCCCCACTGCTTCAAGCCATGTTTAATGAATCCTTGTCGTCTGAAGAGCTTCCACCAACCCTACGACAAGCTGCTATTACACTTATCCCTATAAAAGGTAAAGACCCACTACAGTGCGCTTCTTATCGCCCTATCTCTTTACTGAATAGCGATTATAAAATTCTGTCTAAAATCCTAGCCGCTAGACTGGAGAAGTTACTACCACACATAATATCCACAGATCAAACAGGTTTTATTTTAAATAAACACTCTAGCTCAAACTTGAGAAGACTCCTAAATATCGTGTATTCCCCTTCAGCCCTTGTTCCTGAAATGGTGATTTCACTTGATGCCGAAAAGGCGTTCGATCGAGTTGAATGGAACTACCTGTATTCAGTGCTCAAGCAATTTGGATTTGGTGAAGCTTTTATATCCTGGATAAAACTTTTATATGCTCAACCCTTAGCCGCAGTAGTTACCAACGGTCAGCAGTCTGAATATTTTTCCCTGGGTAGAGGCACCCGCCAAGGCTGTCCCCTGTCGCCCCTCCTCTTCGCCATTGCAATAGAGCCGTTAGCCATTGCCCTCAGGCAATCGGATGAGTTTTCAGGCATAGTGCGAGGTGGACTTACTCACAAGTTATCCCTCTATGCAGATGACTTGTTATTATATACATCTAACCCTATAACTGCAGTTCCCTCAATTGTCAACACTCTAAATCAGTTTGGGAAAATATCTGGCTACAAAATTAATCTCCAGAAGAGTGAAATGTTCCCTCTCAATCAGGCGGCCTCTCAAATTTCCCCATCACATTTCCCATTCAAAGTAGTTAAGAAGGGATTTAAATACCTTGGAGTAGAAATCACGCCCACTTTTCCACTGCTATTTATAAAGAACTTTGGAGTGCTCTTGGAAAAGTGTAAACAAGATATGGTGAGATGGTCCAGCTTAGTCGGCCGAGTTAACCTAATTAAAATGATTGTGCTACCAAAATTTCTTTACCTCTTCCAAAACATTCCCATCTTGATAAGGAAACATTTTTTTAAAACTTTGGACCGATGCATAGCATCCTTCATCTGGAATGGTAAATCACACAGGATTAAAAGGCAATCGCTTGAAAGACCCAAAGGGTTGCTGGCTTGGCTTTGCCCAATTTCATGTATTATTATTGGGCCTGTAATATCCAGAAAATATTGTTCTGGATGGAGGACTATCAACCTGACAGCAGTGAGGCCTGGATACATCTTGAGTGCACAGGCGGCCTGGTCCACTTGCTCTCTGTCTTATGCGCTCCATCCCCTCCGACCCCACATACCTGATTTTTCTCCAACCCAATTGTCCTTAACTCAGTTGGAATCTGGTCACAGTTTAAAAGACATTTCAACCTGTCTACAATGCAGCATTGTTGTATGTAATTGTATCGTAATAATTCAATATTCCTGTATATATATATATATATACATATATATATACATTCCAGATTCTGTCCTAATGTATGTACTTGTGCTGCATGGGATAGGCTGGCTGGGGGTGGGTGGGTCTTATTGTGGGTAAGGGTATAACCATTAGATTTGTGATGTGTAATTGTATAATTGTATTGATTACCCAAAAAACACCAATAAAAACTGTTAAACAACAAAGTGTCCTTGAGCAAGACACTGAACTCCAAATTGCCCCTGATAGCTGTGTCAGCAGTGTATGGATGATGTGTGATAGAGAAAGTGCTGCAGGTAGATGCACTGCATGAATGTGTATGAAAATGGGTGATTGGCTGATTGTACTGTAAATACTATATAAATGCAGACAATTTACCATTTACCTGTGTGTTGATGCCTCATATTAAGGGACACAATATTAAAATCATTTTTTATGCAGCATGGTTAATGTGGCTAATTCCCGTCTTTGCTTTAGGCTATTGTCGGCCTCATGGTTTATCTTGCATCCATATCATTACATTTAATGTTACAACCACAAAGAATTGTGGGACACCATTATCTCCTAAATGAGCTAAGACAGGAAGCATTGAAGTGCTTTTCCTCAGCATTATTAGAAATTGACCAGCTCTTATCATGGCTGCCACTGAAATACTCCTGGGTCATTTCATTCAGTTCGGGAACCTTCCAAAACAAAATTGACTATTCAGCTTCTAATAACCTTTTGTAGATTATGAAACCTATGTAAACATTTAACTAAAAAAAAGCTTTTAAAATAATCTGACAGAAACTCATCTGCCTCAAGAGATAAAGGACCTTGTTTGCAGGACAGATTCCTGATAGTCTGATGGAGGTGAACGGTGTCAGAGGAGAACCTGGAATTCAAAGTTCTGTAACAAATGTAACCACTCTTTAGACAAGGTGACAAAATATACAAAGTATTTAAATGAACACAAAAGAGAGATCAACATTCTTTCAATGCTTGTGTGAAGCGGCTAAACCGGCCATCACTTTGTGCAGGTCAAGGCCTCACTGACAACACAACAGTTCTATTAGAACACATTTGGTGATTTTAATTTATTCCTGTCCTTCACAGTTTTTCTGAAGGAAGTAATTTAACCAGTTTCACAAGGGGAGGCTCTTATGGCCTCCATTTATTCAGCATTTGACATCAAGTTTATTTTTACAATTCAATTACAGTCAAGGTTAGGGTTTTTAAAGCTGTTGCTAAAATACATCTGGGGAATTACATGGATAGTTGAATTAAGAAATATCTTCAGTCAAAACATAAATTATAAAATCATTTTATATGAATAATATTTTCTAAATTTGAAAACACGAATTCAACCAGAAATGCTTAAAAGCAGGGAAATGTTAAAACATTTACTCTAGCCCTGGCGAGCTCTCCTCAGACAGAACACAAAGTGAATAAGGTTCAAATCACAAGTGAGGTTTTAGTGAGGAAACTTAGTGCTAAGTTAATAATATAATGGAAGCTGCAGGGCAAAGTTTTAATCGTCAGACTGTTGTGTAGCGGTTTGTTCTCACTCTCTCTCCTGTCAGGTGAGTGTGATTTTGGGGAGGGGGATTTAAGGGAAGCTGGACAATCTCTTTCTCTGTCTCTCTGCTATCCGAGTGGCAGCAGCCTGTGTCATCGTGCCACACTGTTAATTGTTTGTTTCCTTGTGAGTTGGCTTACTGTAGTCCTCTCTTCGGTTTTTGTTTCATGTACGTAGATATTGTTACTTAGGTAGACGGGGGGTCACATCCCATGGAACATTGCGTGGTTGGTCGAGATCTTCTCATTGTTTCTGTTCTTTTTGGCCAGGCCTCCACACTCCCTCAGATTAATTTAAACATTTGTTTATTCTTTGTTTTTGTTCATAAACTCTTTGTTTAACTGTGACTCTGGTGTGACGTTTTCTAAGAAAACTCTACGTCAGAAAAAATTGCAGAATTGTTCACATCTGTGTTCTGCCAGTTTTGTTCTGTAGTGTCAGCAGTGGAGATAAAATACCACAAAAATCGATACGGTACATGGAATATAGTTTCACGTTCAGTGAAAGCTGTATCGGGAGAAAGTTGCATAATTGAAGTGAAAAAAAAGTAGTTTCAGCTGAGATTCGAAGTAAAAAACATATTGTCAAACACAAAAGAGGGAGGGGGAAGGGGAAAGGAAGGTGCACAGAGTTGGAAACAAAGCACTGCAGGTGTACCGTCAGCTGAGCAACAGAATGATTTTAATCATATTCAGGTTCAGGTCCCGGTGAGTGCGCAGTGCACACACAGGAAGCTCTGCATCCACAGACGTGGGTGCAGTGAGCACCGTGTGGTTGCATCTCCTGAGTCATCTCTCGTGTGACACATTTAATTTGTAAACACCAAACCTAAAGATGGGTGACTAGTTTTGTGACTAAATATTCTCCTCTTCAATATGTCCATGTTTTTATATAAAATATAATTTGTACTGAAATGTGTCTGTCTTTTTTTTAGAAAGATAAAAATTATAACATATTGTCATAATTTTTATTGTATTATAGAACTGTAGAATTAAAAGTAAAAAACACAAGAACTGTTTATTCTAAATAAGCCTCTTGGTGGATGAGGCCTGATATCATGCATATTATAATTGAAATTTTAAGCTTTTTTTTTTTAATTCTCATCTTAAATATGAAGAATTTCAAATGTGTGACAATGCAACAATTAATTTATTTTGATAGATGTGATTTTGCCACAATTTGTACATCATTGTGTGTAAACTTTATGCTGTGAGCAAAACAGAGTGAACAGATAATAATAAAGCAGCAATGATGTTTTTGCCGCTAAAGAGCAACGTGTCCTGCTAATTCATGCTTCTGCCCAACTCTGTCCTTCATTCTGTTGCTCACTTATGGCCACTAACTTCCCCTCTTAGTCCTCCCAAACACTCCCACGCTTAGCCATCAGCCCACAGGGAAATTATGGGATGTCAGGAGAGTGACAGGAAGGAGAAGGAAGAGGAAAAGGAGTGAGCCAAGAAAAGAAAATTAGACAGGGGGTGAAGTCATCCATCTTCTATGACCACTAACTTCAGTTCCTTTCTGCTCTTCCTAAAAGAGACAACACACAGTGTGATATCAGCAGTTCGAGGACAGATGAAGGAGCAGATGTACAGTGGCTTTCATTTCTCCCTCATGAATAACACCAGGTTTGTGAGGCTGAAAGCAAAACATCTGGATGTGCTGCTCCTCAGCCTGTGTTTTCACTGTCCAGTCCATAGAATTTACTACAACAAACAAAGGGCAACTTATTATCCTCCTGACATCAAAGGCTCTTGTATAAACCTAAAATTGTAAATATATTTCAGTTTCACATTTACATAAGTCACAAGTCACTATTTTGTAAATGTCACAGAGACTGCCTGACAGTTTTCAATGGTTTATTAAACAACGTAAATTCCATCAGTCTGTGCACATGTATTGCATTAGTCCTGTGGCTCTGTTCATAATGTTCCTGGCATTTATATATAGTGCTCTGTTATATGAATGCTCCATAAACGCTCAGTTCAACACAAATGTGCTATGAGGTATTTTTGGTGTTCAGCATTCTAGAATTGAACGTCCTGTTTGTTTTCTACATGTGTTTAGTGACTGGCAGTTAAAGCACTTCCAGGCCACAAAATTTCCATCCATGCATAAGCAAGTATCTGGTTGTATTAACAAAAACAGGTTAAATGTCACAGATACATAACAGTTACATAACAGTGTGTTTTGGTAAGACACAGATCTGCATTTCTTGCCGTAAATTTCAGATTCTTGGAAACAATGAACCAATATATTGTTTAACACATCAAGAATAACCCAACAGTGACATCGTTTTTTCATGGCTCTTACTTGCATCTGCAGTAGATGTCTTCCCCATAGCATTGATTTCAGAATCAAAGAGCGACATTAAACACACCAGACAGGATATCTTTTCAAAATGAAAGACTACTTATTTCTCAATTTGTGTTTCCAAGAAAACAATTTTTCATCAAAATCTCTAAATACGACAAGACCTATATTATATAATTAGGTGATTTGTGTACTTACATTATCCAAGATACTTCCAACAATCAAACCCAGAGAAATCACCACTTTTACCCAAGGTAACAGGGATTTTCACTTTGCTGCATCAGATCTGCTTTACCCTTGGTTTCGCCTGTCTCTGCTATAACTTCCCCAGCAGACGATGTATAATGATATATAGCTAGATATGTAGCCAGTGGACTGTTTTGGTCACTTGTAATGTAAATCCAATAGTTCATTGCTGTAACATGAATACAATTTGAATACACTGAAGTTGTAATGGCAACGGTGGTGAAGACCACTACTCCTGTGATCCCATGTTTATTCACTATGTCATCAAACTAACTCCTTTATTTTAATTGAGAGACCCCTAGCGGCTGAAGTTACATATTGTGTGTTTAAATGATCGGATTAATTGACATAAGGAAATTTAAATTGCAAATAATCTTACTAATATAATACAAATTTAACCTCATTAGGATGTGTAAGCACACTTATCTATTTGAATATAACCTGTAAACTCCCCATATAAGCTTTTTGTCTGTTTGAATCAAATTGCTTGAATGCTTGTTACAAGGTTTGCTTCCAAAACGTTTGCCAGGTGCATAAAGCAGTGCCTCAGTGCCTGGACTGCCTTTGACAGGTTCAGATGTTTGGGCTGAATTGTAAGTAAGGTTAGATTAGGATTCAGCATTAAGTGGTTATGGATCCTCTCAGGCCTCAGGCAAGACATGTCAAGAAATACACCCAGGAGCGAGGCACGACTAACAATGTGTGTGTGTGTGTGTGTGTGTGTGTGTGTGTGTGTGTGTGTGTGTGTGTGTGTGTGTGTGTGTGTGTAAACATACAGATGGTTTATAATCTTTTGTACTTCTCAAATCAAGTGATGTTTAATAATTACTGTATTTGCTCCAACGACGAATGGAAATATGAGTAAGTGCTCTACTGCATAAACAAGATGGATGCCATTATTCCACCTGTACTGTAGGTTGTGTGTGTGTGTGTGTGTGTGTGTGTGTGTGTGTGTGTGGTAAGAGTGTGAGAGAGAGAAAGAGAGACTTGGGATAGAACATAATTGAAGTTAGTCAGGTGACTCGTCCGCTGAATGACACATCCTAATTAGCTGCACACAAACACATTTATCCCCAGCTCAGAGACAGTGGCTACATCAGTCTTCCAGCCCTTATCTCCCAGTTGAAACTGAGCTCCATTATTCTGCTAATAAACCAGCGCAGTTGTTGTTCTCAGAATATGATCCTGTCCTCTCTCTCCAGGCACTTACACAGTTAAATTATTTCCAGTTGACTCTGTTGTGGATGTCTGGAGATCACCAGGAGGCTAATCTGCAGTTCTCTGCCAAACATGCTGAGAGCATGGTGAGCCGTATTTACTCACTGTTTTGTTTCTTCTCCTCCTCTCCGTCTCTTGTGGTGCCCTCATACACAATGGATTTCTCCACAGAAATGCTGCTTATACCCTGAATGGACCGACGCCATGCGTTGGTGAACTGTATTGTGGTTCCATTGCCTCACTTGCCTGTGCTGCCTTTTGAAGCACAGGCATCAGCCAATCAAATTATGTATAGCCCATAGAGGCTCCAATGTTCAACACAGTGAAAGATTTGAAATTAATAATTTATTACTCTTAGAGTCTTGCTCGTACTACAACTGAAAAGTTTGTTTTGAGTGTCTGGTGCTGGAGAAAAGTGGTTTTGATCTTGAAATCGAGAGGATTATCTCCTCTATGTATTTCATGACAATCCAAATTATGTGTGATCTGGATATAAAGTTGATGTAATGGCCAGAGAGGAGAGCTCAGCGTGTGCAAAATGGAAAGGGTCTATCCTCCAGGGAAAATGAAAATACTCTTGTAATTTCCCAGGACTGTAATGGCATTCAGTAATTCTTTCACACACATAAACATTATGAATAGGGCTGCAGGCAAACACAGCCTTTTGCTAAATTACAACATTAGCCTGTTAAAAGACTTGCGATGACAATGTGAGCTTCCTGATACTAACAGGTGTAATGTTTACTATGTTCCTAATCTTGGATTAGAGAATCATGTTATCATGATTAAATTTGCTAAACTCAAGGTGCAGCTGTGGTTGATCGTAATGTCATAAGTTTTGGACGTATCTGGTTTTAAACCAGTGTTTTGGACACGTGAAAAACTGACAATGATAATGCTAGATGGAAAGTCGGGGATAATGAATGCTGTTATCAATTTTTAAAAGTCAATCCATTGAATGGATTTTCACAAAATGCTCTTAGATGAAAGGTCAGGAGATCACTGATTAGGATTCAACCTCTGGTGACCTTTTAAATATATATAAATTGTGTCATCTATCCAACCTGTTTTATTATAAACCAGGGCTAGTTCTGGCAAGTGGGGCTGGCCAAAGCAAATGCAACTAAAAAAATGGTTCCCCAGAGGATGACCCCAACTGAGTCTGTTCCTCTAACCTTAGCTCTTGTTGGTTGGTGCTTTTGGATTTTGGGCTAAATGTTAACAACAATTAAATGGAATGTCATAGAATTTCATACAGTTATGTAAAGTGCCTAATTGCCTCTGATGCCAAATAATAAAAATAAAGATTTGACTGAGTCATATATTTGACTCGCAGGACATTAATATCAAGGGTGGACATATTGTATTCAGGCAAATAAATAAATTAGTATACCCTTAGCTTAAAATGATTCCACCATATCTTGATCCCATCACATAATAATATCTCCAGTGAAAGACTCCAGTTCATCTTAAACAGTAACAGTAAGCCAAGTAAGTGTCTTCCAGTGAAATTTGCCAAAAAGCAAAGAAAGATTTACAGTATCTCTTATTCAGGCTAAAATGTTGTAGTATTTCAGGGACAAACTCAGTTTCCGCACAGTTGCTGTTCATACTGCAGTTCCCTGAGTTAAGCATAGCAGTAAAGGGAAGCTCAAACCCCACAGCTGATTTTCACTTTACTGAAAGGTTTTGCTACTGTCCTGTTTTCTAGCCTGCTGAATTATAGTCATAAAATGCGAACATTTTACAAAATGCCACTGCTAGAATATTAATGTCAACTGGAAAATTACACCCAGTTTGACTTTTGCACATACGCAGAGGCAGAAGTCAAAGTGGGGTGGAGTGCTCATATATAAATCATTACACAGAGTCACACTATTGTATCTATCCGACCTCATCATCTCTTATGCATCCCCTTGCGCTCTCTTCTGGCGAGATGCTGCTTGCTTTACTCGCTTTTTTTTCTGAACCTAATGATTAAAAAAAAATCTTAATATAATTTGACACACCACACTTTTCTAGTTGAGTTAATACAAATTACCACTCACTGATTTGGTTGAGGCAGAAATAACACTGCGGCAGTCTGCTGGCCTTGCTTCAGTTAAATGGAGCTGTTTCACACATTGATTTTACCTGGCAGAGAAAACCTGCCACACCTGCCAATTTCCATCCTACTGCCTTAACATGTTTCTCGCTGCGTTTTCCATTGTAATCTCACTCATGCATTGTCCTTCATCTAATGCATTGAGATGGCCTGGTGGGGATTCTATTATCTGGCTTCCACAACAGTGGTCGCTGCTTAATACTGGGCACTGACAGTCTTTATGAAAATGTTTTAAAAATAATTTATTTAGATAATAATAGTTGACTTGTAAAATGCTCCTGGTTGACCGTAAGCTCCTGTGAGCATTCAATATAAGTTGTTCTCAAATTGTATTTGGTTCATTTTTGTCTAGATATACATGTATTTCCTGGTTTGGGGGCGCCAGCTGGATGTGAATGTGTGTCCTTGAACTTTTGGCAACCAGGTGACCTGAGGCTGCTCTTTAATTGGTTGTTGCAGACTTTCCACAGGACACAGCTGTCTGTACCCCAGACACTCCCACTATTATTTACAGCAAATTTGTTTTGAGTTATTTTTTTTTTTAATCTAATGTTATTGGTCGACCCTCTAGTTAATTCCACTGTGAGCTGATCGGCAAATATATGGTGACTTCAAGTGGAACTCTGGCAAATCCGGTCATTTTTTACAAAAACACTATTCATAAGTCATTCACTCGAAGACAAAAAGGGAGTTGGTCCAGACCGACCTGATTTACAGATTCAGCAACCGGCAAGTGATCAAGGACAAGCTTCCACCCGATGCTTCTCCCGCTCTTGTTATGAGAAACAGAGTTGGCTAACTGGATGTGCTGTAAGTGATAACTTTAATTGCTTCCCCCTTTGTTGTTTCAAAGTGTTGGCACAGATGTACTGTGGATGAAGGTTAGAGGATTGACATATTGTGTGTTGTGTTGTTGGCTTCAGTTTGTTTGCCCTCCCTAACACTACGCCCCCCCAAATAAATTGTGTCACGCCGCCACTGTTCCACAACAGCCATTTTCAACGACATTGTGTCCCTTCGAATTTTCTTCTTCACGAAAACAAGATGAGGCTGTGAGGTTCCAACAGTGTTAAATGAAACACCAGTTTGTCCTGTGTTGCCTGTAGGTTTGTCAATCATGTTGTCAGTCCACCACTTTGGTCAAGATACAAGTATCTCAGCAACTCTTGAGTGGATGAACTCTGAACTGACTCTCACCCTGCAGTTTTCACAGTGATCTGATTGGTCAGTAGTTGGACTGTTGACAAGTTTTGATCTGATCAAATCTTGCTGTGTAGTGCATGCCTCAGGGAAGTCTTGGCGCAAACCCTGAATATGCTTCTGAAGCTGACTCATAACATAAAAGGGGGGGGGGGGGGGTTAACGATTTGTGTGTGTGGGTCTTATATGAGTGGAAGAGGGAAAATCAGACCGTACACACTATTTAAAACACCACTGCACCTAAGTGCACCCTTCCAGAGGCGTTGGCATGGCTGTTTAGGGTTACTCTAGTGCAGGGTTCATATGAGTTCAAGTTTGTGGTAAAAAGAATAAAGAAGTTCCTGATGAGGTGCAGTTCAGTCAAAGTTACCATCATGGGGAATATTTACCACTACACCTAAGGATAGCACCCATGTGGATGTAAGCTCTCTGTATGGAAGTTAAATGTCTGCACAGGTCTTCTCCTGCTGTTCAGGGTTTATAGTCTGTTCGAGGACATGCTGGTTAATGGGTCCATTGCATTATGACTCATGCAGTCACTTGCATATTGTGATTACTAAGCCGGCCTATAGAAGTATATAGTGTTTGATGGTGGTCCTTCAATTAATATTTGATTCTGTAGCAGAGGGTATTCATGTGCTGTAAATATCTCAGCGTCATGTTTAATTCATAAGAAGTTCATTTACATGATCACAACCTTACAGGCCTGTCAGTAAACTGGAGTAGTCGAAGTGAATAACCCCTATATATTATGTACTTTGTGTAGTTAATGTGTGAGGCTTATATTGGCATTGTGTCTCAGTTGTGGATCAGCTCACTGACAGTCTGTTAGGGACTCAAAATGTCAGAGGGATTTTTTTTAGTCTATGGATTTCGTCTGCTCTGGTGTTTGGCACTTGAACTTGGATGGCTTTCATTCCACCTCAGTTTCTTTCTCTTCAGTTGCTTTGAAATAATTTCATTTGAATCCTGTTGAAAGATGCTTCATTGGCACAACTTTAAAAAAACATCAACGAGCCAAGAAGCAGGTTTACTGGCACGAGTTTGCTAAGAAACGGCACACTCAGGCAAAATTATTATGTTTCTAATTCTGGAAAAATGAATCAGTATGGCTGGAAATGAGTATGAATATGTATTGAAACAAGGATGAGAAAGTCCCTCCACAAGTGGGATTTAGTGAACAGGTTCTCTTTCATTTACAGAAAATGAGGAGACTTTTAGTTGAAACTTATCATCAGTGTGATGTGGTGCTATATGATCAGAGGTGTTCTTGGTACATTTGATGCTTTTGGCAAAACTAGAACCTGCGACTGATTTTCATTTCGTAACTGAATATTCTGATTACAGAGCATATGGATGGGGTATAAAAAGCATATTGACTCATTGGAAAGCCTGAACAGAGGTCAGGACTATAGCAATTGAGACCAAATGGAGCTCAGCTCTTCCTCATTCTCTATAATAGTCAGATATTCAGAAAAGGAAATCTACTTATTTAAATTTTATTTTAGTCTGGCTCTGATCCCTCTTCCCCTGCCCTGGGCTGCCAACTTTTGAGTTCAGCTTGGAGTGAGAGCTGAGTGGGGGAGTGGGGAGGGGGGCAAAATTGGATAATAACATATTTAAAGCCATGTCTCGGTGGGCAGTTGCAGAAATGAGCTGTCAAGCAGAAATGAGCGAGAATGAGGTTAAATGTTACAATCTGGAAATACAGAGGAGGCTAAATGATCAGGAAACATATGACAATTTATGCTGAATTGACTTAGCTTTACCAGATTAGTGAGAGCAATGGGTTGATTTTGTATGTGTATGTTGTATCTCTGTAAAAAACAAGGTCTGCACTGTTTGAATGGGATTGGGTCAGTTTTTATTTGTGTTGATCACACATGGACATCCATCACCTTTATTTTTCTCTCAGTCTCCTCATCATGTCTCGTATCTCGTCTCCTCCCAAAACTGGGCTGCGATTGATGCAGACTTTTTTATTTTGTCTCTGTCAGTGAATAGAGTGAACACAGACTCAAAAGTTATCTATATGCAAATGTTATCTTACAATGGGAATACAAAATATACAGGAGAAGCTCATTCTAATAACCATTCCAGCCCTTTATACACATTGTTGAAAAAATTACCTGTACTTAAATTTAATTATATTTAAGTTTATCAGTCTGACATTGGATAGATGAAATTAATGTTAGATAGTTAATTACTCAAATGACGCTAACTAATTGGCTTCATGATTCATGGCCACTGTTTAACATATAGGTGGACCTCAGTGGAGCTAATGTCAAGTAAAAGAAACCGCAAAACCATTGGCTCCACCCGCCTGCACCAAGCAATGATGCAGGGGATCAGATGAGAAAGCTGACGATCTTGGGTGTTGTTCAACAATAAGCAGCAAAATAAAGTTATTTTTAGGTACGTATTTCTCAACGTTTATGATGAGGTTGCGGCCTCATGGTCGTACCTCAGTGGTGAGGACCAAAGAGGAGACAGATCATGACAAAAGGTGTGTGTGTGTTTGTGTTGCTTTCATGCAAATTTCCTGCATCTGTGGTGTAAAACAAGGCGTCTGAATGACCTCAACATTTTTAAGTGGCACAAAAAAAAGCAATAGAGAATAACATGACTCAAAGGATGTTTTTCTTTGCTCACTTGATATGAGTAATTATATCTCACAACTCAGTACTATCGACTCCTGTAAACCATTCATTAGTGATGCAGTTTTTATAGTCCTATAAAAGCTGTGTGCAAAGCAGCCACAACCTATGATAGATTCCTCCATTTTGGACTCAATTGGTCAGCTGTGTTCCTGCCTAAGTTAAACCTCTTATGACACTAACTTGT
Source organism: Verasper variegatus (assembly GCA_026259375.1). Classification (NCBI taxonomy): domain Eukaryota; kingdom Metazoa; phylum Chordata; class Actinopteri; order Pleuronectiformes; family Pleuronectidae; genus Verasper; species Verasper variegatus. The sequence goes on along the minus strand of CM048043.1, from coordinate 22,630,169 downwards.
GACAAGTGGATCAGCTCATTTTTAGTGAGTTGGTGTGACCAGAACTTCTGTTCATCAACACTTTTTAAAAATTGAAAACCCAAAAATGGTTAGAAGTGGTGGGAAACCACATGGAAATAGGTAATGAATACATTTCTATGATAAAACTACCTTCTTTAACAGTCATTGCCTGTGAAGAGAATGTCTAAACTACTGGTCTGGGAAACAAAAGCCGGCTGTGTGGATTTTAGCGACATTCCTCTACTGATTACTGCGTACTGAAGCTCAGTTTTTCTAATTTATCTTTTACAATCACTTTGTGTTGCATGCTGCCATAAAAATACTGTATGCAGGTTGACGCAAATGGATGTGCACTGATTATAAACTGTGGTGTAAAATGAAAATGTCTTAAAAAACACTTTATATTCCTTTTTTCTTCTTTGATTCTCTCCAACAAATCCATCTCTGTTCTTTGCTTCCTCTGTCTCAGCTAAGGTGTCTCTTACCATTTACTTTCAAATTCTATCTATTCTCTCCCTCTTTCTTCTCAGGGTCTGTTTGCATCAAGGATTAAAAGTGTGTCCCAATTCTGCCATTGTCTCAGAACCAGCTGAGTTCTCCACCTGTTTCTCCAATGACTCCCTGACTTGAAGTGCTGCCTCAGGTAAATGTATTCATTAGAAATACCTTAATTCCCTTCATTTTCTTTCCCCCCATGTAATAAATCATTTGACAAGAATGTCAGACGAGAGACAGCGGCAAGAGTGTATGTTATGTGTCACCGCAGATACGCATGTAGTTGTGTGTTTGAATGTAGGGAAATACTTGCGTATGTGATGGATTATATGTGTGTCAGTGTGTGCGTCTGAAGGCAGTGTCTTGTATGCCTGCCGAGGGAGGGCTGCCAGCACTCAGAGGGTTGCTGGCTCACTTCCCAGAGACCCAGAGGGAAAGGCACCTATTGATAGATGAAAAACTCCCACAGTGCTTTGCTTCCTGAGTGCACAAAAACCCACTGAGTCTGCAACCTCAGCGAGCCCACACACTGGTTTGGAAACACAGTTGTCTCTCTTCTCTTTATACAGCTCCTACAACTTGAGGTTTAAAATAGCTTCTCTTATTACTTATTGTTACATATTACAGTAAGGTATCGAAGAACTGGTTTCAGGACTCGAAGCTGGAAGCCTCGGTAGCTTGTCTGCTTGTACTTTAAAAAGGTCATCTATGAAAAGAGTGGCTGTGTTCCACACTTTAAAGTATATACAAATGTACAACATTTTGAAATGAATTTGAATAAAATAACATTGTCCGACCATGAGGCCCAGTCAGGAACATAGCCTACTACCATGGTTACACCTGTTGGTTCCTTGCTTTGCAGGAAGAGTTTTTATCTGTTAGAAGGCACCAGTGCTAAAAACTGATTTGGGTTCACTGTTACAATTTGGGTTTATGTTTTATTTTATACATTTCAGGTCAGTTTTTCACAATTTGGTAATGTTTGCAGAAGGATGGTGAGGACAAAAATACATTATTTATTTAGCCTGCAAAACAAGCAACAGTGGCGGCATCTGCATTTAAATATAGGGTTATTACTCCCTGAAAAGCTAGCAAGAGAATGCTGCACTTGGAAAAATGGAACCACAGCATCCCATCCCCCCCATCGGCCCTCTTGTCAAAGCTACACCCCCAAAACAAATGAACATTAACTGCCAGAAAGCACAGGCTGGGAGATCAGTGACAGACATTTAGGACAACCAATCATTTCATCCAGTCCAAATTAAATGATTGGTCATGTTTATTGAAATCGTGCTACAGCTACAGACACATGTTTTTTTTATTTTATTATTATTATTTGTTGTTATTATTCATTATTTATCTATATTGACTTTATTTAGTGATGCCTATCCAGATGTGAAGATGATTTCAACAAAAAAGATTTTTAAAAAAAGGTTAAGAAACAACTTCCCAACCCTTCCTTTGAGGTCAGCTAGTTTAAAACCCTTTAAAACAATAGCTGTAAATTGAATCAAACATCGAGTCTTAAAAAAAAAGTTAACTCTACAAAATATATAATACAACAGTGCCTTTAAAGATGTGGTGATACTTTCAGTGGATATCATTATCTCCAGTGCAGTAACAGCTATCACACATTTAGCCAGAATGCATGAAAACAGGCACATCTCTTTGATAAAACACTCTAGGTTACCTCCACAGATTCCTTACAAGTTGTTTCTTACATTTGCATCAGAGGAACAGGACTCCTGGGGACCAAACGATTAGCTTGAATCCAGAATAAGTCTCCTGCAGACAAGGCAAATGGTCAAATAAATACAGGGATACATGAAAAGATGGAGTGGGAGTGTGGAATGAGTTGAGAATATAACTGTGCAAGGCGAGAAATGTATTTATAGACCGAGCGATGTTGTGGAAGATGCAGTTGAGTGATTCCTTTATTTGGATGCTATGAGAGGGCGGTAAGCTGATTGCACACTTGATTCAGGGAAGCGTACCTTAAGGTCTGTGATTCATATTAACTCCTGCCTAAACCCATAAACACTCTGGAGTGACAGGAAACAAATTCAACTACACTTTCCTTTGTGTTGTTCTGTGTTTTATTGTCAAATGGTCTTTTTATTTTGAATTCATGACCTGTTTCTGTTTCAATTCTTCTCTAATTTGATATAATGAACATGTTCTAAAATGACAGGGGCATCAGAAGCTATTGTAATTTATATTTTGAAAGTGTGTATTTTGGAGAATGACACATGCTTTAAATGAGGCTCATTATCAGGTTTAAACTCAAGAGAGAGCAAGAGAGAGAAGGCAGCTGTCTGTAGAGATGTCCCGTCACCATGGGAACAGAGAGCCTACAGATAGTAGCGTGATCTCAGTAGAGAATGTGTCACACCTCAAAGTGTCTGAGAGTGTGTGTTAGTCCATGTCCATGTTGGGCTAACGTTCAAGAATTCTCCTTACTGAATCATATTAGTTGACATATAATTGTGTGTTAGTGTGAATGCTCTACAGGAGATGGTAGACTGCTGATCTACAATCTCTCTTCTCTCCAACAATATCCCTCTGTGGTCCTGTCACCGGGCACAACAATTAAAAGTATTGATGCTGGTATTTGGCTGTAGTGCACAATGTGTTTTTATGCAGCTGAGGATTTGGTGATATATGATTCTTAAACTGCTAGAGCCAAAAATAACCACATTTAACTCCACCATTGGCAATTGAGGTTAATGTTAAGGTTTAACTTTATGGACAGGCTGGTTGTCATCAGAGGATACTGGTCAAAGGGTTAATGTGAAACTGATAACAAATATTGCATGTGATCACAGAGTGACTGTCAACAGGCTGGAGCAGTTTTTCAGAATCCATGTCGAGGTTAGACAGAAACAAAGGTTGGCAGGAGCCTAATATGGAAGTTTGGTAATTAGAGCTGGCTGAGCATGGCAGGAACAGAGTTCTGGTAGGTGATCAGAGGCATAGAAAAAACAGTGATTAATTTAACAGAGGGATTAATATTCAGGCAGGTAACTAGAAGGGACTCTGTTACTTATTCCCCTTAAATGCTGTTAATATTCTGCATGATTTATATTTGTCTGACCTAAATTATGTTTCACAGATGGTTGAGCTGAGAGGTCTGAAGGCCTCTACAGGAAGGCTTTAGATTGGATGTTTAGTATTGGGAGATGCCATCCTGCATCCCTGAACCTGGAGAGTCTAATGTGCATCTTCACATGGCTTATAGTGACTCAGACTGCTACCTGTTCCCTCGCATTTGGTATAATACCGATCTTCCGTATGTTAGACCAAGAATCTTGTCTGTTAACTGATCCATGTTGTAATAAACTCATGTATTCAGGTAAATACAACTGAGGTTGATCAAGTTATTTTTTTATTCGCTACTGTGAATCTATTAGAAATTCAGCCTTCTTTCATCAGATATCTGTGCAGAATATTTGTCTTTATTTCAGTTATAGCACAAGCAAGAGATTTGAGCTTTGCCCCAATTCAGGGGCCATCTCCTTTGGAGGACACAGCCTACGTAGCCCACGAAGAATGGGCTAAACCGTTGGTCTACGGAGAAGGTCTGTGATTTGTGTCACCAGCTGAGCCTGCACTTAACGTTATCGCCTAGAAACAGAGCATTAGTTGGACACGATAAGAAAGTTTTGATGCCCCTTGGTTTTTTTAACCCGTATACTGTTACCCTGATGCTTCCATTTAAAAGTGTAAGCATTGGGCGTTCTGGGCTTGCCACTCGCCATTAAGTTTTTGCAAACTGCCATGAATCCTGGGATTGGTTGGCCTGAGAAGGATCCACACATTTTGGTATTAGTTGCTTTGGGCTGGAAGGGCGGATTTGTTGAGGATCCTTTGACATAGAACAGCTTAGTTGCGCTGCTGTGATGCAATTTGTCTTTAAACGCAGCCTCCAGAGGATGCAGCCCCTGAATTGAGACACAGTTTGGACGATGCAAAGCATTTCCATCATGAAGAACAACCATCTGGCAGAGTCTTGATGACCAAACTTGTCTGTAAAGTAGTCATGCCCAGCAAGCAGCACACACAGACAGGAACACGAGCCACTCAGGGCAGGTACCAGCAGCAGGAAACTAGGAAGCAGAAGCAGAACAAAACAAACTAATTTGAAAGAGTAGCTTGGTTTCAATTTGTGGCAATTTGGTCACACTGAATGGATTATTGTGTTGTTAATGTTAAATGGATTACATTGTGTCAAATTGGGCCAGTCATAGCACCTGCTTAATGTAATACTTTATGTTGGTTGCATGAACTGACAACAAAACAAACGTATAAAAAAAGAAAAGAAAAACTCATTTGAATCCTATGAAAATACACATTGTAATGGAATCAGTGTAATTCAATTATTTCTTTAAATTACACTGTATAATTATTTATTTATTTTTTATTCGTCTTTCTTGGCGAAGCACTCTAAAAAGGCTGTTGTGAGAGCTGCTAAAGATATTATTAAAGTAATTATTAGCCTAATTTTTTCAAGTAAATCCCGCGTGTTAGGACTGAAGATATATGTAGTTATTGTCAACAATATCTTGGATGCCTAGTGAAAAAAAATAATTTTTGATGTTAAAATGTCCTTTTAATAGAAATGCAAAAAGCGGAATGAGTTTTCAAAACTGTTAAACCCAAAACAACAACAGCAAATTTAGAAGGAAATATTACTCTTGCCTATGTCCTTTCAAATGTCTAACTGTAAATCACTTCTGTGTGGTGTTTTGGTAGGTGGCTGTTTTCCTGAAATGTAGCATTGTTTTTCAAAAACACTGGGAAGCTTGCAGGAAACAAATTAGTATTTGTCAAACAGTGGCTCCTACATTATCTATAATACCACTCAGGCAGGTACATATATCTTTAAAGTTCCACACCTCCAGTTTGTAACACACTCTTGTGATGACCCTCTTACTCTACCTGCCTGTGTACCTTGCTCTGTGCTGGTGGGTGGAGCTACAGCACTTACCTGCCCATCTGGGTGGGCCTTCCCAGAAAGCATATATGACTGCTCTTCTGGGAGTGTCTCTCTCTCTCAGCAGGGCCTGCTGCACCAGCCTGAACCTTCATCCTTTGTTTGGTTTGCTGCACTAACACACATGCATCACACAACATTCTCACTCATCCACACACTTCTGACACAACTGATGCCCTTCATACTTACTGAATACTTAATGAATATGATGTAAGAGTTCAGTTGAATAAATTACTTTTGATTGATAGATCTGTGTGTGACCTTCCCTTTTTGTTGCCAGCCTTGAGCCAGGTGGTAACACTCTCTGAGCTCAACTTTTTACATTGTTGATACATGAACTGATAAAACAAAGGCATAGAACGTCCAATCAAAATGCTCTGTCCTCGATCCACTCATTGACAGGTAAAGTTCATACTGTGTGTTGAAACGCTGAGGACATACAGCAAAAACAAATGAACACTCTGAAAATAACAATATATTGCTCACCAAGATATGTAATGCCTGCTAACATCAGGTGAAAACTGAGCATAAACAGCAGAGGGTTATAAGAAAAGAAAACACTTGGCGGCTCTACCACTCTGAGAGAAAATGTTGTGTGTCCTTGTGTGTGGAGGCTGTGTGCTCACATGTATACAACAGCGTGCAGTGAGTATGTGTGCTGTGTGCATTCCTCACCATGTGTCAGTTCTCAGAGAGAGATCAGAAATCCTATTCCAGCAGTGACAGCACAGCACCGACAGATCTCCGCGCTGCTCTGTGTGCGAAAAGAGAAATAATCATGATGCTTAAAGTGCAATTTCCTTCAATCGCCGCTGTCACTCAAATGCATATGTGATTTTTGTGATGAAAAAAAGCCATTAGAAGAGTTTAAGACTGTTGACATCTGTCTGGAAAACTGTGTGAACAATCTAGCAGATCTATGTAAAGGGCGGGTCGGCCCAGTTCCTGCTATGTCTTTGAAAAAGTAGAACTCGACTCCACTAGAGCTCAATGGAACATATTCAGAGTTTCAGGGAATGTGTTAAATGTTTATGTGAGCAGAAGAAAGACTTCCAAGATTGCAATTTTTTTCCTTTGGTCCCAGCTGGATACTTTATATCCAAAGCTTTTTGCTGCTTCAATGTAATCTAGCAAAGCAGATTTAGATGCTAAAGCGCATTTTAAATTTGCCATAACATAAATTTCACTGAATTGCCACATTACCTTGGAGTACTTTGTGAAAACCTTCAGCTTCTGTGTATATTTTATAATATGACAAAACTCTGAGAGGCAGTTGTGTGCAGGAAATGGGTACTTCAAAAGAGTGCTTCCTGAGAGAGGTCTTGAGAGGGCAGCGAGGGTTATTTTGCAGATTATGGATCACACAGTGACTGTTAAATACCACAAAAGATGTACTCCTCAGCAAAAGAAAGCGGCGCCAGTTTCTGCTTCGGCAGCAGAGAAAAAATTATATAGCTACGGTTGCTGAGAGTCAGTGCAAGGAAGATTATATGGATGGATGATCACTATGATCCAAGAGCATCTCCATCATGTGCTATGCTGACATTTGATAACTGTAGTGTCGTACTGAAAGGGTTGCATTGTACTTTGTTCCCATTCAAAAATTGCTGAACAATGTGGTGAAAGAAAATGTTTTCTCCTCCTGAAACCAAATCACCAACAACTTGAAAATACAGTTGGATTTCTATTGCATGTCACTATTCTCCCCTCAGTATGGTAAAATAGAAGAGGTTGAAGAAGTAGATGGTCAATTTATTAAAGTCTCTAAAATGTTCACAATATTAATTGCAGACAGACAGCTGCTGTGGTTAAGGTTCTGGAAATTTTTGTGCATTTCTTGTTCGTTCAGTTAGTCTTCACATTGTTGCTAAGTGGAGCTGATGGCAGCTAATCTAAAAACTTCTTCAGCAGTAAATTAAGCATAGCGTGAGGTCAGGCAGGTCACAAAGTCAAGCTCAATCCAGTTCGTCAGCTGACATAAACCATCACACATCAGCTGATGCCTCCAATGAGCTAAGCTCCTATTGTGGTCTCTATTTAATTTCCCCCCTTTATTAGACAGGAAAAAGGTAAGAGAGGTGTCTCACATTCATCAGGACTTGGCTGAAACTGAGTGGTGCAGTTGTATGCAGTTTCACCAGTAGGCTAACAAGACACTTCAAGGTAGTTAAAGGTAGGGTTGGTAAGTTGTTTGTTTTTGCATCATGATAGCTATTAATAAATAAAGTTTTCTGAAAAAAGGAGAAAAGGCCGGTGTCTGTGGCCCTCGCATGACGGTAAAACCACCTTTATCTTCATTCAGACCTAATGAGATGATGACCTGCCTGCCCAATGTGCTCACGGCACATGACTAGAGTGTTCACAAGCCGCAGAGACATTAGCCCGACATTGGCGAGCATGTCACAGGAAAAAAAGGGATCTAGCAGTTATCAGACAGTACACATTATTTTGATTTAGGGGTGTTGCTTTTACGAGAGGACTGATGGCAGGCGATGGGATGTATCGGTTGTATATTTTCAAACTGCTGTTGCTAGTTTTAAGGATTACCAGCTTTAAAAGTACTTTGGGGTAAAGTCATAATGAGAATATTATAAAATCTGAGCAGCAGAAAAGGCAATTACCTTCACAAATGTCACGATTGTTACTGTCTGTCTTGTGGAATTGTTGGATGTGATAACACATTACCTTGAGGTTTGAACTTCATTGCTGGGTATTCCCCATCCCTGCATCTTATTGCCTCCAATCATATCTTGCAATATTGCCTGCGACAGGAGAGAACTTCCAATATTGTATGCTGTTTTTGTTATTTTTACATTTAAAATGATTGATAATGTGATTATAAGCCTATGTCACTTTATCTTACCGGTGGTGTATGGTGGTATGCACACAACTGTAGCACGACACTGGATCTTGGGCTTCTTTTGCTGTTAGATATTTGTTAAAATTAAGGACAGACTCACACAGACTGTCACATTTCTCGAAGGGGACATGCAGTGTTGTGTCGGTCATTTATCTGGGATTTTATGAAGCTGCTGACAGTATCCAGACGTGAGGAGACATACTCTGAGGTGCTCATATTTTATCAGACTAAAGTTCTGACATGTTGGCCAAAATACACCCTCTTTGCTCCTGATGTGTGTAAATCCTAATCTTACTGTCACTTTCTTTGTGACATTTTTCTTTATATTTTTGTCTCTATAGTTGTCAGGCCTGTTTTTATGCCCATCTCTGCCAGTAAATTGTCACTGCTGTCAAGTGTTCTTGTCCACCTTTGTTGTTCAGCTCTTTTTGCTGCAACATATTTTGCACTGCCATTCTAAGAGACCATCTGCCCATTAAAACAGTGTGGGCGGTAAACTGACTCCCCTTTCCAGTTAATTTCTGCTGATGAAGTTTCTATGATGAACACTCTTCGGTTTGTGGCCTCACTGTCGCTCTGGGTGTCCAGCCCATTTCCTTACATCTGTTGAATAGCTATTACACTATGATGCAGAGTAAGTCGACTTTTATTTTTTATTTTTATTTTTAAATTAAATTAAACAGATCCCCGACTCAAACTAAAATCAACTGAAAGAACAAAACCCAACACCCATAGGGCTCTATTTTACCAATCTATGCTCATAATTTGAAGTACATGGAGTAAGTGCATTTTTTCCACAAACATGAAAAATCCAAATCCACTTTTGTTCGTTTGAAGTTAAATGTCTTGTGTGCAGAGGTGGCAATACCAGATGGCGATCCAAGGAGGAAAGCATTGGCCAAGAAGGAGCATAAGCCCGTATGATTGAGTTCAAGTAGATTAGGGCAGAGCCAGGAGTCACTCCGTAGGCAAGAATTAGTGACCCGAATTTGATTGTAGGTCATCAGTGGAGGAGGATGAGCAGTAGAGTTCCTTTGTGCATTATGATTATGTCGAAGAGACAAAACGAGATTCAATTTGACCTTGGGGTCATCTAGTGGGATGGACAGGAATAGGAGGATATCGTAGGCAGAGCAGTGATAGAAATTAGCATACTAACACATTAAACTATGGCTGAATTAACATTTAAAATAGCCCTGCATGAGGAAAACAAAACGTTAGCTGGAATTGACTCCAAACCACCTTTGACCCTCAAAAGAACAACAAGTATAGGTAATGAATGCAAGGATTATCTATTTGAGTATTTGAGAATTTGATTATTTATGAATTCTTTGTGAATTGCGTGCAAACATACAAATTCAGACATGTTTATACTCAAAAGAATTGTTATTTTGGCTGCAATTTCTCTGGTAAACTCTGTTTACGACTGCATTGTGCTTACACCTCGAAGCAAATGTGCTACGGACATAAAGTTTTGCTTTGCCTTTAATTTGATTTGGTGAGCCATAAATGATGTAAACACACACACACACACACACAGAGGCATGCGGTTGCACACACAGACACATACACACACAAGGACACACAAACAGTGAAAATTCATTCCGACAGAGAAAAGAGCCACACCTCGGGCTAACTGTTCGCACACATCCCCAAAGAGAACAGCTTTGATGCGAAGCCTGAATGCCTGCTTTCATCTGCCTCCATTGGGTCCAACTCTCTATGCATGTTAGAGAGAGGATGAGATTGTGTGTGGGACAATATCTACACGAATGCTTTCAAAGTGTAGATTGTCTCTGGTGTTTGTTATTAGAGACGACAAGTTTGATTGGTTGAGGATAAGACAAATAAGGACACAGGGCCTTGCTGGCTCACACACACACACACACAGCCATATCAAGGGTCAACATTCCACATGTGAGCGAGCCCAGTTCTTCCGGGCATTTGGTTGGCTGCACCACAGTAACAGGGTGCCAATTTTCCTCGAAGACATTTGATTGTCTCTGTAAGTCGTGCCAATCTGCAGTGACTGAAAGAGGCAAGATTGTCAGCTGAAGTTTGGACTGAACAGAGTCTATATCATGAACTGGGACTGCAGGGGATGGAGCTAGGGAGCTACTCAGACAATTTCCTGACTGCACTCAAGATACGGATCAGACAATTGAGAACTCTTGTGTGGCACTGTGGCAAATTTGTGCTTGTTACCAAAACTTAGTCCTTTTAATGGCAAAACTAAATCTGGCCCTAGCATCAGCAAGCTGTAATCCTAAAATCCAACCACTGCTGAAGCAGGGCCCATTGTCATTCTGTATGACTTTAGTGAGAAGAGCGAGGCTCTGACCAGTCACAGATACAAGTATAGTTACATGTTGTTAACATAGGAAAATCAGCAAACTACATATCTGTTTCTCTTACAGGGCAAAGTGAAAAAATACCAGTGTCATGCAGTTATGGTTTCCCTTCAGTGTGCAAGGGATGACAAAAAGCATGATAAAATTCCACAAGGGATGTAAAAAGCACAAGGGATGACAGCCGTAGTTAATTAAACAAAACTGCAACACAGACACAGACTGAAAGAGAGAGTCTCCTGACAGTCAAATGTTTGTTTGCTTGTTTTGGTATCGTGCTTCAATTGTTGACAGACAGAGGTAATCTGAGATGCAAGTTGCAAGCAATCTGAACCACAGAGGTTTTCACAGACAGGAAAAGTTTATTTTGTAAAAAAGAAATGAGAACAGGAACAAGCAGTCATGGATGAGAGCGTTTGGTCAGGAGAACATATACACTGCAAACATTCAGGCAGCATAGTCATTTTGTTTGCTAACAGAAACTTATGATTACGGCCACAAGTTCTGATTTCTGATGGGAAGAATAAAATGTACGAACCCTTTGGAATTACCTGTTTGTTTTATCTTAATTGTCAATGAATGTCATGGGAATAGACAAGGACAACGTGCAATCTTACTCAATAATTGCTCAAACCGATTTTTGCAGGTCCGCAGCAACTGGAACAACAGCTATTTGTTTATATTTTCGTTAATCAGTACACTCAAATGGCGAATACTCACCATTTGAGTGTACTCACGTGTTACACATGATTAACGAAAATATAAAGAAATTATCCCGGGGTGCAAATCGCGTGTTGAGGGCATCGTTAAAATTGCGTCTCTTCTGTGTGAATGCAGCATTAGGGTGTCTGGTGTAAATAGCTCATGTGTCTGCTCATTTCACATTGTCTTAATTGGGACCAAGTCTGAGCTCTGACTGAGACACTCCAACAGGATTTTCTTTGAGGTCCTTCTGTTTGTTGTTGTTGTCATCGTCCTGCTTCTTCAACCAGTTTATACTGAGCGTCAGCTGACAGAGAGCCATGCTCACATTTTCCTGTAAGGTATTTTGATAAACCTGGGTATTCACTTCAACATTGGCGAAATCTGCCCAGGTTCAGAGGCAACAAAACCCAAATCTGCTCCTCCACAGTACTTCACTGTTGGGATGATGTTTTCATGTTGGTAATTGGTGCCCTTTTTACACCACACAGCTCTCTATGTTCTTCTCAAACAAGTCGACTGTAAGACATTTAGCCAGCAGTGTTGCAGCATGCCATGGAGATGAGCAGCTTCCTCTGTGGTGTCCTGCCATGAACACCATCCTCCAAAGCAACCATTTGCATATGGTTGACTCAAGATCAGAGATGTTAACCAACTCAAATGATTCCTTCAAGCTTTCAGCTGTTTCTCTGATCGTTTTTTCCTATAGTGAGCTCTCTGTGATGTGTTTTTGGAGTTGTCTCAGCTGGACACTCACTTCCAGGGAGATAAGCCACACAACTAAAGATTTCTATTCACGGACAGTTTGTCTCACTGATGAATGTCCAAACGCTGTGGGATAAATTTAACCATTTCCAACTTAAAGCAAATCAGCATTTCTTGACTGTAAGACTTTTGGAATCTCTTTTGTCTCTTGTGAGACGTATCAGCAGATGCTGTTTGTGAATAAAAGCTACATCTGGTTTCACTGACTGTCTCCTGGTTTTACTAAAGTCTGACTCCAGTTAGCTTCAGTTTATGTGATTAGCAGAAGGGTTCACATACTATGAATGTTGAAGTGAATTATTCCACACGGGAAAAACTGCAGTGATTTGTGTGTTTTAAGTTAGAATGACTGCATTTGAGTTAGCAGAACATGTGCACATATATGAACATACTTTTATTCATTATTACAGATATTACCAAAAGGATCACTTACTTGTTCTTAAATAATATTTTTTCCTAAATGAATGACAGCAAAGCCCACAAAGCTCACAAAGACCAGTGACCAGAAACCATCAATGAGAGATTTTATCACACAGGCACACCTTGACCCTTCTGGGGATCCATAGGAGACAGCCAGTTAGAAGAAAATAAAGTAATGGACTCTGAATATAAACACATCACGGACGAGAGGGTGAATGATGCCGAGGTGAAGAGGAGGAAAAGAAACCGTGATGAATTCCAGTGAATATGAGAGCCAACCGGATTCTAATAGTTACTCTATCACCCAGACTTTGCTGACAAATCACTTAATATGCAAATAGCGCTGTATATATTCAAATGACAAATCACACTGTCACATAAACAGACTTACGAAATGCAATGCACACATATACAAATACAGGTGCACACACAGGTGGTTTATTATTAATCTGTCATACTTCTGAAATCAAGTGATCTTTAATAATTAGTGTATTTGCTCCAATGATGAATGGAAATAAGAGTCACTGTTGTACTGCATAAAGAGGATTGATGTCAATGTCCCACCTGTACTGCAGGTATTGTGTGTGAGTGTGTAGTTTTTCTTTCCAGCAGGCTAAGTGTTCTTTGTCCTGATGGAAGACTCACCAGTTTTTAACAATTAATGACTCATGCGTTGAATAAGCATCAGTATCTTTTCAGCAATTCCACTTGGTTTTCTTAATACTTTAAAGTGGCCTGATGGTGTGACACTTTATAAATGTTTGTACGAAGAGAGCAGAACGAATGAGTATATATAAAGATTAATGATTTGTCTCCACTTCCTCACACTGTATGAAAATGAAGCCTAAGCATCCTGGATATGGCTGCTGCCATCATGTCCTGGTGATGTCATTTGGAGTCTGCGCTGTAGCAATCGTGGGGTAGTGCTGCAGTGTTGAGGTCCGGCTGATGAATGCTTTCAATCAATCACATGTCAAGCTTAGCTGTCAATCATGAAGTTTTATCACATTTTATAGCATTATATATCTAATCACAACACAACGTATTATAAACATGAGCACTTGAACATGCATCAGTGTGATAAGAACCTAAAATGACACAATCTATCTTTGGGCTTACGTGGTTGAGCAACCCATGTACAGTATGCAGGCTTGACTTGTCCTGCAGCAGCCACATAATGGCCTGATGCTGTAAAGTGCACTTTAATTTTGGGGTTTGGCTGCAGTGTAGGTCATAAACTGTGCCCCCTCCATGTTAGCAGATGGAACATGAAACAGTCTTGAGTGGTCCAGATAATATGGCTTCACTTTTGCGATCAGCCATATCATTAATCTTTCTATAAAGTCTACTGCCAAAAGGAAATGCAGTAAATCAATTTGCAGACTTGTCAAAATTATATTTTGGTACGAAAAGTAAGAAAAACCATGTGAGACAAAAGAATGTTGTGTTTTGAAGTGAAGCTTGTTTATAAAATATGTGAAGATGGATATCTTTGACAGTATGACAGCGTACAGAGGATTATTCATTGCATTTTTCATTTGGGTAAGTGCAACTTCTCAGGAATACCCAGCCAGATGTCATATAAAATAATAGGTGCATCACTTCCAAACAACCAATTAACCGTGTGTTCATGGCCACAGTAGAAGATTAGAGTGGGATGTTGAGGTGTAGCCTAAGGACTGGGGTTTCAAGAGTGGCTCTGCTGCCTTTATTCCAGTGGAGAGCTCATTCCACCACTGTGGGAGAGGGGAGCATTCACACTGAGGTGTAAAGGGGTCAGTATGCTACAGCCAAAATGCTTGTATGATTGCCAAGAAGCATCTTAAAGTCATTTCTAAGATTTCTCCTTCAAAGATGACATGAACAAACTAACAAATGCATGAATTTCGACCGATTCTTGCACAACGGGTTTGGCTTAGCTAACTCTTAACTACATGTTTTGGTGAGAAGCTGTTCAAACTAATTTTCTTTCGAGCTTACATTGGCCTTTAGATTTGACCATTGCTTGGAGAAAGGGGAGAGTTATGTTTTACCTAACTACTTTGTAGTAGTTTTGAGTTAACCAGAGTTTTAAAATTGATGCAAGCTGCAGCATTGAGTCACTGTCAGAGAACAGAAAAAAGAAGCATTTTGGAAAACCAGGGGCCACATGTGGGTTTGCCGCCTCTTTGCATCTTTTTGTGTTTCTGTACATCTCTTGTGAATTAGTGGAATTGACATATCTTAACCACACAGTATTTAGAAGCCTTGAACCAGACTAAACTATGACTACCTTATCGCACTCAAACATAGGAGCTGTGACAGATTGCATGGCAAATGGCAAATTTAGCCTCCAATTATTATTCTCTGTTTGACATGAGGAAACTTTGCAATATACACTAACACTGTTCATTAACACAATGCGGATATGACTTGTGATGAATAAGCAACTAGAAAGGTGTTCTGAGAGGGCATGCAGCCACTAAGGCGTTGTAAAGCTGTGTGTAGTGCTAGTTGCAGCATGTTCGCCCACACGTTTGTTATATCGCCCATGAAGTTGTTGTCGTTCATGCAAACAGTTACACCTCATAGTTTCAGTTATAGTTGTGTGCATACTCACAAGTGGCATGCAACACAGTTCTCTCTCTAACCCGAGAACTTACCTGTCACTCAGAATCAGTTGCGCGTGACAGTGTCATTGGTGTGTGTGCATGTGTGTCCCATCTACCGCCATAGATGGAATCAATTGGATTGAAATAATTCTGTGGGAAACTCTGAAAAGAAACTGAAACTCAAAGCCCTATGAGACAAATTGTGATTTGTGAATATGGGCTATACAAATATAATTTGATTGATTGATTGAACAAAATTCCTGGATCTGCCCATTCACTCAAATCCACACCATTTAATGAGTTCTTCACTGACCAAAACCTAACCTCCTCGGCAGAGGTAAATATTGAAACTTGCATATTAGCAAGGTTTCCTCTTTCTGCTTTAATAGTTAAACCAAAAAATGAATAGCCTTAGCCTATGTATACTGGATGAATACGGATGCAGGATAGGAAGAATGTATTTATTTTAGCCACAATTGAAAAGGGAAAGAAGTGACAGCAACCCCAACACACAAAGACTTATGTGGTTAGGAGGTTCTATACTTTTAAGATTATATATGCAGCTACTCTACTGGACAAAGAAAGGGGAAAGTTGTTTTTATCGGTATCTATACAGCTCCCAAGATCAACCTTGGTTACTACTGATGATAACACACTGCAGATAAATGGACTTTGACCTTTGCTGACCTCATTCTGACCTTGTCTTGTGTGCAGACTCCCACCGAAAGGGAGGCCAGCTGAATAAGACGGTACAGGATAATTAAGAGGGAGAATAAAGCTGAATGAGAGGAATGGAAATGTCCCCATCAATTATTGCGAACATGATTCCATTTAACAAACTGCACATGAATACCCAACCAATTATATACAACATTAATTTAAATAAGACATTATAACTATTAGAGATTAAAGTTTCATTTCCCCTGCTCCCTTTAAAATATTGTCTTGTAATCTCAACAAAAAGATCTCTTGAAATAAGAAGAAGATCTGAATGAAAACAGTTTAAATAATTAAATATAGATTAAACATGGCATTTTGAAATAAATGTGATCCCTTTACATTCATCAATGCCCTTGACTCCATCCCACAAAGTAGTGAGGGGGAATACTGAAGTAGGGTAGGGCCGATAATCAAACTAACCAAACTTTGCTTGATATATCAAATATGCAGGTTGACATGTTACCACATTCCCTGACATCCTGAAGAGCCTCTGAGTGCGAAGATACTGCAGAGTCTTGCTGAGCTACTGGAGTTTCCAATCAAAAGGTTCAGCATCACTGTCAGTACAAGGAAAACATTCCATTCATTTTCAGATAATGCATCATCTCATTAGGGAGTTTGACATCTTGTATCCCACAAGTGCACAAGTACAGCCTTTAAATGTTATGTCCCAATTACCCTCTGTGCTGCTTTGTTTTTGTTTTATTAATTTCAGACATCACATGGGTCTTGATGTCATTGACTTAATCCCGGCTGTTGGAGCTGACCTTGAACCCAGGGAATGTCTGGATGTAGCATACAGACATTCTTGTGTAATCATAATTTGCTTTCTCCAGCATTTTTATTTCACTAGCCTTAATTAAATCAGTGTCGTCTTCTGTTTGCTTCGAGAGCCACTCTGAGTCTGTACATACACTATGAACTGTGGGTAACACTGTCGACACATTAAGCCTTTTAGCAAGGAGTTTTCAGTCATCCATCTCACACACATCTGACAGAAGAGATATGATTCAGATTTCATGAATCACTGCTGTTCACACTGACTATGCTATAGTTCATTTGTCACTTGCTTTTAATGAGCGTTATACAACCTCAAACTTTATGTGTGAAACTACAGATCACGCAGTGATTGTGTTTTGGGCTCAGAGTCCTGTCACAACACAGTTAACCACAGCTATAATGATGCCTAGTTAAAGTTCAATGGGGACAATCCGTTACTTCGCATGTTCCTACTGTTTTATTTTTTTCTATCACCTTCACTTTTCCAAGCTGTCAAAATCCCTACAGTCACAATTTTGACAGTGCTCTACATGACCAATTAACCTTATGCCTGCATTTTCCAAGCAAACCAAAAACCTCCACCATCCACATGCTGGCTCTGCTCCACCACCCCCCACACCATTGTTAAGAATCAGGGTGAACCTCCCTTCATTGTCTTCACAGGGTCCATCCCCTTAATGGAAATGCTTCTCATTATCAGCTGCTGCCTCTGTAAATATTATCACACACTTACATTTTGTTGAAACAAGAATCTAGTTTGCTTATCCAGTGCATGTAAAGCACTTGTTTTTTTGCAGATAGTTTGCACAGTCAAAGAATTAGGTCTGCACATGGTTACACGTTTACCTTTGCAGACCCTCACAAACAAACCTGGAGACCATGAGTGTGCCTGAGAACAGTGGACCGTCACAGAAAGCTTCAAGCCAGCAGAAGAGCAAGACTGCCCACAGCGAAATCTAACCTTGAAGATCCCACTCAGTTAGTGCTTCACAGATACTAACCAACACTTTTTGTAAAATGTTATCTCATCTGCAACATAAGCGTTACAGATTTTTACCCATTAGGGAATTTTCCATACGGTGCAATCACTAATTCTCACAATGATATTATCATACTATTGTTTAGCTAATATATTGTATACCATGGTTGCCATCTTGGATTAATATGTTAGCATCTGATCATTTGCTGACTAGTAAATGTACAAATGAGGCTGATGTGAATTTCAAACAATGTGTCAGTTGCTAATGTTAGAGGAATAGACAGGTAATCACCATAGTCATGTGGACACTCTGTAACATGAAGATCTGAACACATTTTCAACATTAATCCCTCAGTTAGATGTGAAGATATTTTACTGTGAAGTCTTAAGCACCATCAGGAAAGTAATTGGATCACCAGAGTCAGTATAAACTGTCATAACAATTAACTCAGAGACTGAATGAGACTCTGGCAATCCTCTCTGTAATGGTCTCACTGTTTTATGGTAATCACACTACTTTCAATAAATTTATGCCTATGATTTTGGGGGAATGAAATGCAACACAATGTGTAAATGTACAGCAGCCACACAAAGAGCAGCAGGATGGAAAACAGGCAGTGGGAAATATCATCCAAGTGAACAACATTGTTCTGTTCTCTCTCTCTGTGTTGTTTTGTGGCTGTTATCTGCTTGCTGTTCTATAGAGACCAGCACTGCAATAGCCTCACATCTCTCACTCACCATCAGCTGTCACTTGTACATTCCATCTGCTTTGTTGTCTTTGTTTATGTCGAGGATGAGTGGTCACAATAACTCCGAGTTATAAAGGCCTACATTGTCTTTTTCTGCAGCTGCGTGATAGACCACCACGAAATGTTACACAAACACCAAAGTCAACCAGTGCAAGCCACCACAACTCCTCGAGAAACAATATTCAACAAGTGCCTGGATTCAGTTCAAGGCAGAGAGCACAGATCTCTTCCCAGATTCTTAACTATATTTTATTACAGGTCGTAGAAAGTAACTGGTTCAAATGGCTCTACAGAATCGCTTGTAATTGCTCAATAGAAATGAAATGTGTTGACACTAACTGCCTTGCCACAGGACATTATTTTGATACTCAGCCAACAATTCAGAGAACTGTCCCACCCTGTAGCTGTATGACATCACGCTCCTGTAAAGACAGAACTGTTGTTACTAATAAAGTTGTTACAATAAATATCACTAAAATATCTCTATGCCATTTGTTGTGATTAATGCACTGCAGTTATAATCCTTTAGATGTCTACTTTTGACGATCTATCCATCCTGCTGTACCACATACACAACGTTTCTCAGACTGTTACTCATTTACACATTTGAATAACATATGTATCAATAGCCAGATGAGACTTACAGTGTTTTAAATAATGTCCACAGTTGAGAAGTTAACTTAGTTAACTGTGTAATGGATGCTATATTATATATTTCTGTCTATGTGGTTGTTTTATATTTGTTGTTGCAATTGCATTAACATGTTGGTCTTTTTCTTACTTGGTCTGTTCTTGGCATTTTAAATGTGGACAGCGTGTTCCACTTTCCAACAATCTCATTTTGGAGAATATATGTTTTCATTTACTTAAGAAGAGCCAATTTGCTTTTAATGGAGACCACTTTACCCAATGCTGAAAGGCATTTTGAACTTTTTTGCATTTTGTAACAGAAGTGTTGTTGAAGACGAGAGAGCTAATGACATGGCAGCAGGGAGTCCAGCTTAAACGTCAAATCAAATACAATTGTGATCATAGTTAATCAGTATTCAAACCAAGATTGAAATCAAGGTTGAGAGTATGTAGGGTTTGATACATGCTGAGAGGAACAAAGACTACAATTAACAAACGAGAAGTCAAACTGTCAGTTACATCACTTACATGGTTGTTAACATTACCAGCAATGATAAATATAGAGTAAAGAATACAATTGAATAGTGTGTGTGTATATATATATATATATATATGGGATCATTGCATATTTTCTACAATAAAAAAACAGGAATGGGTATGAACAATAAATGCACACAAACATATAAGAGGAAGAATAACAACAGACCTATATAAAAATAAACATATGGAAACGATAGAGAAACAAATAATTGAGTTAAAAATGATCAGTTCGGGCCAGGTGGGCGGCAGATTAAAATACAGTAAAAAAGGATTAGTATGTCAAACTTTAATCATTTGAAGTTCAAATGAAGAGAACGACCCAGTGCTCACCAAGCGACATATAAAGCTGCTCCTGAACACAGCGGCAAATCCTGCACTGCCGCCAAAAGGTCTGGGCGAGCTGATGAAAGTGTAATCCTTCGAGCAGAACTCAATGAGAGGGCCAAGTTCCAGATTCCTGTGCCAGTTTTCAGTCAGGAAATGAAAGTCTAATTTCTTAGACATGACGAAATCATTTAGCCGAAATGACATGCGATGGAGTGAGCAGTCAGTCGCGCCATTTTGAGAGGTGTAGAGAAGCAGCTGTCAATACCAGAATTCCAGGGCTCAATCCACAGAGGTGATGCAAATAATGTCAGACATCCAAATGACCCTGGGCTGGGCCAGAAAAAAGCCTGGGTCCTGCTCCAACATTGTGTCTAAGTACTGCTGTTTCAGACATTACTGGAGTCAAAGAAGGTCACTGGAGTCCTCCAATAGAGTTTATTCTATTAGACAGCAACCAAAATAAGCCCCAGCATGTCCAATGACTCGAGTGGAATCTCCAATCATCTTTCACTTAAGTGTTTTTGGAAGTTTGTGCAAACTCCCATTTGAAATCTGGCTGATTCTATTGGGTGCCTCCTGTCTGCGCCGCCCCTAAAATGACCCAGAAGGGGCGCTTCATGTAGAAGCAGGACAGGTCTCCACTTTGCTTTGAAATGGTGCAGCAATGTTCAACACAGGCAAAGAGGCATCGACAGAGTTCTCCACGGCACAGAGCCCAGAGGGCCCAGTATGCACCTCAGGGACTCAACCAAGAACACTGCCTCTGCAGTGCATAGCAGTGGAGCATGTATTAGTTATTTCTTAGCACCCAGATTGGATAATGACATAACTGAGTATTATGAGGCTTTATAGTGACTGATATAAATTAGTTTTTAGTGATATACAGCAAATATTGCAGTGAATAATGACGCATAGGGAATACCAATATGTAATTAATGACACATATTGAATAATAATGAGTAGGTTATGGTTTAACAAAAAAAAAAAAAGATTATTGTACAGGATGTGAATGTAATAATCACAACAATGGCATGGCATCTCACACAGGTAGATTCCACTCAAGGTGCTGCAGTTTGTGTGAATGAGAACACCTCTGTCATTAACTAATTTTAATGCGATTGCTTGACGAGTAAATAGGAACATATCTATTATTATTATTATTATTATTATCAATAGCATTCATTGAATGTGTTACTGCTCTAATAAAGAGGAATTACTTATATAAAGGGGTTATTGTTACCTGGCAACCAAGCATGGACTTTAGAGGTGCTATATTACCCTAGTCATTAATAAAACAGTTATGTAGTAATGTGTGCTCAAACCTTTTGTAAGTCCTGGTAACAGAAAACATATATATGAGTTACTTACTTTGATGGAATAGGTTGAGTTACTATAATGAGCAGATTATTTCTATCCACTAATGTATAGACCTTTCCTAATATCTTGGAACTTTTGAGAGCTGTTTGACAACTGCAAGGTTTTGGTATGAGAGCAAGCTTTCTAGCTCTTTTCAGCATTAGAGCTTTGGGAAAACAGAAAGTAAAAAACGTCCTTTTTGTGTGCTTTTTCTATTGCAAGATGATTAGTTGTAAAAAAATAAATAAAATCCAAACAGAACATTTTATGGAACTGGAATTACACGTTTAATGATTTTCATTCTAAGATAATGCTTTGGAAAATAAAAGGTCAAGGAAACATGAAGTGTGACTCCCTCCCAAGCACAGTCAGACAGCAAATGTTTCCTCTACGGGTCTTTAATGAAGTTTTGTTCTCCATCAAACCGTGAAAACTAGGTTACACGGTAACAAAGACATACACCGTTAGTTAGTTAACAAACACAGTATTAATAAAAATAAAGTAAATAACAAACAGACAAAATACCTTGTTGGCTGCATGCTCTGAAAAGGAATCTTAGACAGGTGTGAAACTACCCCACTCGCTTCTCTGTGTGTAACTACCTTTGCATCTCTCACTCTCACAAGCAGCTCCACCTCTCCCAAACAGCTCAGCAGGGGCGTCAAAATAAAAGTCTTATTTCTAATTACAAAATAAAGCTTTCTAAATACAAAATATACATTGGAAACCTTTACAAAAATATTAAAGTAATGTAGTGGCAACAGTTACACTCCCACCAAATCACAAAACCTTACTCTGAGATTTCCTCATACATACTGACTGTTGCAGTTAAAGTCTTTGACCTTAAAACATTACACATCTGTCATTAACCATTACGTACGGAATGCAAAGATAAACATTAAACTTCTTCCATAGAATGAAGATAAACATTAGACATATTAAACTGGGTCTGCTTCAAGCAGAGTAACCAACTTATGCACAGGTCTCTCCAAGAAAACTGTCTTAGTAGTGGATTTACCCTTTTCATTAAATGTGGTGTCACTAACTAACAATCTGACCTTTCTCACCCTATCATCTGACCCTGGATGAACTGTTGTTATTCTGGCCAGCTTCCATTCATTACGTGGGGCTTGATCATCCTTTAAAAGCACAATGTTGTTTACTTTTAGGTTTCTTCTGTTCTTCTGCCACTTTTGTCTTGGTTGTAAACTCAAAAGATATTCCTTTTCCATCGAATCCAAAATTCATTGGCTAGATATTGAACTTGACGCCACCTCTTCCTTGATAAACTGTCCAGGTGGGGGAAGAATGATGGTGGACTTCATTGTAAGAATATGATTTGGAGTCAAAGGTTCAGGTGAGGATGGGTCATTCAAGTGTTCAACGGTAAGTGGTCTGCTGTTAATGATCGTCATGGCATCAGTCGTCATGTCATCAAGCGTCTCTATGTGTATAGCTCTTGAACATAGACAGGTAAGTAAAAGTCCATACCTTTTAATGTCCTTTCTTCCTTCTTTAACATGGATTGGACCAAAGCAGTCGATGCCAGTGTAGGTGAACGGAGGACTTCTTTCCATTCTATCTTCAGGTAAGTTACCCATTTTCTGTTCTTCAGTACATCTTCTGTACTTTCGACACTTGACACATTTGAAGATGTGTGACGACACTGCACTGCTGCATCCCAGGATCCAAAATCCATTAGTTCGTTAACAGTCATTCCACGTCCCTGATGATGAACTCTTTCATGGAAGTGCTTGATAATTAAGTCTGATATGTGACTGTTTCTTGGAAGTATTGCTGGATGCTTCACATATGGGTGTCACGTGGCTTGACTTAAACGTCCTCCCACTCTTAGGATCCCTTCTTCATCCAAAAATGGACATAACTTGTACAGCTTGCTGTGCTTTGTCTTACAGATCACTTTCTTCACTTTCAAGCTCTTTATCTCATCTGGGAACGCTTCTTCTTGAACTAACTTAATGATAGCAATTTCTGCTTCTTTCCTTTCTTCCAGGCTTGTACTTTCATTGGTTCTTTGCTTGTCAGCTTTGTGTTCTTTAACTCGTCATTTCAATCTGGCAACTGCTTGCACTACCCTTGACCAGTCAGAAAACTTCTCAAGGCGGTCTAAAAATTATCTGTTTTCCCTTGCCTTAGTACTCAACACAAGAGCCTTGCAGAGCTCAGGATCATCTTTCTTAACTTCTTCCACCTTGCACGCTCTGTCAGGTAGGTCCTTTTGCCAAAGAAACTTCGGTCCGCTAAACCAATTGGAGGTCTTGAGTTGCTCTGCAGTCAATCCTCGGGATGCATTGTCGGCCGGATTATCCTCAGATGCAACGTGGAACCATTGTTCAGGCTTCGTACTTGACTTGATTCTTTGTATGCGGTTGGCTACAAACACTTGAAATCTTCTTGCATCGTTGTTTATGTAGCCGAGGACGACTGTAGAGTCCGTCCAAAAGTATTCTTGCAGGTCTTGGATTTCCAATTCATTGCGGAGCATGTCACTGGTGCGGACTGCAACTACTGCTGCACTGAGCTCCAGTCTTGGTATTGTTGTCACTTTAGTTGGTGAGACTCTTGATTTTCCCATTAATAGAGAGCAATGGACATCGTTGGACTCATTGATGACTCGCAGGTAAGTACACTCACCATATCCAGAGGTGCTTACATCGGAAAAATTATGAAGTTCATAACTCTTAATGTTGCCAAAACTTGAAGGTAAGTAGCATCTTTTGATTTCCATTTCAGCTAGATTGGGTAGGTCTCTAATCCAGGACTCCCACTGGGGCTTTAGGTTTACTGGAATTTCATCATCCCAGCCGATCTTTTCTCTGCACATTTGTTGAAGAATTTGTTTCCCAATAAGGACAAAAGGTGCCATGAATCCCAATGGATCATACACCGAGGCTACTGTAGAGAGTACACCTCTTCTGGTCAGTGGATTGGACTTTACTTGAACTCTGAATCTGAATGAATCAGAAGTGATGCACCATTCAACTCCAAGCACTCTCTCCATTTGAGAGCTCCATGTCTTGCTCTTTAATTGTGGCACGTTCTTCTTCTGGGATGGATGCCATCACATTCTCGTTATTGGAGACAAACTTGTGGAGTCTTAGCTTGCCAGCGGAGCAAAGTTCTCTTGATTCCTTGACGAGCTGGATGGCTTCCCTCTCAGTATGAACACATTCCTTTGTATGAAGTGGATCGTGTCTTCACTGTACAGACCCTGCCCTTGTGCCGCCAGATGTTTCAGGCCAAAGTTGGCACAGCCGGGAGACGAAGCCACTCCAAACAGGTGGACCTTCATTCTGTAGGTTGAGGGTGTGGTTTCCAGATTGCCATACTCCCACCATAGGAATCGTAAGTAATCCTGGTCTTCTTTTTTCACATGAAACTGATGAAACATCCTTTCAACGTCACACATCACTGCGATGGAGCCTTTTCGGAATCTACACAGGACACCCACTAACATGTTTGTCAGGTCAGGTCCGGTGAGTAGATGATCATTAAGAGATCTTTCTTGAAATTTGGCAGAACAGTCAAATACCACACGAATTTTCCCTGGTTTTTGCGGATGATAAACTCCATGGTGTGGAATATACCAAGCCGGGCTGTGGTCAATTTCCTCTTCAGGGACTTTCTCTGCATCGCCACATGAAATTATGTCGTTCATGAAGTTCACGTAATCCTTGTAGTATGCTTCATTCTTCTTTAACCTCTTTTGAAGACAATTAAGACGATGTGTTGCACATATCTTGTTGTTCGATAGTTTTGGTCTTTCCTGTTTGAACGGTAATGGCATTTCGTAGTGCCCATCATCCTTTTGTGTGATGTTTTCTCTTATCTTTGACAGGAACTTGAGATCATCTTGAGACACTGGATCCTCTTCTCCAGCTCTTTCTGAGAAGTCTGATTCAAGGACCTTAAGGATGTCTGAGGGGGTGATTTCTTTGACTTTGGTTCTATTCACATAGTGTACTTCAGTTTTCAGACTGACTGAGGGGTTCAGTCCTGGTGTCACTTGCCTCACTACTATGCGATGGCTGATTCCGATGGCATCTCCATAATCTACACAAGCATTCCCATGGCCGACAATGCTCCACCCAAGGTCTGTGCGCTGTGCATAGGGTTCATTTTCTTCGCCAGACACAACTTCTCGTGGGAGTAAGGCTTGCGAGCAGTTGTACCCAATGAGTAGACCTACTTCACAATCTTGTAAAGGTGCCACATTATCTTGGAGGTGTTCTAGATGGGACCAAGCTTTGGCAGTTTTATCTGTTGGAATGTGAGTTCTGTTGGCAGGAATAAAGTCACGTGTGTAGGTTGGTGGTAAATAGACCTTCCTGTTGGAGTAAAAGCCACGGACTTGAAGGTTGTTTACTCTCTGAGAACTTACTAGTGTTGTTCTTGAAGTCATAGTAGAGAGTTTTAACTTGACTTGCTCTTTGTCGACCTCCAAAGCATTAGTTACTTCACTGAGAACAAAGGTCGTGTCACTTTGTGAATCTAAAAGAGCGTATGTAAGTACTTCTTTTGATGGTTGAGCGGCAGATGACAGCCAGACAGGAACTATTGCAGATGTTTGTTTGTTAGTATTCTCAAGGATTACTCTATTTGAAGTAGCTACTGCAATTGTTTCACGTTGTGTTGCTAGGGGCCTTTCCCTACTCCATTCCTGCCTTGTAGTTGACCTGTCTTGACTTGGACTTTGTGTGACTTGTGGTGCTCTTTGTTGGCCTTTGTCTCTCTCTTCATGCAGACAAGTAGGATGGCGCCTGTTGCATGTGTCGCAAACGCTCGTTTTGTTGCAACTCTTTGAAAGGTGACCGAGCCTAAGGCAACCGAAGCACAGCCTTTCAGCTTGGACAAACTTGACTCTATCTGAGACGGCCTTTTCCACAAACTTCCTGCATTTGAGCAAAGTGTGCCCAGTTTTCTTACAGAAAGTGCAGGTTTTCACACTGTCTTCATTGGAGCTTGTAGTCAGTGTCTTTGCGTTAACACTTTGATATCTTTGTTGTTTTGGCTTTTCAATTTCACCTTGTTTCAGTGACTGCAATGATGTAACTGGATTACAAGCAATTTTCACTTCTCTTATCAGAAATTTGACAAACTGACTAAAGGAGCGGAACTCACTGTTTTTCTCCTCAGCTTCTATGACCATCCGATTCCATCTTGCAGTCAGCCAGTCAGGTAACTTTAACAGTATTTTTCTGTTTTCATTGCAGTCGTTTAGAATCTCCAATGCTTTGATGTGGACCATTGCTGCCTCGCAACTTCTGAGAAAATCAACAAACTCTCTGAGCTCAAAGCTCTCCTTAGTGCCGATCCTGGGCCATGCTTGGAGTTTGTCTCTGTATGCCTTTGCAACTGTAAATGGGTTTTCATATCTTTCCTCCAAAATCTCCCATGCAGACACATAGGCAGATTCAGTCCCAAGTAGGAAATAGCCACCCAGTGCACTCTTGGCTTGTCCACTTACATATCTACGGAGGTAGTATATCTTCTCCTTCTCTTGAATATTCTTCTGATCTATCAGAGTTTGGAAAGAAAGCTTCCAGTCACTGTATTTCAATGGATCGCCACTGAATACTGAAGGTTCAGGAACTGGGATTCTGTTGGCACTTACAGCATCTGCCAGGACCTTGACCAGCTCTGTTGTGCTTTCAATTGTGGAGGTTGTGACGGCTTGAGGGGCAGGAAACACAGGCAGGGGCGGGTGTCTTGTGGGGCTCCACAGCTGGTTATCTGCAACCAACCCATGGCCTAGGATGTCTTTTGTTTCTTCGTTGTACACCTGCATTCTTGCTCGTGCTGCACTGAGCTCCTTCATGGCCTCCAAATGCTGTATTCTTCTCCGTCTTTCCTCAA
Organism: Verasper variegatus; assembly: GCA_026259375.1. NCBI lineage: Eukaryota > Metazoa > Chordata > Actinopteri > Pleuronectiformes > Pleuronectidae > Verasper > Verasper variegatus. The sequence goes on along the minus strand of CM048043.1, from coordinate 22,603,034 downwards.
GAGTTCTTTGCATAGCTGTGTGCTCTTCTTCCAGTTCAGCTTTCATTTTAGCATCCTCATCTTCTCTCTTTATTCTTCTCTGCACCTCTTCTGCTTCTTGCTCTAGTCAACACTTTAGCGCGGTGGCCTCTTGAGCAGCACTCTTCTTTTTAACCTCTGCTTCCAGGCGCTGTATTTCCAATTGTTCTCTTTCTTGTTCTTGCAACACTTCCAGAACAGCTTGGCTTGCAGCAGCATCGGCGGCAGCTTCTTGATGTTTCACAGAAGACCTGTTTGAATGCTCTGAGGCGCCCTTTGAGATAGAGGAGCAGCTTCTTGATTCCGTCATGCTTGAGTTCCAAAGAGAGCTTGCATCTGGCCAATCTTGTTCTTCTCCCTCTGGCGTCTTCCCACTCAGACGACTCAAGGTTCTGGACACGATGAAGCTGGAAATCTCTACACACCGATCCACTCTTCGACGCATGTCATGGTCTGGTGTTGTGATTCCGCGCAGCTCTTCATAAACATGCTGGACGTCTGCACAAAGGCCTCTGGTGTCGCCAATGATATCATGAAGCAGACTGTCTACTAATGGCACTGATAATTGTGATAATGGCTGCTTAGCGGATTTAACTTGTATTCTCCATTTTTGGTAAATGTAGTTAAATCTTTGTTGCAGTGGTTTAATTTTCTTGTCTTGCATTTCTTTGCCTGTCTCTGTTAGATAACGGATCCATTCACTGCGTCTTGGCTGAGGCACTTCCTCTGGTTGGGCTTCAGTGTCTCTAACTTGATCTTCAGCCAGCTCATTTTCACTATCCCTAACATTATCCCTTACCTGGGTTAAAGACTGACTAGGCTCTGCCATTATCAAAGGGTCTTGAATAGCTTACCCTAGATTACGTGTAAATTGTAAATAAAAGAACTCTGGAGTATAATAAATGTCTGGATGAATTACTAAAGCTTACTCAAATCTGTATTAAATGTGTGTATCTGCAGTGTTTTGATATTTAAACTGAAAATATGGTCATAAGCTATGATTATCAAAAGCAGTAAATGCACTTAGAAGATGTTTAAATTAAATCTTGGTTCCCTTGGAACACTTATTGAGAACTTAAACATCAAATGGCAAATAGCCTTCACTTAGTATAACAACAAAACACACTTTAAATTGATCCTACAACTTTAAGCCTTTAGCTTCTTAAAACTGGCTGTACAGTAAATGGCAAGATTCAGTTATACTTGCATAATAAGCAAAGAAGTTACATACATCACTCACACAACAGTACTTCAATTTTAGCATACACATAAACCTTTAAGCAAACTTTAGCAAAGCCCTCTTCTTAGCCCACTCTTATTAGTGCCCAAGTTCTTATGGATTTGCTTTCAAACAATTGCTCAATCGGCGTGTGTGTGTGCATCTTCAACTGTGTGAAAGTGCGTGATCTCGACTCATCTGCACAAACGTTCCAAGCACCGTAGCCACCACGTTGAGATTAGCTTGCCTAGCTTGAGACTTCTTGCTGCTTCGTCCACTTGCGTCGACGAACAGTTCAAGTTTTCACTGTGACTCCCTCCCAAGCACAGTCAGACAGCAAATGTTTCATCTACGGGTCTTTAATGAAGTTTTGTTCTCCATCAAACCGTGAAAACTAGGTTACATGGTAACAAAGACATACACCGTTAGTTAGTTAACAAACACAGTATTAATAAAAATAAAGTAAATAACAAACAGACAAAATACCTCGTTGGCTGCATGCTCTGAAAAGGAATCTTAGACAGGTGTGAAACTACCTCTGCTCTTCTCTGTGTGTAACTACCTTTGCATCTCTCACTCTCACAAGCAGCTCTGCCTCTCCCAAACAGCTCAGCGGGGGCATCAAAATAAAAGTCTTATTTCTAATTACAAAATAAAGCTATACACAAATACAAAATATACATTTACAAAAATATTAAAGTAATGTAGTGGCAACAGTTACATGAAGTCCACATCATTTTTTATGGCCAGACCCAACATCACCACCAGAGTGACTCCTGACGTCAGTCTGCTTGAGTTGCAGTACTGTGTGAATGTCACATTCAGTCGTGGTGTTACAGACACTAATTACATTAGACAAACATAGAACTCACAAATGACATTTAAAGGCACGTATTCTGTAATCTCTAGTGAAATGCATTTCAAAAGTGTTTTCATCATGTCTGCGCCCTTTAGTAGCTAATAGGGCTCTCCATCTCTAAAAGTCAGACTAGCATTCATTTTTTTGTTTTTTCTTTCTCTGAGTTTTTAGCCAAACAATATGGCTTCTTCACTTCACTCCATTCTGGACCAGAACACCCTGTATTAGACTCTTACTTTATAAACAAGGGCCATTAGTTTTACAGTGTTGGACTTTATTTTGACATAGACAGTAGCTAAATATAATTTATATAATATAATCAAAATTTTGTATATATATAAACTCTAATGCTTAGGGATCAAACAATATGCAGCAGGACTCTTCCACAGAAAACAAGGTCTAATAAAAAATGCACAAATTGTGTTTTTAAAAGTGTCTTTCGTGCCTCAGCTAAATGTGATTTAATGATTTAAAACAAAAACAACAAAACAATTATTTTCTTATTGATTGTCCTCAGTGCAGTTCATTGATTAATGGATTAATGGAGTGACTCTCAGCTCAGAGCAAACAGTTTGTCAGTGTGGTTTGGATATTAAGCTGTAATATTTAACAGATACAGCAGTAGTTCCTTTTCTCTCATACATCTAACAGAGTAGTTACTTAAGGCGATTTTTCCCTCCTTGGAAAGTGAAAAAAAGAAAGTTTGAGTAAAAGTATATTAAACCAGATAATAAAATGTTCCATGTTACAAGAAGGTCCCAAGCTCCTTTATGTGTTTCCTTGTCCCTGAACAAAATGAATGAAATAAAGTTGGACATCTTTCTCATGAGTCATAATGCTGCAAAGAAAAACAGAAAAGAAACGAAACATCATGAGGATGGAGTTTATAACCTTACCTTTAACTAACATGTAGCCTGCAGCCTATTGATGTCTTGATAAAGCGAGACACTAGGTTCAGATCAGAGAGCAGAAATCTCATTACACACGTAAACTGTATGTTTTCAGGTAAAATGGTAAAACTGATACTGAGGGTTTCGTCTGCTTCCCTCAAACCAAAGGTCACACAGTTTCCGGCAGCTTGCGATGAATTTTCTTGACGTGGCTTCGACGTATTGAACCTCCCCCAGAGAGCAACATAACTGCCAGTAAATACAATGACATTGTGACTGATCCTGTTGATATATTTCATATTTGCAATGCACATTTAGAACCAAGGTTAGCGATTGTTTCACAGACTGAACAGAAATACAAGACAAATGGACAAACTGAATCATAATGACGGGGAATACGTTGTATAATAACCAAAGGCAATGATGGAAATGACAGAGAAAAGCTGAAGGTGGAAATGGAAAAAATAAATTAATACATGAAAGGTAAATGCACAGATTTAAATTTAAACATATATTTCTTTTATCTGGACATTTTCCAGTCTTGAATGTTTATTCATTCATCTCTTTGTGAGCTGATATTGCCATTCATAGAAAAAAAAAGAAATCATATTAATAAAACTCAGCCATGCCTAGTTTTTCAACACAGTGCACATAAAACAACATTTGTTATCACCCTAGAATGAGTAAAGCAGACACAGGCAGCAGCTTTGAAAATATGATTTAGATCAGATTATGTTTTAGTTTGATATTATCATTATATGACGCTGGTGTCTCAAACCAGTCTGGACCGGTTCCTCCAGGTGTGTTAATGCAATGATTAGAAAAGCAGGAGATAAGATGTGTTCATGTACGGTCACGTTTCTGGTTTTGTGCACAGGGCTCTAATCTCGAGGAGGAGACAGATAAGACAAAGTATATTAATCAAGTACTGTATGAAATGTACAATTTAAATTACATTTTCACACTTTCACTTTATAGGCCACTTTATTATCCCTCTTCACTACATCTCTGAGAGACATATTATGGTATTAAAAACAGGAGACATGCAGGCGGACCACTGATATGCTCCTATAATGAGTGTAATTCCAGGGATGCTAAATGCAGAACATACAGTCAAGTTCACATTTTACTGCACGAACAGTGAGCGTGCCTGTATAGTGCAGATCATCCATTTTCTAGTTTGGATGGTCACAAAGTGAATTGAAAACCAATCTCAAGTGTTAAAATATCAGTGTCTTAAATCCATGTTCTCTATCAGTGAGCTGTAAAGAACCACAGCTACAACACCAAAAAGCTCTCATTTTCTCCAGAGTTCATGTTAGACAGAAAATGCATCATTATTATTCATTAATGTCTTTGATTATAATAAAGCCTCGACAGGAAACGTCCATTTTCATTGATTACAGTGCCTCTTTGGACAAAAGCAGTAGTGTTGTCTAAACCTCAGTCTGACCAACATGTGGTTTTGTTTTGGAAGGAGTGAATAAAAGACGATGAGTCAATAATCTTGCAATCCAAAAATAAACTAAACAGACTGAAGAAGAAAGCCAATTCGGGATCAGTATGAATCCTCTCTGATCATATGATTGAACGCCCGGGCTTAGCTTGTGCTTCATCACTAGCCCTTTTAACTTTTCTTTGTTCTTCTGTCTTTTCTCTTCTATGTCTCCTTGCTGATCCTGCCCAAGCATCAGAACATGACTACAAAATGCAATGTCAAAAATTAAATTCTCTAAAGACAAGTCTGCTCCAACTTCCTTTCAACGTGCTACTCACTGTGAATGGAAGTGTAAACAAAGCCAGTTCAGACATGCACTGTGCTTAGCCGTTCCTCTGGATTTTCTCCGGAGGAGGTACATGTGTGAACGGAAATGTCAGAGTGAGATGCTTTGCACTTTCTATGGACTTTCTCCTTCTGGCCTCCTAGTGTAAAGTTGGTAGAAATTCAGGAGAAGTTGATGTTTGAACACAGCAGGGGATTCCCAGCTGGATTCACCGCGAGCTGGGTTAATAATTCATGACTCAGATTTCCTGGTTTTATTGAAAGACAAACACAAAAACCTGTGCACTATCAGACGGACCAACAATATCCAACTTTTTGGGGGCGTGAGTGTCATTAAAGTCAGTTGGTCAATCAGTAATTTCAGTTTCACAACACTTAACATTTACATTCACATTCACTTACAAAATATGTCCTATGAAACATGAACACTATGAAAACCAAACCGTACAAGACAATTAAACAACAATAACAAACAAGGAACATCTCAAACACATAAAATATCAATGGACAGTGTGAAGAACCTGTGTCCTGGTGACATTATAGAAAAGTGGCAGTTGGGTGGATGTGCTGTGCTATTGACAAAATGGTATACATCACAAAGTAAAAATGTGATTGTCCCAATTTCTCAGATGAAAGACTGAGGAGTGGAACTGATCATGTTTAACTGAGTCTTTAAAAGTTTAAAACCAGTGAATTTTCCATCACTACTGACAAACACTATGCATTTTAGACAAAAGGTAAGGAAAAGTACACACACACACACACACACACACACACACACACACACACACACAGAAAAATGAAGACAGTGCAGCATTTCATTGTGTTTTTATTATTTAGTGTATTTTGATTTAATTATTCTTTGGGGAAATACTCACTAAATGGACATGATGCCAAATTCAGTATCAGACATAATAGAATGTTTCACGTGGGTGTACAGTAAAAATCAAATCTGTATGCACGAGCACCTTGAAAGCTGCAGCTACATTTGTTCATGTGGTTTTCACTGTATGACCCCCACTGACTCCATCTTGTAACCGACACATTCTCCCTCTCTCTCCATGTTCTGCTTCTTGGTGCAAGGTCACACATGAAAAGAAAAAATCAGAGAGCTCTAAGGTGTTAAAGAGCGACACGCTGGGCTGCTGCATAAGTCTCTACCTCATTACTGACATCAATGGAGACGGGCGCTTTGGCCAAGTTGCCAGGGGTGTGAATTCAATCACATCACAGGATGCCTTAACGTCCTTAAAGCTAAAGATGCCACTAAAAGAGAGGTGGATGATTTTATTTGCGTTGATGATCATGCACAAAGTTAACACTTAATGGTGTTGTTCAATCTATGAAAAGAGATACTGCACATTTAAATGTATTGCGAGAAAATTTAGTAAAATAACTTTATTTCCTCTTGATCTGTTCAAACCTACACAACGGGTCAGTTTAACTGTCTATTTTGGCTCCCCTGTCTCTCCAGTTGTTCTTGGCCTTTGATGCCCTGAGAGCCAATGGTGTCATTCACTCAGCCCTGAAGCCTGTCAACAGAATGCTGTTAAATCACAAGAGCATGTCCCTCAGAGTCAAACAGATTTTGGCGTTACCTTCACTTCCTCAAAAGAAAGACACCTGTGAACACAACCCAGCCTCAGAGTTACAGATAGGGTCATTCTGCAAAACCCATCATTGAACATGTTTGTAGTTGTGTGTTTATGATGTAAATAACCCAGGCCTCCCAGTCTGAGGCCAATGACATAGGGTGTTGGCTGTGGATGACCCGCTCATGAGCCACTACCAGCACCAGTCACTAAGTAACCAAATATATCTTCATTTAAATGCAAAGATTGTTACATCCTGCCACTGACACATATCTAAACCCAACAGGGGATATCAGCTGATGTGGATCTTTATGTTTTCTCTCCAGGTGGGAGTATTGTAGAGATGCCGAGCCAGCCAGCTGTGGGTGGGGGGCCACCTGCCAAAGCTAATAGGAGAATTCAGAAATTATTCTGGTAGGGTAATAAGGATCAGTTTGGACTAAAACTACAAATAAAAAAAATTCCTATGAATGTTATAGGAGCTATTAGTGTTTTTGGAGGCTTAGGTGTTGTTAGATCTTCTGGGTGAGGAGGAGTAAGTGTTGCTGTAGACCTTATCTGCTGAGGGATAGTTTCTCTTCTTCAATGCAGTAATTAATGGACCTCTTTGAGAAGTAGAGAAATCATCCCTCAACAGGATGGCGGTCTATGAACCCCCCATTACAGACCATTTACCATCTACCAGATGTCTCTATATTGTACCTGTGATATACTGGCGACCTGTCCAGGGTTTATCATGCCCCCCGCCCAATGTCAACTGGGATCTACTACCCCACCCAACAACCCTCAAATGATCAACTATCATCTAAAGATAGATGATTCACACTCAGCCTCACTGTGGCAGTAGACCTTGCCACGGGGCTCTCACCACAACAACCAGAGATGAACCATTCAGACTTCAGCGTATTTTATTGACTCACCACACACAAACAAACATAAATAAACTTTAAATGTGGTGACGCCGGCGAGCTCGTTCTGGCTGCGCTGCACCAATCATGTGACATACATCATGTGACATACCTCACTCTCCACAACCATCTATATTACACACCCACCTTATCAGGTGGTCTATTTAACCAGAGAGAAATTTCCCATTATCCCCTTTGCTTGCACTGCTGCTGCAGTATTGCTACCAGTGTGTATCGGACGTCAGGCATTTGCACTGTGGCTCCCGCAGGCCTCTCGGCGTGCACCACATCCTGGAGGAGCTGCACTCCCGAAGCGTTTAATTCATTGGATCTGAGCCATGAGGAAGTTTTCAACTACTTCTTGACTAAGGGAAGGCTCCGCGAGGCTGAAGAAACGCTGGTGGCAGCGTCGCAGACAGCTTCCTCCTGGGGCCTCGCTGCTCCACCAACTTCTTCCTCACCTCGGGATGTTGTCCCTCGGAGGCAGAGGAAGCACGCCTGGATCCGCTGGGGCTTCCATCCTGTCTCCTCTGCTGAATGAAATCTGCACTGAACGTTATGAATGAAACAATTCAGCCTCGAATAATACGCCATCTTCCCTGCACGTGATGTAAACAACACTGGCGAGCCGACAACACTGGTGAGCAGGCTCGAGTTTTAGTACTTCCTGTTACGTCACTCCAACAGCATTATGGGAACTGTAGTCCCATCTCCAGCCATGGGTTCGAGGCTCCTGTCTCCTGATAACTTTCCCTTTCCCATAGGAATCAAATTCTAGCAGGCAAGATACTGAACCCCTCAAATGGCCCCTCATAGATGTTGAATGCACTAATTGTAAATCACTTTGGAAAAAAGCGGCTGCCAAATGACATGACTTTCTGGCATGCAACGGTGTTGCAACGGACGCGCCATTGTGCTATGTTTTGTAGCTATTGCACATGCTCGACTTTCAGAGATAGGAAGGGAGCGAGATGAATCACTCCTCAGCTACTTCCATCAGCACCTCCGGTAAAACTAAGTTTAGTTCAGCTGCACGGCACGAATAACACGCGCTATGACATAACCAACAAATTATGGACTATTAAATTCGTTGGCAACTATTTTTGTCGACTACGTTGATTAATCGTTGCACATATAAATAAATTAAATTAATCACAATACAAATAAATAAATAAAATCTCTGCCCATAGAGAGGAAGTTTAGAGCCGTTTTGGCCAACCAAACCCGAGCGTCTTGACCCCAGGGTCTTCATCCGATTCCTACAGAGCAGTGGATAGATCAAGAACAAATTACTTTCTCATGCGTCAATGCTGCTAAAATAGAATTAGAAGAACACATGTACATGACAAGTCTGATAGATCTTGTCGAGACTTCTGAATTATCATTGCTAAGAATAATACTGCTTTCTGTTCTTTCTCCTCTATGATCAAACACTTGCATCGCTCTCCAACCCATCTGGCGACACCCTTGCTCACCAACAATGGTTGAAAACGCATGACGAGATTTCCTCAAAGCTTCGCCATCCCGGCCAGAACTCAGGCCTAACACCTGAATGCTATTCCCTGCACTCCCTAAGATGTGGCACAGCTACGACTGCAGCACTCCATCACCCATGCTACTCATGCTATGTTGGACACCACAAGAAGGAATATTGACTGTCTAACATCATCTGCACCCTTGATGTTTTAATATGTAATCTCTGCTGCCTAATTCCATTGTTGCATGCCAAATCTCGGAGACCATCGCATCTCTGCGTCTGGGGTAGTCGCAGGCATGCTTCGCCGCACCTTCGTCCCCCCAAGTGCAGGTGCCTTGTGAGACCCATCTTCTGGTGTGGGTCCTTCTTCCCTCCTCCTCACACTTCCACTCCTTCCTCCCGTCGGGCCCCACATGAGCGGGCGCGGCGACCGGTGGACAAACCTGTCTACGAGCTGCCCGCGTTACGCGTGTGTCAGTCTCCGGCGCAGGGGATGAGTGTCGCGTAGGGGCTGCAGGGGTCGAGGGGGCTCTGTTGCCAGTGGTGACGACACAATGCGAATGAAGCCAAGAGACTCGCTGCACCCTTGTTGTGGCATATATCGCGCTCCTGTCCATCCTACGAGGGGGATCCCTCACATGTTGCTCTCTCTGAGGTTTCTACATTTTCCCCTGTTCATGGGTTTTTTTGGTAGTTTTTCCTTACTCTTGTTGAGGGTTAAGGACAGGATGTCGCACTCGTTAAGCCCTATAAAATGAATCATCTTTTGTGAATATGGGCTATACAAGCAAAACATGTGAGTGAATAATATGTATGTGCTTTGCAGCCTGATTATATTATTGCATTTCAGGTGGTTTGCTGGGCTTAAAGTGTTAAATTTTGATTTTGGTGTATATGTTGCCATGTGCCAAGTTCACTATATATTCCCCTACAGCCAGGCACCGCGGCGGTGAATGGCGCACATACCAGTTTCACTAGGTAGTATATTCTCCTGCAAGCCAATGTGCCTACGGAGAATGGCCACGCCGTGGCGGCGAATGGTGCACACATAGCAGATACTGATCTGTACGTCAGGCTCCGAATTCGTGCAGTTTTGGGTGGGGTTAGTATTTGCTCATCACTCCCATCATTGTCCAAGTTCTGAGTCTCTGAGTTCCTCTTGAGGCAGCTCCGATGCTGCCTCTTAAGCACGAGGACCAATCAGCTAACAGCTCTCACCTGCGCTGATTGATCCTCTGTGGTGCAGGTGAGGGGGCTCTCCCAGCCCCCTCACCTCCACACTCACGTAACCTCAACTGTCATTACAGCAACCAACAAGAAACCAAGTGATTTCAACGACCTTGATAAAGACCCCACAGGTTAAATATCTGGGACTCCCATCAGGAATAGCTTTTCTTATTTCCTGAAGTGCAGACCAACATTTTCAAATTGTTTGTTATAAATTACGCCATTTTGAGTTGAATATGTAATGTTGGGGCTGCCAGACATTTGGATGACACTACACGAGCAGTATGGAGGCATGTTGTTTTATTTGTCGCCGGTTACTTCAATTGTATCAGATTTAACTGCAACAAAGTTTACCCCTAAAACTCAAAAAGTGGTGAGTACATTATGAGTGAATTTTAATTTTTCTGTGAACTATCCTGAAACAAACTAGACTGACACTCTGTAAAGTGCCTACCTCCACCAAAGCCCAACTCTCTCCAGATGAAACATATAAATCAGCTTGCTCTGGATTTTTATTTGGATCCGCACCAAATTTCATACACTAGTAAATAATCTTTTCAATATGCCTGCTTTTTTTCATCAAGATCCATGAATTATACCCAGGAAAATCTGTACAACACTGTGTCCTCATCTGCCCTGTCGTCTGGCCACACAATCTGTGGACATAAATATCTACATTTTTCTTCCTTTCATTGCAGGGGTTCTATCGCCACATTTTGAATGAAAATCCTTGCAGTTTATAAGTGTAACTGTCTAACCACTCCCATTTAGAGTAAGTACTAGTTTCTGCAAATTCTTCTGGTTTTATTTGGAAATCCTTCAGGCTGCGTACTCTATTTAATGTATATGTGGTTTCAGCACCATGGACAGCACCACTATTTCAGCACTGAACAGCCACTGCAGGAAAAGGTGGATGTTTACCAGAAAGCAGCATCTTTAACAGATAACTTTTACTTGTAATGAAAACGTATATATCAATATCAATTATTTCTAAATGTTACATTACTAAATGTAGACTGTAGCTCCTTCCACTACACAGAGCCTCTATGAAGACAGGTTATGTGATATGTCATCCTACCAGATAAAATCACTAGAAATTCAATACGCATACTGAACTTTCTCATAAATTACATTACATAACATATCATTTAGCTGCCACTTTTATCCATTAATAGATAGGAGGATCTGCTGTGGTTTATAATTATTCTCACATTGATTTCCGTATATATACATATATAACTAGTGGTAGTTGTAACTAGTTTCTCTACACAAGAATTAGTAAAACAGGCACACAGAATAGAACAATACAAATAATGTTATGAACATTCTGGGGCACCACAAAAGAGCTTTCTTCCTTGCTATATTACACTGGAAAAAATTGAGACCAAGTATGCAGGTCTCATACACATCCCTGCTGTCACCTTCTCATTAAAACTAATGGCAGCACATTGTATATTAAATTTGTTCTATGTTATGGTTTTAGTAGCGTGATTCAGCAGTCACACTATTGTGGTCTTTATTTTAATGTAGCATTGCCCCTGGAGTGCAGATTCACCTCACAAAGAGATGAAGGTCTGAAACTATGACTTTACTATTTAAAATTAGCAACATTACACAAACTCTTTAATAGTGATGTTTTCCTTTTGACTGGATCAATAACAAAGTAAATTTGATTGTTCTTCAGAATAGTTTATTCTTTTTTGTCTTATATCTTCAATTGAAGTGCAGTTTACTTTTGTTACAAGCTTCGGTTCCAAAATGACAGACAGGGACTGAAGAGTAATTAAAGAATCTAAAGTTGAACCTTGAGAACCTTGGATGAAAATGGCACTTTATAAATAGGTCTACCATTTCTACGCACAAAGTGAGCCATCTTTATAAGTGGATGGATTACAATGTGTGTATGTAAGAAGTTGAAGTTCCTGTAGGTTGGGTTTAAGACTGAGACATTTTCTTTGACATCAGCTGACTGGAAACAGCTCTGTGATGCACTGTGACATGGAGTAGACAGGAGGAAGATGATCAGAAGGAGAAATGTAAAGCCTGATATCCATTACACATCTGAAGACAAAGAATACTGTAAAATTCTACATTGCAGGAAGTTGATGACCATTAATCAGGACATTAGAGTCGGCATCAAGAAAACAAGCTGATTGTGTCCAAGAGGCAATTTTCAGAGTTCAGTGTCACTTAGACGAGAGGAGCCAGGGATCAAATCATCGACCTTCTGTTTAGTGGATCAAGAACATGGCAGTTATTTTCTTAGTCATGAAACAAACTGTTTTCAGACACAGACAAGACAAATGAATTAGTCATTTAGAAGCTGGTAGTGGTGCTGTGAGGGTTTTATTTTAATCTTGCATGGCATTACATACAAGGAAGAACACCAATCTTCCTTAACAATCTGAGGAATAATCTAAATGATCTAATATACAAATGAAACCCTTTCCTCAGCTGATTTATTAAATACAAAAGCACCATTAACAGACTGGACAAAGCCCTACAGTGCACATTTCATCCAACATGAACATTTCTTCCACAGATATAAGTTATGGGTGACTAAAGTTATCGCACCCTCAAGCAGAGGTGCTGGGCTCCATCACAGCCTCATGCAAGCACAGGCGAGATGGATATTTAACATGGGAACTATGAATTAGACCTGCCTCTTGTACTATATTTTAACGTGCAAAATAGTGCATTTTTTTCTGTATATAGTCATTATTTTCTTATTCCATATACATCTGGTTTGTATTGCTTGTTGGATGCATTTACACTCAGCTTTCATGTGATCAAACCAGATGTGTACAGGGCTAAATGGGGCCCTACACACGTTTGTTCTATTTATGGTAAGTTGCATTACTTTGTTGCATTGTTTAAAGCACATTTTAACAGACACTGAGCTAACTCACCAGAGAAATGATCAGAGCATCTCAGAAGTACTGTCAGAAGAAAGGACTTTTTTAAATAATCGTTTTCACATTTGTCTCAGTACCACGTCTACTTTTTCAAAACTCTTGATGTGGTTTGGTTTTGAAACATGAACCTGAGCACATCACTTTAACCTTTGGGGCTAAATGCACTTTAACTTTAACACTTTCAACTAAAATAAAACATATGCTCTCTCTCATAACAGCACTTTGTCAGTTAATATAAAATGAACTAAAAAAACAGAAACATTTCAAGATAAGCAGCTAAAGAAATGTTCCCTCTCACAATAAATGCCATGACTGAGTGTGGTAGATTTACATTAAACTGTAAATGAGTTATTTACACAAATCACAAATGCAATAATATATTTCTTATTTGCCATTCAATGTTTAACATCCTGGAGACAGTTGCAATCTAAACACGTTGTTGTAGTTATCATTGTTGCTAGGTTCTAAGGGGAGGTATAAATAAGTGTCATCAAGTAGATGTTGTAGTATTGAAATATGGAGCCTAATAGTGTGAATGGGATGGGCCCTTTAATGGAGCCTTGGGGTACTCCACAGGTGATGGAAGCTGACAAGGAGAAGAGGTTTCTGCACTTAAATGATCTTTTAAGAAGGAGGTGAACAATTAGAGAACCCTACCCCGGATGCTAACCTGATTCATTAGATGTTTTTTCTGCAAATGCAAAGCATTTGTTTCAGAGCATCCACAATGGTCTGAAGATCATTGAGTTTTAAACTTAAGGTTTTTGAACAGAGAATCCAAATGTCTCCAAACTTTGCTGCTGTGGGACAGAACTGGTAGTGAACACTGACTGACAGAGACGTTCATGGATTTTGGAAGAAGTGGGGATTGAATGGCTTTGTATCAAAGCAACACAGACGTACACAGTTATATTCACATCGCTTATGTGAGATTATATTTTTTTGTTATTTTGCTCCACATAATCAGTTTCAACAATAACTTGTACAAAACACTAAAGCAATATGTAACACAAACTAAATGGAGCAAAGAAAAGTGTATGCTTAAGCATTGGGTTATATCACCTACATTCATTGTATATTGATATAGTGAATGTGTTAAGTGTTGTGGAAATGTGGAGAAACCTATACATGTAAAAATATACTTAAACGGATACAGTTTTAGCTCACACTGCTATGACGCACTACACAGTCCTTTATATTCACATTGACTATTCTTCTATATGGTCCCCCTGAGCAATTACTTTCCTGTGGGTGATCACAATTACCTGTGGGTTCACGAGCATCCATGCACTCTGCGCCTGTTGTCTAAAAATTAACTGTAGTGGGTTGCTGCTTAATTCAGCTCTTTCCACCCCTGCAAAAACCTACCACCATAACAGGCCCTGTGGAGGTGAGGCACAGCTTAATTTAGCTTCACTGTTAGATATAATGCAACCGCATGTGCTCGGGAAGTGTTTTTTATTTAAAGAACTCTCTATACTCACTGTGTGTTGTTGCTGCGAACAGGCTTTGATATAGTGAGTTTCCCGCGGGCCTGATCTATAGCTCATGCTTTCTTTCCCCCTGTGGCCGCCAGTGATTCATTTCATAATAAGTATATAATGCTCATAAAAACAAAAAAAAACAAATCTCTATTTCAGATGGGTGCACTCTATCTGTACGCATTCAGGCTGGCCACAGCCTAGTGTATCAGCTGTGAGGAGAGTGCAGTGGGTGAATGATCAACTGCTACTCCACTGATTACATTAACAGGCCCTCCATCTGTCTCACCCCTTCTTCCCCGCACCCTCAGAGGATGCAGAAACATTTCCCTCTCTACAGTACATATTTGTCTCTATGTGTCTCTCAGCCCACCCACCCATGTGCCCCATCCCTTTGACCCACAAATCCCTTCACTCAGACTGTCTCTCTCAGTGAAATAGTCAGTGTTGCTACTTCTCCCCCTCTCTGCTTTATTTCTATGAGTGCCCGCAGAAAGGCAATTGCCAAGAGAATCATATAGAAAGGAGAAAATGCACTGAAGGCTTTGGCCAGAAGGCAGCAAATTCTATTATAGTTTAGGAGATTGAGTAATTCAGCAGTCCTCTCTACATCTATTTATCTAGTCCACGAGACAACCCTCATCACACATGAGAACTGGACCTGCGCTGATTGATTTGTCTCGAGCTGCAGCAGTTGTCTTATTGCTGGGAGGACGTAGGTGGTTGTTCCCCCGACAGCTGGATGACATAGTCCTATGTCAAGCAGCACTTGGTAATTGGTTCATTTCTATTTAGGCACTGAAGGAGATGTGTCAAGAAAAGTCTCATGGGCTGGATTAAAGGCAAAAAGAGGCAGTTTTGGTTGTAAGGTTGTTTGGTGGGGCGGGGCAGGGGTTTTACTTCAAAGTGTTGAGCTGGCTGAAGATCCAGTTTGATGAGTAGTCTGTCAGTTCAAGGCAAGTTCTGTGGTGGTGTGAAAAGGGGCCTGAGATGGTTGTTTTGATTTAAAAATGCTCCCTCTGTTCTGTCTGCACCAGGTTACGAGTCACATGGGCAACAGGTGGAAGTTAGGCAGTGAAAACCATATTAGTAACCCATACAAAGTAGAGTTCAGTAATTGAAGTGCATCTGTGCAGTCGCCATGTTGGGACAGCAAGTTAAGAGTGGAGACAAAGAGCATAAAAATTGAAAGTAGAGCTGCAGGCAAGTGCAGAGCTTGGCTGTACAAAGAGAAGAAATATTGAAAAAAGAGTTGCAATTTCATTGTACTAATGAGCCCGTTCTAAACCTGCCTGTGTGGAATCTGTTGTTCTCTTGTCCTGTGTTTATGGCCAGGAGAGACTTCAGAATTGTTATTTTTCATGAAATGAAACTGAATATGCTTTATTACTGCTTAAGTGTGGTTTATATATACGTTTGATTCATTTACTTGTTATCTATTAATACATTGCAATGGCGGCTAATTCTGAGGTCTTTTCTTAATCAACATAATCATCAGCCCAAGTTCACAGCTTTTCAAAATGAAAGCTCTGTAATTCTGCTCATTAGAAAGCTCTGCAACAACAAAATAAGAAAGTTGCCATGATGGAGACCGGCTCCTGGGACACCCATGAATGTCTGAAAGTCTGATATGGTGGAATAAAAATAATGCAATCAAAAGATATCATTGCCAGGCTGTACTATCTTTGGACAAAGGAGAAGACATGTTCAACTCAGTCCACACACTGACTGTTAAGAAACCCATGCCCTGCCCTGGTGCTGGTTGCCTGTTATGATGAAATTCCAAAAGTGAATTAGCAGAACTTGCACAACTCCATTTTGCATTGGATTTTGTAGGAGAAAGTTGTGGTGACAGAATGTACAAGCCTGAGACTCCAAATCAAGAATGTTTTTTTTAATGGATGAGATACAAACAAGATCTGAAAAAAATAGAAGGAAAAACAACATAACAACAGCAGCAATATCAACAGGCAAACACAGAGCACACAAAAACAGAAAAGAAACAATACATCAGCTTGAGTCTCTGAGAGGGAGTAGCTGAGTAGACAGAAACACACACACACACACACACACACACACACACACACACACACACACACACACACACACACACACACAGCCATGCTCAACAGCACTGACGACACCAGGCAGACACACTGAGGCACGCTCACACTCAAACAGACAGCAGACAGAGTGTGGGCATTCAGGACGCTGCACTGACTGGGGTTTCCAGCAGCAGGTTCCTGCTGTCTCAGCTCACAGAGCAGAAGAGGCTGTGTTGCTGTCATTCTCAGGCACTGCTGGTGTCAGCACTGTGAAAATGAGAATAGATTGGAATTGAATTTAGGTTTCTACAGAATTTTCCTCCCTAATCACCAGAGGGAGATTGTAAACTAGAGAACACACATGAAACTGGGATTGTTTAACAAAAGTAGGTTTTCTAGGCTTTTATCGTTGCGCTATTGTGTTGTCAAACTTAACACATTTTTACATCACCTTTTTGTCTGGTCTTTTCTGGATAATAATAATAAATAACAATAACAATGTGTATTTCAGGAGACTTGTGGATATGCCAACTTAAACTATAACCAAGAGGCACGAATGGGATGATTGTTAGATTTATGATGTGCCGTCATTCAGTTTATGAAATTATGAGAACCACAGATGTTAAAGTCATCGTTAAAATGCCTAATAATCACAATAAATGGTTAAAACATTAAAGATAATTAATAATTATTGTAAAAAACGTGATAAAATACAAGAACTGATGAGTTCTATAAATAAGGAATAATAATAACAGTTTAATTTTAATACTGCACTACAGTAACATTCTGAGTACTTTAATGTGAAGGAATAACATGATATAACATACCTAGTCATAGTAATATCCTTATTTTGAAACAGGCTAATTGTTTTCCACATCTAAACCCAACTACCTTCCCATCCAAAAGAATTGGATCCAGATCACCTTTAGACCACCCACTCTTTCATTCTAGTTACTTGTGTGCATCTGAGAAGAGCTGAACTGAACAGACCTCAGGAATCCTCAGCATAAACTGACCTCTAAGGTCTGTGTCTGTTTACTGGTGACTTGAAACCTTTGTATAACCTTGTTGTACAGTGTTTTACTCATATAATGTTTACTGTATTTTCACAGGGGGGTTCACAGAGAAAACAAATTTTACTCTGTATTCTGGATTAGTCAGTGGCATTTCTATAACATACTCTCATTCTGTCCATCCCCTGAAGTTTTGTGCTGTTAAATAGCCTGCGGCTGGTGTGCAGCTTTAAACTGACAAAAAAGGGCAACAATATAATATAATATAAGTATCAGCTTAAGACATTTAAACCTCAACTTAATTTTACTTGTTTTATCAGTAGCATAGCAACCATTGTTAACATCTCCATTCCAGCTACGTCCTGTTCCATGTGTCATTTTCAAAGGCAGTATTGGGATTTCTACCTTTGTGTTGGTGTCCACACAGACCAGTGTTAGACAATTTGACATTTTTATTTATCAACAGCCGCCAGAGCAATCTTGGATGATTCCCAACCTGGATAATCTCATTTAGAAGTGAAGTGCATAGTCATGTGCATACAGCATGTGGACAAGGACACATCTGTACATACACAGAACCTGTGGAGATGGAACAGATGTTTACATTTGCATGCGTGCAGAAGCACACACACTCACCCAGCACTTTATCAGGAAGACCTTTTCACCTGCATTCACATGAGACTGTCCAATCAGCCAATCATGTGGTCGCAGTGCAAAAGGTAAGACGCTTCAGTTCATGTTCAAACTTGAGCTCAGTGAATTTGACCGTGGCATGATTGTACGTGCCAGACAAGCTGGTTTGAGTCTTTCTGAAACTGCTGATCTCCTGAGGATTTCACTCACTTATTTTTTCAGAATAGAGCCAAAACAACACAACAACCAGCCAGCAGCAGTTTGCTGATGGAAACTTGTTAATGATGAGAGAGGTCAGAGCAGAATTCATTCCTGTCTGTCCCCCAGTTGTAAGTCACTTTTTATTAGAGAATCTACCAAATGAGTAGATCTTGATGGAGAATGGTCAGTCTGTGGAGTCCTGCAATGTTTTCTCGTACCCAGGGGATGCTGCCAAACATTGTGACGTGTAATAAAAAAGATTTATATAAATTCAGGTACAGGCACAGGTAAAAATGAAATACATGTGGTGCAGACTGAAGTATATTATGTTAGTTTCTGGAGAAATCAGAAGTTAAAATGATTGTGCTGTATTTTAACATCTAAATCAGCTTTCAGGAAGCCCTGTCAGCTGCAAAGATTGATTTTATTGTGAAAGCCTATGATATCACCTTTGACCACTTCACTTCTGCTCAAATAACTGTCACTATGGACATCAAACAAGCTAGAACATCAAAACTGATCACATATAGACAGAAATAGGTGAATATGTTTTCAGTGGCTTTGTTGCTTTTAAAAAGTGCCACAATGTATTAGCTTTTAAAAGCCACAAGCTAGGCACTGCATTGAGTAAACACAATAAACATGTCTAAGAACACAGCTCAACCACCAAGACAGGAGGAGAAGGATGCCATAACCCATTTTACACGAGTCACTGTGTAGCATGTGTCTTTAATCATGGGTGATGGGTCAGGTTGCGGGTCCCATGTTAGAGCTTTTCAGAAATGTACCTGTGCAGGACTCTGGGTTGGACTAGTTGGAGCGAACAGAATTGAAAGAGTAACTTAGATGACCACACGGCAGCACCACAGCATCATGTGAGGCTGCAGTGACACAGACTTTTACCCAGTGTGATAATCCTTTTACCCGTACAGTGTGAATGTGAGTGCTCATACTGAGAGCAACATGGCTTTCAATAATTCACATTTGCCAAAATATAAACAGTATATTAGCTCAACCAGAGGAGTATGTACTTTTAGCTTCCATATTCAAACATTCAGGTTTAATCCCACCACACCGACTGTTGGGACTGTTCACACATTTTCAACAGCTGTTATTTTTACTTACATTCAACTGTGAATAAATAAATAAACAAAGAAACTCAAGTAGTCTCAAGAAACCGATACTACAATAAACTATTCTTGTGTTATTGTGAATGACTTAAAAATGATGTGAACTTTATTATGAAACTCTGAAAGACAGTGAAAGACAGTTTTGGATTCTCTGTTTGTATGGACATTTTATGATCATGGACAGTGCCTTGTTTTGTGTCGTGTGCTGCTCTGAGTTCTCCATTTCCTGTTTTATTTTGAAATTTCAGTCATTGTGTGTCTTTCACTGTATTTCCTGCCTTTGTCCTGTTTCCTGATCGTTGGCACCTGTTCATAATGTGGTTCACCTGTATTCAGTTACCTCTGCCTCCTCCCTTGTGTATAAACTCTCTGTGTTCCCTTTGTCTCAGTCAGTTCATCCTGTTCTGGATCAGTTGAAGCCAGTATTTCCTTGTGTTTCAGTTTTTCTTTCTTTAAGGATTTACCTTTTTGTTTCAAAGCTTAAACTTGCCACCATTGACCATGAAAGACTTTTATTTAGTGTCTTCTCAATAAACTATCTTTCCCAAACCAAGCTGCAGCTCCTGCTCCTGCATTTGGGTCCACATGCTCACCACACCTTGACACTTTACATCTTAGCATGTCTGGCTATATAGCTTTCTAACTACAGTCCAACTGTAGCATTACGTTGGCCAGAACTCTGTGAAGGTTGTGTTACAAAAAAAGAAAACATATTCATGATTAGCACAGCCACTATAGTATTAACAAATAAAGCAGAATCTGAGCTGATTAAATTTATCATCATCAATTGGCAGATAGGAAAGTGACTTTTGTTTAGATGTGTCAGAAATCCCATTTCAAATCTAAAATAAAATATCTTATCTTTGCTCTTATTATTATTATTAAACATGAACACAACAAAACTCTTTCAGGAGTCAGCAGTGATGGGCAGCGCTTAGCAAAGTGTATTTCTGACATTTCAAATTTGCCTCAGCTGCAGCTGTAAACACACACATAGTTTCCAGGTTACCTCACAGCACCACTGCAGGCAGCATGATTAAAAAGACATTTGCCCTGAGCACAAAGAGACAGACAAAATGTTCAGGAGCTGATTAGACTTAATTAGTATTGTGATCATGAGAAAACATACAGCTGACAGGTGGAGGGATGGAGGCAAACATGAAAAAGCAACGATGTGCGTGGAGGAGGTTGACTGCAGATGGAGCAGCACAACAGAGCAAACACATCAAGGTAGTTATGAGTCAGGGAGCAGCGTGACTGCTGTAAAGCATCAAATACACCCACAATAAGACAAAGACACAAAGCAGGCTGTGGTTTGACTTCGGTTCGATTGGAACAGCTTTCAATTACTGGGATTGTTGTGCTGGCTTTTGGCCTGCTCAAGACACCCTGCGGTCCATGGGAAAAAAAACAAAAAAAAACAAGACCTCTTCCTGTTCAACAGCCAAGACTCACTTCTGTATTCAGCTCGATACACCGCCTCTGTCAGCATCCATTAAGAACAGTGTTTACTCCAGTTGTGGCAGTGTGCAGACTGAAAAATGAAGCCAAGAGAGATACATATTTAGTGTGAGGCTGGTCTCATGTATGATATAATGCAGTGCAGCTACAAGCTTTGAATACCATCACATGCTGAGAGGTAAAAAGGAAATGTTGACACTCATGAGCGGATGAGCATGTTCAGTGATAATATAGAATAATTCCAACCGATAAAGTAGTCATTTAAAGTTGCTGCTGGGTGCTCTCAGTACATGCAAAACAGAGCAACTCAAAATTAGAGAAAGAAAGATTGATATGATGATGTAATCAAGCTGAAACTGAATGCATTGTGTTGACAAAAAAATACCAATCTAAACTCAATTATCCAGCACACCAGAGAAGGTCAGAAAAAGTTTCCATTATTCATCATTATTTTGTGCTCTTCAGCAAACATTTTAACTTTGTTCATAATGAGATCTGTGAGGAATCATGACAAGTTCATAAATATAAAAACACTTGCAGACAGTTTTTCTTGCATGTGAGGGTCACATGTCAATCTAGAACATCCAATTTGATTCACAATATAATCTCATTATTCCAGCCACTGGAATGTCTCAAACCCAAAGAAGCCTCATATCCGAAGCCTTACTGCAATTATTATTAGGTCTGGAACTCAACTCAATGGCAATTTCACATATGAGATTTTAAATCAGCCAACAAAACGACTGCGTAAAGCTAAAAAAATTGGTTGGCAAAATTATTCCCATGTCAAAAGATATAAGTAGTAAAACATGAGAAAATATTGCAAATGTCCATTTTGGTGACACGGTGGTGCAGTGGATGCTGGTGTTCCCTGCCTGTTGCCCCATGTCAGCACAGATTTGCTCCAGTTACCCCTGTGACCCTCACAGGATAAGTGATATGATGTCTAATGGATGGTAAAATTTTACCTCTTTTATTCCATATTTTTCAGTCATTAGAGGATGTTTGTTCTTTAGTTTTAACCATTTTACTAGTGAAAAGCTTGGCTGATGCAAGATTTAGTGTATTATCATCAGGCCAACCTTGAAAAAGAGAGCTCACTTTCTATTGCCTATCGCTGTACAAAAAGGTGTGAATGAAAACATAAACATAGTAAAATAGAATTGGGTTCGTGGCCCCTGTTTGTCATTTCCCATTCTGAATTGAGTATAAAATCAATAGTACAAATAAAAAGATGTTTGCTTTTTGTGTTGATTATTTTTTCTGTTTTCCTTGTTATGATTTAATGGCAAAATAAAAAAACAATCAACTGTGAAATCACAACTCAGAGATATAATCCTGAGACAGGGACAAACAGGTTAACAGTCCCATGAGGATAAACTTTAATCAGCAAAGAGTAGTGTTCAAAAACTACACGTCCCATATTTTATACCTTTTATTTTTCTTTAAACCTCTCCAGTGTTCTGATATCAGTCAGTTCAGTCAAATAGAAAAAGAGGCTCAGAACCTGTTCTTGATGATTGACTGCCAGAAAAGACAACACCACTCTGTCCTTTTTATTTATCACTTTTGTCCATGTAGCTGCTAAAATATATTCTTAAGGACCATTGAGGATTTCCATTGAACAAGTGTTTGAGTGAATGTTTAGGCCAATTTCAAGGCTTGTTTTACATTCATATTTTTTACTCTGTTAAGATTAAGGAATTTATTGGTAAATAATGGATAGAAAAATATTAACGTTGTATTAGTGGCAGACCTAGAATTAAAGAACTGGGCACTGTTTGTGGAGAGAGGAGATTTTTCCTTCATGTCACACACCTAACATTTTGGCACTGCTGATGCATACACCAATGGACAAGCTGGAAATTACATACGAGGTAAAATGTGATTTTACTGATGCAACATTAAATATGGCAGCACATGCTGCTAAGGCTTTACAATTGAGGCATCCTGTGGGTCTAACTCAAGGACTTATCTGACTATTCTTCATAAATCACTCAGCTCCTTTCCCTCAATGACACGCAAAGTCCAGAAAACTAGCCACTTATTTTAGCTCCACAGGAAAAAACTGGTTCAGATGAGGAGATGGACACTTATAAAGACAGACCTCATGCAGGAACGACAGTGCCAGTGGGACATACAGTATTTATATACATATCTTTTTAATAATTCCCCTCATGTCTGGCATTTCCTCCAAGCCCCGTCCTCTGCCAGAGGAGCCTGAGGGTTCTGCACAGTATCTTAGTTGTTAGGGGTGTCTGTACTGGACAGACATATCAGATGTTGTTCCTGAATCTAATGCTGAAACTATCTGTTTTGGGGTTACAGCCCAGAGTGCTACCTTCCCTTTCCTCCTTGTCAGCCCTTGGTATTTGTCTAGCTTCTCGTGCTTCATGTTGCAGTCGGCATCAGGGGTTGGAAGGCCGCATCGAGGGTTGAGGAGCCAGGGCAACGAAACCTTCCTGGACTCAAATTTGAATATGTGACACTCCCCTGGCTACAGTGGAGATGATGAAGGGTGTCAGCATCTAAAATAATATCTTTTACTGCATTCCTGCATAATTCCAGAGCATTTTGGAGAAAAGATTATTACAATGTCCGTTATGCTGAGCTACAACATGAACTGCATGAAGCCACATGGAACTTACAAGCCAAACTGTCAATTGCTCCATCAGTAGCAGCTGAGGCTACAAATAGCTTGAGTGAGTTTATTGCTTCAGTGTATTTGTCATGATGATTTAGTACTGGTATATTTCAGCATGCAGTGCTGCAGTATTAGTACTGTTCCAGATGGCACAGTGAAACAGATGCAACAGTACAAATCGATCGTTACCGGGTTGAAAACAACAATCAAAGTAGTGAGGATCTGCTTGAGTTTAGGTAAACACTAAAACCTGTGTGTCCTCACCTTTACCACATGGCACTGAAGTTTTTATCCTCAGCAGATTTAAGGCTGGCAGTAAACCTGTGAGCAGAATTCAGAGACTGGAGGAAATAATTTCATTTAAAAACTTGCTTGGCTGTGAGGCAGGCTGAGAGGCTGAGGAAACCGGGCCAGAACACAGAGAGTGTTCTGGCCCGGTAGGGCAGGGCTTAGCCGAGGTCACATCCAGTGTGGAGTGGAAACTGGGTGAGGTTGGAGGGCTTGGTGGGATCCAGTCCAGGGGGAGTGTGGTCCAGGGAGCAGAGCTGTGCATACAAAAGAGCGAAAACTTTGAGAGGTTCTGAAAACACGACTGACTGAACAAGAGATGTGAGTGTTGAGGTGGGAACCATCTTTTTGAAGCAGAGTCGATGATGGTGATGAGGGCTGGCAGCTGGTGGCCCTGACTCGCTGCTGTAATTAAGAAGGAACAATCACACACACACACACACACACACACACACACACACACACAGAGGAGCAGGGAGTGGGGGGAGGCTACCAGTTCAGGTGTGGACTTCCTGCCACCTCAGTGCAATTTGAGAGGAACCACCTACAGTGAGGCACAATGAAGTAACTTCTGTTTTAATGTCACCCTATTATTCATCTTTGGTCAGGTGGTGGGCCCCCACATACCAGAGCCGCATCACTGCACCTTGACTTGATAAGACTTGGAACCTCCACAGAACACAATTTTTTCCAAAAGAAAACAAAAAACCTCATTATGGAAATGGCAGCAATGCTGTAACACTGAATGTCCCTTTTGGCTCTGCAGAGCTTTTAGCATTTTTCATCTCACTGCACTCGTTTTTAAGAATTCATGTTGTTGGTTTCCAGCTGATGGTATTAAGCAGCTGTTTTCATGACAAACACATGATCATGCTCACAGCGACATACAAAGTTAAGTTTCTCATTCATCTGGTGGACACATACACACACTCCACCTCAAATGAATGTTCATCTTGCTCCATATTAGCTGGATGTGTAAATAATCGAACTCAACAAGAAACAGTGAAGCACACACTTGTTATACTGAACATTGTTGGACTTTTGATTCAGTGTGGTTATTGCTATTATTCAACAGTCTCTCTACAACATCTCTGCCCTTGTTGAGTGCACATGTGCTGCCACTTTATAGTTCAGCACGTTAGTACTGGTGTTACTACAACAAGTACAGTTGCACTGAAGTAAGCTCCTCCTTACCCCATTAATTCTCCAGCTTTGGTTAAATAAAGTTGCAAATAACATTTGACACAAGGTGCTCATGAGGTAGAATTGTGCTCAAGTGTGTTTCTATTCTTGAACATTTAAATACTTGACTCCAATTGAATGAACTTTCTTGTGCTGATTCAGTCCTGTGTGGCCCACTGAAAAACACAGGCAGAGAAGCTATTAGGATAATAGCAACCAATTGAGATGTTTTAATTGTTATTCAACAACTGGAGGACCTCGGAGACCTCTGAGTGTAGAGTTGACCTCCCAGCTGGCTCACAGGAAAATGGAGGTTAGTGATAACTGAATACTGTAGCAGGAAGCTGAATAATAGCCGCTATAAAACACCAGGAACAATTGGAAAGTTCGAGGGTGGACAAAGAATGATAATTACCTCTTTGTGAACTGTAATGACATATATAAAAGATATAGGCACACAATTTAAATACCAGCCACAGCATATTTTCATAACTATACATTATTTCCTCTCTGTTGTTACCCACAGACTCATATTATCCTGCTGTCCATCAGAACATTGAGTTAAATCTATTACAAATCTTTAGGGATGAACGTCATTTCATACAGAAATGTGGTCATATTTTTCTGAGTCCAGCCACTTTTAAAATAAAAAATTTGGACACAAGTACCTCCCATTTCTGTGTGAATTCCTTTTGACGAACGGATGTATAAGACACACACACTATCAGTACTTTACCTTTTGAATATATGCAGAATGTTTTTTTATATTTGCACCAAAGCATGTACATAAATCAAGTAAAGCCAACAAATCAAATAAAAATGAACCCTGACACACAGAGGCCGTCGGCAGCAGTATGTGTGTTTAAAAACTCCCTCAAATGACAGAAGCCATCTTTGAGGAAAAATTTATTTGACATGTTTTGACTTTTTAGTTTGGCCCATGTCCCATCCATTAACATAGAGTTTATGACCTGTTCTTCAGCCAACCACCAGGTCAAAGACGCGTTGGCTTCCTTTTCGGGGAAAATACATTTGGCCCATGTTTGTATGACAGTAGATGGACAAGGCCTTACTGTTTGAGTTCAGCTGCACCCATCAGGGTCGGTATGACTGCCTGAGGCCCTCCCTTCAAACTCCTTATAGTCCACAATGTTAAAAAAGCTTTCACATTAATTTAAGAGTTTTCCAAAGACTTACTGTAGTATCGACTAAAAGCTAGAGATATTGTTGGGACATTTCGGACCTTGTTGGCCTAACCACATACATTAATAACACAATTTATGGTAAATGGTCTGAATTTATACAGTGCTTTTCCAGTCTTATCGACCAAACCAACCTGCTGGCTAGTGGACAACCCTCTCTACCTCCTGACCTACTGCTGCCCAATTTTTCTTAATATACCCTGGAAATGCTCATTAGAAACATAAGTGCACATTATTATGTTTTGCAAGACATAAGGGAGTAAGTCAGATGTGTGAGCAATGCTTGTAGCGTTTATTCACTATGCGTCAAATGACATCATATATGGGAGTACTGTACACGGCAGGGGGTAGAGAGTCTGAGTGGTTATAATATAGTTTTACTTTGCATTCCATTGTGGTAAATTGCTGTGCAGGTCATGTGTCCTGACCATCACACAGCAAGAATCTACTGACTATAATCACCTAATTTGATACATTGACCATCGTAACAGACAAAATGATCAGACTCCAGCATCAGTCAATACCTGTGAAACACCAAAACACCTGCCCAGTTCTCTACTGGTTCTCTTCACACAATGACTTCATGTCCTGCTGTTGGCTATTATTTCTAATAATCCCCATCTGTTCTGTTAACCTCATAACAAAAACCAAGACATTTATTGAAAAAGGTAATGCAGCAAAAGCTTTGATTTTGGTCCATTTAGAAATAATCATTACTTAGCCAATAAACCAAGAAACACAATTACTCTCCATCACTTACTATGAATGCAATAAAGAGAATGTAAATTGAATTTATAATATTTTTAAATTTGGATTCTATCTTTAGATGATTAGGATACTGATAAAACTATCCTTCAGCGCCAAACAGTGAAAAGGTTTAAGATAAAGATAAATGTGACAGCATAACATCTGTCTAATGTTTATTCATTGTTGCCATGCAGCCCATTTAATCACCACTTTCTACAAAAAACATCCTTTTCTAATAGGCACATTTGTTCTGTGTAAACAAATGTGTGTGTCAGTGACTCAGTTGTTTGTTTTCAGACAACAGTTTGGCTTCATTCATCTGCATTAACCCAGACTAATATAATTATACAGACCAATGAAAGATCAGCCACTGTAAGTATGTGTGTGTGTGTCTGTGTGGGTGGGTGGGTGTGTCTATGCATGGGGCCCGCTGTATCTATAAAACCTTGCAGCAGTGGAGGAATGTGTCTGGACCTTATTTTGAAAACTGCTCAGCACTTTGACTGTAAATAGTGTAAACGCTACTACATACTTTATTTATTAGTCAATAAAAACATTGATCCATTTCAGTTGACCTGTTTTTTGAGTTGATCTTTACTTGTAAGGACAAACTCCTGTTCATGAGTTGTCAACCATGTACCAATTTACATCCAGATAAGATTTTAACCTTGGCTGCACCCTGTACTTCTTGTGACCTGCTTTATTATAGCGTATCTGATGATTGCTAGGATGGCAGCGATGATACACCCTCACACTCAAGCGAGTGGTACATATTGAGCTGTAAAAGGCCAGTAGGCCTGTCCTTGGATCAAGTCACTGGCTCATTCAATTTAATGGCACATATACCCTTCCTAGGTTTTGTGTGTGTGTGTGTGTGTGTGTGTGTGTGTGTGCACGTATTTTTAATGGTACCTTTAATGGTAAAGGAGTAGAGAAGAGGTGAGTGCAGGGAGGTGAAGGATGCAGTCAATGCCAGAGTTCAGTTTAAATCAGCCGAGGACAAAGGGTTTGTTATTCTAAGAATGAGTCACACCTAATGTTTCTATCAGGGATAATAAGCCCCGATGTCACCCTTTGCTCAGAAATGCTTGTTGGAAGTGACCACTCACAGCTAGCTCATATCTCGATCAATGTTTTATTTAAATGTCAAATACCAAAATCTAGAATTACCACACTTGCGTGTATGCCTCCGCCAACCAGTGCCGTTTCTGTGTACATACTTCTACACGTTTTTTTTTCATATGAAGGTCACTGTTATCTTTATCTTTGACAAAGATCTGGTCATTTTTTAGTTCAAAACATAACTTTGTGAGGCCACCGTGATCATGACCTTTCGCTTCCAAAATCAATCGACTTTATCAGTGAGTCCAATTGAATATTTATGGCAAATTTGAGGGAAATTTCATCAAGGCATGAGATATCACGTTCACAGTAATGGGACGGACAGATTGATGGACTGATGGATGTACAGTGCAAAAAAATAAAGCTAGAGATATGACTATGAAAAGAAACATTGGTCACACATACATCCATCAGAACCAAGTGAATGTATTTGATATGTACTTTGACTTTGTTTAATTTTGTTCCATGTCCCATCGATCTAGATGCTTTGGCTTCACTTTAGGGAGCCATTATGTCCTGCATCTTTATATACAGTCTATGGGACATACAAAGACAAAAAGGAAGGCAGCTATAATTAGGGAATATAAGTGAAAGACAGAGAGAGAGAGAGAGAAGACAAGAAACATGGAGTCACTGTCAATTTATCTTTTCCGAGCCATTTAACTGCTACAACTAATGCTTGTACCTCTGTTTGTTTTGGGGAAGCAAACGAACCAAAACACAAAAACCTGTGAATTTGACTCAAACTTTAATTTTGAAACATCTAAATGCAACTTATCCTTGTCTTCTGCTGCTGTAACATTGCAAATTTCTCCATTGCGGGACTAAAACATGACTTCTCATCATATCCTCTATTCTTCAGTCAAAATTGTTCCATTCTGGCCTTGTACTTGTAAGAAGTCAAAGATGCTGCACTCTGTGAACAATCTGTCCAGCCCTGATGCACCTGGCTTCGAAACAAAATAACAATAGGAAGCTATTTTGTTCATGTAGGGATAGATCTAATAAGCTCACAGGAGTTATCTGTAACCACTTATTTATCTACATCCGATGGTAGATACATCCAGCATGCAGTGTTACAAATAAGTGCACACAAATAATTATTGTGCTTTGAGTCCAAATCCTAATGTCTCTCTCTCTCACTCCCTCTCTCTATCTCGTTTCTCTTTATGCTGAATAATTTTCCTCTCCCACTGCCCTCAATTAACTGCTGGCCTCGTTCTTCCATTTTCATATTCTCATATTGGGCTTTAACTACATTCTAAGCATTCCCCAGTTTTACTTCAGTAATTAGGGGTGAGTGTATATATTGATTATTAGAGCTTCAGGATATGCTGCAAAAACCAAAAGTTAGAACACAGATGTCTGAATTAATTGGAAAAAGGCATGGCTTACTATTTCCTTAACCTGGTAATTTTCATATTTTGAGTGTGTTGAACACCTTGGTCAACTCTGAGGTCCTCCAACTGCACAGTCAATAATTCAAATGAAGAGGTCGTTCTTTTTCCTGGCTACTCACTTGATCCAACACAAATGACCAGCACAACACACATCAACCTTGCAGTTAGAGTTATACCTCCTTACCATCAGGAGGCTCTTACTGCAAAAAAACTATCTACTTGTCTAATGTGGCCTTCAAATGTAATTGTGAGATTGTAGTTTTGATGTGGGAAGTAGAATACACAGTGTGCCTTGACATTCAAGTGTTTCAGGGGTGAGAACACTGCTGCTAGTCAATGGCAATATGGATGCTAATATGCAGTTGTCATCTACAAGCCACAAAGGCTAACATTTAGCAGGCATGTGACGTAATGTAAGAAATGCAAAGACTTAATGACAGAGGGCAAATATGTGCCCATTGGCAATATCAGCATTTTCCTCAGACATATTATATAATTCGATATATATACAACTAAATTATTAATATATGAATGTACCATAGAACTCAAATTTAACCCCCATGGTCTCTCCCATGACTCAAAATGTTAGCAAACATGTCACAACTCATTGCATCTACTTCTTTTATTAATGCTCTCTCCTCTCCCATCTTTCCCTCCTCTATACAAACTAATTTATATACACTGTCAGCTGTAAACACATTTCCAAGACTTCCTATCATAACTGGAGAGGCAAGACCTTACTTCATTAGCTGTGGGATCTCATTTCCTTATTTATGAAAGGAGGAAGTAGTGAGGAAATGTTTGTGTACCTGCAAACTAGTTTAATAATCATTTATATACGATTATTTCACAGTCATTTACAATATTGCTTACAGGATGTCACCAAATTTTATGACTGCTATAAGATCTTGCAATCCATCTCCCTTCTATCCCTCACTTCCCATTGCTGGAATTTCTTTTTTCACCCTAGTCAGTCCCTCCCTCTCCTCCTACTCATTTGTTGGTTGATGCTTTCCTTACTGCCAGTGATGTAATTTTCAGGCCTGTCTCACTTTCTTTCATTTCTCATCTCTAATCATCTCTGTGTTGCCCCATGTCATTGATCTTAAACTGTATTGCTGTAGACTGGTCTCCACCAGGTCTCTCAATGTATGACAAGTACATTAGCTGGTGATGGTCATTGTGGAAGCTGATTGGACAATAGAATGTTTCACATGGTTACATCACATCTTTGACACATTTAGTTTCTTCATTGGCTGCAGGCGAGATATTCTGCATTTGTGTGTGAAGGACGAATGAATGAATATCAGCATTAAATGTTTGTGAAGATATGCTACATGTTTTAACTTCTTATTACTGGCACACACATACCTACTGTAGACTGTCAATTGTAAAATACTTTTTATGTGCTGTAAGGCATGTTCTTGCCATGCATGTCAGTTGGTCTTTGGACTGACATATCTCAACAGCTATTAGATGGATGTTCATGAAATTTGAAAGTTACACCTGGTTCTAAGGCTACAGAGACTTTTGAAAACAATGTTGGTCCCATTTTAGTTTGAAAAATTTGGCGCAGCATTTTAGTCTGGAAGAGCAGAGACTGTGAAGTTTAGGAATGATGCAGTCATCTGCACTTGCTCTTTGATTGGGTCTACCAGCGATGAATTTAAAGTTTAGCTAAGAAATCCCTGCTTTTATTATTACTATTTTACTGAGTAAGTAGAAAGAGATTACAATAGGCCCTAGAGCCCTGAGGCACCCCCTACTTAAACAGTGCTTGAATGGAGGCAAAGCCATAGATGGTTACAGCTAATTGTCTATCAGAGAAGTGTGTTGGAAATTTGACTTGGCGAGGCTTCTCAAATAAAAAGATCTGAGAATAATGGTCTTTGTATATTTTATTCCTTGCAAGGAAGGTCAAACAGATCTTACAGCATGCAGACATGTGAAAGACGAAGAAAACACTGGCAGTCGTGCTTTTATGCAGATTTAGTGAAATGTGTGTGTGTGTGTGTGTGTGTGTGAGAGAATAGCGTGAGAGGTAACATTCCAGGAGATAAGACACAGAACAAGGGGTGTTCGTGGAGGAGGTTAGCACAGTTGGATCAGATTTGTGGCTGATACCGAGTGCATCTGCTGTGAAGCAGAAATAGTATACATGAACAGAGACAATATATAGTATAGTATACTGGTGTAATTTTCAATTACAGAAGTCTACTACTGATAACTGCATCATAACATGCTAAACAAAGATGGTGAACATGGTAATTGTAATGTGCCAAACAGGAATGTGTTATCATTATAAAACATTGATTTATGACATTTAAGCTGTGAAGCAGTAACACAGAGACAATTACTAGGTCTCCACTGGCTGTACAATAATTGTTGTATAATCAAAGTAATTCAATCTCAACATTGACACGATTTCACAACTCTAATTGGTAAAAGTGTCATTATTCAGCTAGCTAAGGTTTCAGAACTACTAATTGCTCAGTGCATTGATTATGTGTCTTTCAAAGTAAAGGGCTGTGAGGTGTTACTGCTTTATCTTACCAGGACTTGCTTATTAAGACACAAGTACATCCACATACTCCCCCACACCAATGTAGATCTACTCATCTACGCCTTTATGTATCAACCTGTTCTGCCTTAATTTATGAAGCCATGATTAACAATACTTCTACCAAATACGACTGTATCTCATCTGTATCTTGCTCATTATATGCTATTCTTCTTGCCCTTAATTGGCTTTGACAGCATTAAGGGTCTCATGTATGACCTACTTTGTTTGGCAGAAGTTTGACTGTGCGCATGAAAGAGAAACAGTTTTAATTAGTTTGGGGGGGAAATAATTATATCTAATGTGTTTAGGTGTTAATGGTAAATAACATTTATCTGCCTCCTTAGTATAAGCATATCTTACATAATTGTCAGTGGAAAAAGTTTATTATTGGGTCTTGGTGGGAAAAACCAATACAATAAGAGCTTTTATAAAGGCTTTTAGTAATATCATTGCATTTTGGATAAAGGGCACCACTGTGCAGCACTTTTCATTAACCCTGCTGAAGCTGTTGATGAAGTGTCTAACTATTGAATCATTGCAGTGGTTTATTATTTATCAGGGAACAATTTGTGCAAGTGAAAGGTCTTAAATCAGCACCCAAATGCTGTGTCATATCTTATGGATTTTCCTTTTCACATTTACACATGTTTTGATGTTTCAGGGCAGCACAATCTGTTTTTTTTTAATTAACAATAAGTTGAATAAATAATTACGATAAAATTTAAATTCTCAACACACATTAAGCTGCGGAGTCCTAAAGCTCCATACTTTGGTTGGTTGATTAAAGTCATATCTGAATTATTTGACAGTACAAAGTATGGTGACATGTAACTGTGATAGCTGAAGTATTGGTATATAAGGATTTCTACTGAAGTCCCCTTTCACAAGTATTTGCTCTCAGTTTATCACATAAGTTTTTCAATCAAAAGTTGTGCACACTTCTCCACATTCCACACACTGACAGTCAGGTTCTTTAACTGTCCACTGCATTGCGTGTTCATTTCCTACAGACTAAAAGTTTTTGCTGACTGCTTCATTCCCTGCCTTTTACAGTTTGGCTTTCTTGTACAGGGCAATGAGATGCTGTGATGGGCTGTGACATTTTCTCCCAGTCTTGAAAATTGTTCTTTTTTTCCACGCTGAGAGGGAAGAGTGTCCCTTTGTCAATTTAGTCAGGTCAGAGTTTGTATGTATGAGAGATAGCAGCAGAACACTACAGTACATTTCCATGATTGCTGTAGACAACAGAAAAAGAACAGTCGGCCAGGGTCTGTCTCAGCCTGTGAAGGTTTCCTGTGGTTTATTCAGCATCCTCAAAGACAAGTTGGTTAACTGCCCTAGATGTGAATGTGAACATGAATGGTTGTCTTGATTTGTTGGCCATGTGACTCATTGGTAAGCAAACCAGATTGGCTCCAAAGGAGGTACTAGCTAATGGATGGAGGAATGAAGTTCACTCTTGAGGGCTTTATGGTAATGATCTAAGCTCATGCTATAAGTGCATGTGGGGCATGTATAGGGCAACATGCCTCACCACACTGTGCTTTAAGACCAGCACACCAATGGAAGCTCAAATAGTCTTGGTTAATGTTTGCCATTACCCAGCCAAAAAAACCCAAAGTATAACTGTGAGAAATATGTACCTGGACACACATTCTTCATTGTTTGTATAGAAGTTGCCTCCTGGCCTGCAAGTTCCACACTAGCAACATGTTCTATTAGTAATTGTTTCAGGATACAGTCAGCAATTTCTACTCAATTCTTGAAGAGATTCAGTTAGACAGAGGTTGAAATATGCTCGCTCCACCAGCATTTTCTTTCTTTTGATAAGACAATGTTTTTACAGTGTACAAATCAACCTTGAATCTAGATTTTATTTATCATTTTTTGGGGCACCATGGCATTTATTGATAGGACAGAATTTAGGATTGAATGTGGGAGAGAGAGAGCGTGGGAAGACATTAAGATCGGGTCAGAACCAGACCTGTGGCCGCTGCAGGAGGACTCAAGCCTCCATGTATGTACTTACCATCTACATTTTAATATCGTATATAAAAATGTTTTAAAGAAGTGAAAATTAACAGCATTATATAACCTATATGAAAGGAATGGAAATATTCATTGGTCATCCTATAACAAATATTAGTTTTTCAGATTAGCGAATGAATCAGGAAACAAGTCTTTATTCTTTTCAATGAATATCGTTATACAGAAATCAACGACTGTAGCTGTGTGAAAAACAACACAGTGATGCAAGAATGTACCATTGAGCCTCAAGTCTTGCCTGTGCTGTTTTGGTTGTCCCCGGCTTTATCCGGAAAGCTCCAACAGCAGCTACTCTTGTTCTCTATTTATTCCACCACTCTAAAATGCTTTGTGGGTGGAGGACAATCCCTTTACATTTTCGTGGCTTTTCCCAAATCAATTTCTCAAACACAGGAAAGAATGTGTATAAATCATAAATTATGTTTCTTTATCATTTTTTGAGGAGACAGATAATAAAAAATAAGTGAAGCACCACATGAGTGGAAGTCATTACCATGTGTAATCGGACTGAACGGGTTCCATCAGACTGCTTATCTGCTCTTAATTACCATTGTAATAGAGCAGAGGGGAAGGATTAAGTCTCTCTCTCTCTGCATGTTCTCTGCTCTCTATCGGGTGCTGAGACATAGAGAAATGCTAATACATACCAATTTATTTCACATCTACTTCGTCCTGTCTCCCTCGGTCACACACAGACTTACATTGGTTTGTTGCCCTATTCAAATGAATCACATAGTGATTGCAGCTCTGTGCGTCATAATTAGAAGCTTCCTGGAGCTGCACCTCGGATTTCCAGTCATGACAAAGCCAACTTAAAAAAAATGGAACAGTTCAGCTCAAGTTCAGTGTAGGCCGAGGAACAAATTCTGCCGGAGTTGTTTTTCTGTGCCAAACATAACTGCAGCGTGCTGTCACTTTGTATCATGACTTACATTTTATTGACAAGCCTGTACTGTTAACTGAGGTCACAGCAGCTCTACTTGTCTTTCATCCCCCTCCCTTTTTATCCTGTCCTTTTTTTCCTTCTTGTTGTCAAGCGGTGCAGGAAGAGTAAAGTGAGAATGTGCTCAAAACTACACTGTCACCCTAAATGTTTCATGACGAAATGTGTATCCAGGTAACGCAATAATGTATATCTCCACAGAGTTTCTATGCCCATATTTATAAACTGAACTCTGGTTCTTGGCATTTTACAGCATACTCCTTCAAAGCTTCTTTGAGGCCCTGTCCCAATTCCTCTCCCTCATGAAAGGTACCCCTATGAAGTGCCTTTTGCTGCGAGTGTCCCCCTCCAAACGGAGCCACAAAGGGAGAGAGCTAGAAAACCTTAGGAATTGGGACACCACTTGCTACATCGTCTGCAGCTGACCAACGTTACAGTGACAATATCAACTAACGTTATTATATCAACCAACATTATAGTAGTGACACATGCAGCTGACAATTTCAGGACAGGTCAGTCAGCGTGTTTACTTTGTTTATTTCAATATAACGTTAGTTCTGTCCATAGAAACTTCTGCCCTGCATTGAAAACATTATAGCATGTGGAGAAGTTTGCAAGATTTGCAGCTTGTCAATTTTGATGGCTTGAATAGTGATTTTGCTGAAATGCTTGGGACAGCGATTCAATAAATTTTAATTTAGTACTGGATTAAAATAAGATATTCCACTAGATTTAAACAAAACAAAGGGATAGGGCCAAGTAAAGGGCTAAGGGTTGAATTGGGACAGGCCTTCAGTTTCAAACTAAAAAACTGGATTATACCTAGCTTCCCTGATTTATCTAATACATCACAATGTTCATCATGTTTTCAATTATCTTTGATCTGATTTCAGAATCCTTTTTCATTTAGAAACATTTTTTTGATCAAATTTGATTTAATGTGAACAAATGGTAAATTGACTGTATTTATTAAATCCTTTTCCAGTCTCATTAACCATCCAAAGGACAATTTGTGGCTCTGTATCTTGCAGAAGGCAGATTAGAGAAGTTGGGGATCGGACCACAAATGTTCTAGTGGACAAGCCTCAGTACCTTCTAAGCCACAGGCACCCAGATGGGTCCAGTGGATCATCTGAGTCATGAGGATTCATCCTGTGGGGCTACAGAGTGTTTGTGCCGAATTTAATGGTGATATTTTATACTGAACCAAAGAGTTGGACAGCTCAGGTTGCAATCTCTAGAACCACACTGTAAAATACACATTACCAAAGCTCTCCTTGTTATAGCCCATACATGTATCTTACCCTGCTTACTTGTCACTACCTTTTGAATCAGCTTGAAAAAAAAATAGCAATCTATCTCCAGCACAAGCCCGATTAGTTAGCTGTAATTGGTTGTAAGAATGAACTATAGGGCAGGTGCTTGTGCATCTGTTTCTACTTCCCTCCTTTTCTTCCCTCTTCACTTGTAATCATGCTGCTGCACCCGGTGCTTGACACTTACTTTCATCTCTTCACTCTTGTCTCTTTTGCCGTCCTTCCTCTGGGATATGTGCAAGGACAGGATTGGTTGGAGCGAGCTAACATATTTCAGAGTGATACAGATTAATAAAAACATCAAAGACATGCGCACAAATATATGAATATAAGCTGAAATCCTGTGGGACTAGAGCGAGAGGAGAGATGGTGACAAAGACAGCATACGGAGCAGGAAACGGGACATTATGTAACACAACTGCTTTTTTTTCTTTTTTAATAAAACCCTGCTCAGAAAGTTTTAATTGCCCGGTCATCATAGCCACTGCAGTAGATTGAAGTGGATTAACAATGATGGAACTCAGGCTGCCTGTTGAATATTGATTTAATGCAGTCATCAGTTGAGGAGCCTACCAATTCAGAGCTTATATTTTCAGTTGAGCCATCAGCCAATGAGCAGTGTACGAACGTTTGACGCATGAATCTGGGATTTCTCAATTTACCTCTGCACAAATGATGAAGGCCCCACTGTCCTGTAAAATGTAAACCCACACCATTTTAACTAAATGCATAGTATATTAAAACACCATTTATTCTATTTAAAAAAGTAGATAGACCGCAATAATTGTATTTACTAAAACATTGACCAGATGTGTAGAAAAACTGTGAAACAGATGCCCTTTCATCCTCATCATCAACATTCATATTCATGTTTCTGGATAAACGGGGCGTCGCTTCTGCAACAATGAAGTTGAAACACAACATTAAGTCGTAATCTGTGGCTGGTACTCTTCTGTCTGCAGGTGTGTGTGTGTGTGTCTCTGTCCGTCCGTCTCTCTGTCCCTCTTCAGACAAACTGATAATCACATGTATTCAGTTATTAATGGATGATGTCAGATCATGACTCTGAATTCGTTCCTCTCACTTTAACCCTGATGACTTGACTGCGCACATCACGTTACATCTTGTGTTGTGCAGCAGGTTTAAACATGTGTCTCATAAACTCTAGAGAATCGAAAAAAACATAAAGTAAACATCAGCACTGTACATGTCCCAATAACTTGTGATCAGTGTTTATTGTTAAAGTATAAAGTGAGCGCAGCGGTGTTATAATTATTCAGCGTCCACACCGCGATGCGTCTAAGAGAAATGTCCACAGCTCTAGTGCTCGGCTCTGTGCAGGACACAGCATTCACCGCCTCAGTTATTGCAGCCCAGGTTTAATTTTTTTTAAACTTTGTCTTCCGGAAGACACTCTACAGAAAAGTGTGTCTTTTGTGTCCTCCACCTCCTCCTTCAATTTCTGCTGTTGTAAGATTCTTGTGTTTTTTACCTTTTGGGGCCGTCTCTTATAACTTCAACTGTTCAGCACACCGCTCTCTTCATGACAAACAGTTGTCTTTATATG
Source organism: Verasper variegatus (assembly GCA_026259375.1). Classification (NCBI taxonomy): domain Eukaryota; kingdom Metazoa; phylum Chordata; class Actinopteri; order Pleuronectiformes; family Pleuronectidae; genus Verasper; species Verasper variegatus. The sequence goes on along the minus strand of CM048043.1, from coordinate 22,565,162 downwards.
GAGAAATAGAGGCGTGGCAGTATGCTAATTGCAGAGATCGGACACGCGCCTGTCGATTTAGAATGATTCTAATCATCAAGCAGATTCTCATCTGCTTGATGAGAACAAAACCATCTGGTGCGCATGTGTCATGAATCTGGCGGCTATTTTGTGCATGCACTTCCTGCGGAGAGTCAGAACATTTCTGCGCTAATGTTAGTAAATGGCCCATTGAAACTAAAACATCATAGTTGCCCCCTAGTGGTAGACTGTAGCATGGGTCATGAACACTGCCCTCTCCATTTTTAAATATATATATCATAACATTGTCATTTTAGGTAGCTCTTATGTAAGATGTTTATTTACACTCAATAACTGTGCATACAAAATTGACACCAACAAGAAGTGCAAAACCATATTTCTGCTCTGCGTGCAACAACGGTTCAGCAGGCATGGGGCTGAGACGAGTGCAAATTCACACTAACATATGTGCTAGCAACTGCTCGACGCTACCTGACAGTCACTCGCTTGTTAAGCAGAGGTTTTTAGATTTTCAGGCAGGGACAGTGGCTGATGCCAATTCAACTCTGTTCCCCTGTATTTCTGTAGCAGTTGTGAACTTTGTGGATTATGTCTACCACTGCTGTCGACAAAAAAAGCCTATGTTACCTATATTTTCTCAAGGTGAAAGATCATGTAGTGTCCCTGTCCACAGTCAGTCATATATTCTGAACACATAACAGCTGCAAGACTCCTGACAACAAGACAGGAAGTCAAGTATAAACTGCACAGCGATCAAATGACTTTGAAAGATTCTTCCGGGAGAATGATCAAGAATGCCGTGGAAATGTCCGAGTTGGAAAGGAAAGAGGTAGAGTTAGACTCTTCTATAATGCCCTTCACACAAGTAAATAGCACACAAAGGAGGATTGCAGTGGTATGATCCACAAAGTTAGGTCTGGTTTGTCTTCCACTTGAAATTGGGCGTAGTATATTAGTGCGTACTGTATTTGTGTCCTTAAAATGCACAATGCCCATTACTGGAAGAGTACTCAAAGTACTCAGCATACTCGATACGTTTAGAGGTCTCCGGCAGCCTGGAAGTACTCCCCATCCATAAACACTCACTTTGGATTACAACAGGAATGCCAATGCTGTTGACTAGAATGAGTTTAATTAAATGAAATTAAGACAATTTATAGTAGTAATAGTAGTTAAACTCCTAGAATGTGTGGTGATAGCTGCAATCTACTACTCCCACCACTATCCACCTGCTATTTGGAGACATTGCAATGCTTGAAAACTGAGTTTATTACCTGAAATAAATTACTGCAGGAGAAAAAAAACACCTTAGCCTCTTATATGAGCTTATGTTTTTACATTTGTTTTGTATCTAGAGGGTTTTAGTCAGCATAAAAACATTGCTTGATAAAGCAAGTGAATATCTTTTGTTTATGCCTTTAACTTAACAGTCATATTTAACATTTTTGCTGGAATATATTCAGGGTAGAAAAGCCTTGTTTTCTTTTTGATAGTCAGCAGTTTGTTTGGTGGTGAAATAAGATGTCATTAGGGACTTTAAATACCCTTGTAATGGCCTCTGCCAATGTGCACTGGGATATGATAAAAACAGAAGGTCATTGTCATTGCAAAATAGTATAACCTACAATCTTCATTTTTCACAAGTTTCACTGGATAACATTTATATAAAAAAGACAAACATAATATTTTGTTATAGTGACATAAAATATTCTTGGCCAAAACACTTGTATTAGTCATTACCTTCTCTCCTCTCTCTGTCTGACTCTACTCTCAAATGATTCTTGACTTATTCATGTAATTATCACAGGAGAAATGGCAAATCTCCCTTGGAGCTACTTCAATAATAAACATCACACAGTGGCTCGTATCTTAAAAGACACGGCGATACCCGTTAGCTTAGCGTAGCCGCTCGGCAAAACTGTCGCTGTAAACGTAATAGAGCCACTATTGACATGCTATTTGTGGCCAGCATATTTGATAGAAGTGCCATCTATTGATCCTATTAAAACAATGATAAATAACAGCTGCAATAAAAAATAGGTAAAATGTGTCTGAAATTCTGTTTATGAAAAATGTACTTACCGCTCAGCTCTTTACAGCGTGTATGGCTTAGTTTTATGGCAGTGAGTGAGTGAACCTGCACTATCAAAGAACGTGTGTGAGGAAACTCTAGTACCTTGTAAGGGATGTGAGTTTGAGTGTGTGTTGCTACCAGAGAACAATGAATACAAGGATCTGTGGGCTGAAGCCTGTTGACACCCTCATCTCCATTAGTAACAGCAGGAGCTATTATGGCACACGGGCAGAACACCATGGCAGATTGCCTGTGGAGCGCACACACTTGCTCACTGACACAGGAAGCCATAATTAGCACCCTCCTCTTGCCGATGTCTCTCTCTGTAACACACTACAGAGTATTGTTATCAGATGAATGTCATGCAGAATATGTGCTTAATTACAGTGTGCACAGTGAAATGCAGTGGATGGAGGGGGCAAAGGTCAGGAGCTCAGGTCGAACCAATATCATAATATTTAAGTGGCAGCAGCCTCCAACAACCCTATATGATGAACGTGTAAATACTGATGAAGCTCTATGGATTAATGTATATGAAGATTCTAAAATGTTAACTTCACTTGTATGTAATGTTTTCAATTTGCTGAATCAGACTAAAGATGTCATCTCAGATAAAAAACCACAAAGATAGACAGTTCCCTCCACATGAAACTCCAAAAGTGTTTTGTGGACTCAAACACTTCACCCAGAGTATCCGCAGTAGTAATCCGTTTGTTTCTGTGCTGTGATGGATTCTAAATCCTGACTGTAAGATCCGACATTGTCTTCGCATGACTACACTCCGAATCAATATTGATTTTTGTGACCCCTGACTGATGTAGTTGGATGTCGTTACTGCCGGCATGAATAACAATCTTACTGTAATAACACCAACCCCTTACCCAGCAGTTTTAAATATGAATCTATGTTACCCCCTCTGGCCCCTTGAATACATTTGACTCTGGTTTGCCAGTGGCTCTAACTTCACATTTCTCACACAGAGGAGTACATCAACATTTCCAGTGAGTGACAGCAATGACCAGTTGGAATTCATGTTCTTTGTGTACATAGTGTGAGTGTCCAATTATTCCCCCAGGACCGCCCATTTCCTCCTCTTCTTGCAGTGTCTCCAGGTAACCAGGGCAACAGCAAGCATATTCTCTTTAATGTGGTAGATGTGACTAAAATTATCCAATTTGCATTTTTAAAGTAGGTTTTCCAAAAGCAAAATAACATTATTCTGAAGAAATACTTCTTCGCTGGTCATTGGAGGATTAAAGTAAAGTCACATTCAGGAATCGATTTTCCATGTACAAACAGGAAAATCTCAACTGAATTTCCACATTTGTAATTTGACTTATGGACCACGTGGTGTTTTAATGGCAGAAGATTATGCATCATTGTACATCAGATATTACAGCACATTGTTACACATAGTAAACATGATGGTCTCCTAGATCATTTCAATATAAAACTCACTGCAGTATATTAACCTTGGCCTAAGAGGTAATGTTTTCACTCCTGTCCCTTTGTTTGGTGCTTGGTTTAGTTTATATCTATCAGTGTCAAATTTGGTGCAACTTGATTCAAGTCAAGGTTGTTGGATCTGAGCTCATATAAAAGGAAAATGTTCTGCTTAAAAAAACATTTCATAAGGAGGGTCTTGTGTTTAATGGTAATGAAATTCATTAATATCATTGGCCATGGTTGTGACAACCTGTAACACGCCCAGTCTGTTTTTTTCCTGATCCCACCCTGTTCCCAAGTGCACTGTGGGTAACCTTGGCACGCCCCCGGTGCAATGGGCAGGATACATTTGACTGTTAAATAGTCTGGTACTTGACCCTCATCTGGTTTTGCTGCGATTAAACAAATTAGATATAACATGTGAATTATTGAGAGATGATGGGAGCTGAGTGTTATTACTTTCAGACGGAGCCAGGCCAGCAGGTCAGAGCCGGTTAAATAAAATACTAAGTGAGCCTATTTGAAGTTGTGCAAGATTCGTGTTTTGAAGTTGATACAGACAGAGCGCTGTGCTCAGTTAGTTAGTTATGTCTGGACCTTGATGGACATTAATTGTGAGCTGTAACATCAACTCAGCATACTTTCATACTGCTGCCAGGGAGTAATGGAGTAAAAACATGATATGGATGATTCAGGCTCATTATTTTTAATTTACCCCCCCTGTTCAATCAGTTTACTCCTGCATGTCAGCACCATTTGTGCTGCAGATAAAGTGCACAGTATTCAGAGCCTTTGACCTTTTGACTTTTCGTTTTCAAAGGTTTCGACTAAGATTTAGGTCATGCAGTCACTGTCTTTTACTGTTTGTGGTGTTGTTTTTGCAGGGAACACTCCATTCGATCTCCCCACATGCAAAGATTTCATCAAAACAAGAACCACCACAACAATACTCTGCAGGGGCACCATCGCTGCATCCTGGGCTTAGTGCCGGCCAATACTACTGCGATTGGTTTACTGAGTTCTGAACAAGCCACAGCATTTTTTTTCCTATAGGAAAATGATAATGGGTGCAGCCAGACCACTCTCCATTGCTGACACAGCGCTGTGCAACTGAGGAAGTTATGCAAGAGTAGTATGCTTATTCATTTAAACTTTTAATGTTAATATTGTCCTCAGCTACAGCCATTAACCATGGTGCTGTGATTTTAACACAACACGTTATTAAGCATTAAATAAAGATAGGCTTCAAGACTGGGCTCAAAACTGCTTTTGCATTAAGGGAGTAATAAATGCAGAAGCACAAATCAAGTATCTGCAAAGACGTGTGACATGTGAATTTTTCATTCTCCTGAAAAACTGAAAAACAGCATTATGTCAACATATTGTAAGACATGTAAGCCAAGGCATTTTATCATTTATTTATAAAGCACAACATTGCTCCTTGAATTATGAACGTTTCTCTGTCTCTTGAAAAAGTGTTCTCTGATATGTGATATACATTCATGTTAGCATCATTAAAATGTATTTTTCTAATCAATGGATTATTGGTTTTGAACATTTCAAACAGCCACCACCAAGAAGGTAGGGCAGCTCGTACTGTATTTTGCATGAGGCAAAATTCTCAGAGAAATATGTTTGCGTGGATTGGAACCTTCTTTTAACTTCTTCGTCCAGTTTATCTGCAGTCTACCTGGGGTCTGGGTTATTTATTTTGACAGAGCAAGTGATTTCAGCTGTAGCAAACCTACAATGAAGTTGATTTATACCCGCTTTTCCAATTCTTCTGCTATTGCTCATGACGTCATGTCCGATGCCACATGCCATAGCACAACTTTGTTTCAGGTCAAGCGCAACTAGCCTATACACAAACATGGATCAGCTGGAGGCTCTCTTCAGACATCTGTATGAACTATAATTAATAAGAGAGGATGGAGGTTCTTGCATGGCTCCTGGGGGGACATCGAAGATAGTATTTAGAGACATTCTGCAGGAAATTGTGGAAAAAAACTTTTTCCAGTGGTTCAGATTTTCTCAGCAGTGACAGATTACTTGTGCCTCAAGCGTGAGTAATAAGGGGATAGGTAGCGTGTTGTCAGATTTGGCGAGTGCAACGGCCAGTCCATCAAGCATTAATACAGCTTTAACTACAGCTAGGGTAGCCAGATGCTAAGTGGGGCAAGCAAGGGCCCAATAAAATTATATTACCTTCTAGTCATGAGACAGTAAATGATAGAGAAACAACAAGCTAAGGATTTCCAATATGGCTGCTGTGTGACGCACTGAGCCAACCTTTCGACCCTGCCGGATGACAGCTTGACGTGTCCTATGTGAACCCTCTAGGAAAATGAAGCTAGACAGAAAGATCAGGAGAGACAAAGAAATGAGTCCAGACGACATGCTCCATCTGAATGTCAGCACGTACAAAGTGTTTTAATGGAAGAACTTTGTCACATCTTTGTTTGGGACAGTAAACAGGGCAGTCAGTGAAGTGCACACAACTCTAATTCCACACACAAACACATCCTCATGCATTAATGAGAAGGTGACAGTGGAGTCACACAGGCCTTTTCTGCACAATATCATCCATTCACACTGAATTGCTGAGTGTATGGGACAAACTGTGTGTGTGTGTGTGTGTGTGTGTGATGAAGGCGATGTACTGTTATATAACAGGAAGTAAAGTATTAATGAAGAGCATACTCTAGAAACCAGACCTACATAGTGAGATCTCAGTGTTTCATTTCTTTCTTTTTTTCATCCTTCACGTCAGTCATTCGTCTTTTTTCTTTGATTTTCTGCATTTATTCTTGCCACCTCTTCACCTCACCACATTTCCCTTTGTTTCATCTGAAACTTCAGGACAAGGATATCTAATGAGCAAAATATCTTAAGACAGAAAGAGAAACTGGAATCTGTATTCAGGGACAGTGCCATAGCAGCATTGGTTTGAGATATCTGCTGAAATGAAACACACATTGACAGGTTAGAGGAAATAAGGATTTACAGTATATATTGTATAATACAGAGACAATAGTCAGAAGTAAGACGTGATATTCAAGGAAAACAGGTTTTAGTATTTATTGTATTATACACCAAAAGGAGGATTTCCACATATATGAATAAGGGTATGTATTTGATTTATTTGATTTAGTATAGTGCTCATTAATCAACAGAAAAACACTAAATGAGCCAGAGTTCGGACTATTGGCTCATTTTCCTCTGTTGTCCCCTGCTTCTTCTTAGAAAATTGGGATGAAATGATTTATTACAAGTGACTGATCACACTAATCTACAGATAATAACAACACTGTTAATGTTTCCCGTGAATAATTTAGGCCGGACTTGCAAAGCAGAACAGCAAAAGTCAAAGAGGCAGAGGGGCTTTAAAAAGGTTCATTATCGCAAAAGGTAATTAAGTTCACACTGGAATTTGCTGAGGCTCTGTAATGAACAGGCAGATGAGGTTACTACGGAAGCTGAGGTAAGGGTCGAACAGGGAGTGGGTAACCAGAAGCCATGGCCAGCTGGGCGCTCACTCATGAACAGACATGCACACCCACATACACATAATGTAAAATGAAAAATGAAAACAATAGAAAACACAAAAAAGGGGAAATGTCCACTAGCCATAACAAAAACATGACGGAATACAATATAACAAACAAAGTAGGCCACACAGAAAACTAGGATTCAGTTGCAATAGGAAATAGCAGGGATGAGCGAGTACACCATTATCTGTATCTGAATCTGTATCTGTTCAACCCACCAAATTATTTGTATCAGTAGCCATACAAAGTGGGCGGGGTTTAAACTTGAATTGGGCATTGCCTAACCGAAAGTTGGTATTTTAAGCCTGAGATTACATTTCATTTAGCTGACACTTTTATCCAAAGCGACTTACAATATGTGCATTCAACCATGAAGGTACAAACCCACAATCAAGCAAGTACAATTTTCTTCAAGAAAGCCAAACTACAAAGGGTGCTACTAAGTAAGTGCTACTAAATATAGTATTTTTAAAAAAAATGTTTTTATCCAAGGTGTAGTCGGAAGAGATGTGTCTTTAGTTTGCAGCGGAAGATGTGTAGACTTTGTGCTGTCCTGATGTCATTGGGGAGCTCGTTCCACGACAGCAAAGAGTGGTGATTTTGTTGAGTGGTTAGCTCATAGTTGCTATATTTATTGTTTTTTAGAAAAATATTTACAGAAAAGCCTTAGAATTGAGCTTCAGATCAATGTGTTTGATCACAAGAGTAAGATAACTCTTCAGAACAAGCTTTTTATAAACTTCAGTGAATCAATGAACACAACACATGCAGTATTAAGAAGTATGAAGTAAAATGCAGAATTTCATACTCAACAGATTTAAAAAAATTACATTTAAACAGTGTGATGATCACAGGGATTTTTTTCTACCAGTTGTAGTTTTTTTTGGGGGGGGGTGCTGGAATTTTTTTGTAAAACCCAATGTTAATTAATGTGAGTGTGAGAGAGAGGAGTGCTTGCTCCATGTGCGTCTAGCCAGGCGTGGTGCACTCTGACTCGACCAGTGGACGCTGAGTATACTTTAGTTTGCAATGTCTGCTTTTGTACAATCCACTTGTCTTTGTCTGTCGTCATTATAGTGACTGTGAAACTGAAGTGTTCCCACACAGCGGACTTAAATGATGAGGAAGGGTCTTCACACTCCTTTTTGTCTGCAGTCGCTATGACCACGAGCTACAGCACATCCAGTCCTTCGTTAAAATTCTCCCTCAGAATTTGAGACACACACCTTTTTCGGTTCGGATACATGTTACAGTCATTCCTGAACTCCACAAACTCCACATGCTGAATCTCATTCCTCCTATAAATGTGTATGTCTTCATCCTGATCCACGCTCTCGCAGACCACACCCTACTGTGTATCCATGTAGATACCACAAAATACAGCTAAACTCTGACAAACTGACAGTACAACCTTCTACAACTGTGCCTCAGCCAAATGAACATTAATAAGGATGCATGTTGTATATGTAACAGGTGGAATCAACCATACAGAAAGGTTACATTTAAATGGGTATTTAATTGAAATTTAGAATAATTGTGTCAAGCTGAAACACTTTTCTAAGCAGTCCTGTCTAAACTGTCCTACTCACCGGTGAGTTCTTATAACTGGAAAGGGGCACCTTAATCAGAACACAAAATATCAATGCCCTGTACCGACATACACTCAATCCACCGTGGGTTAATGACAGTAGCAATAAGTGCACAAATGAAATAAATTCTAAGCCAAACTTAGCATCTTTCACAATCACAGTCCCATGTTATTTTACATTCAGTTCAAAATGGTCGAGCCACGGTCCTCAAAGTGAATCGAACTGTTCCCAATATGGACGTTACCGTCCCGGACACTTTGCTGTTCGTTGATAATGAGGAGTCACATGTGGCAGGGTAATACTCACAACCCCCACTATCTGTCGGTGGCTTGGGAGGGAGAGGGAGAGAGGGCAAGTGAGCTGTGGTCCGTCAAGGGCTGTAGTGGCGGGACGGCTAGCTGTCCTGATTCGCTGCGCGGTGAAGTCCTCGGCGCGGCGGGCACATCAAAGGTTGTAGTGGCGGTAGCTGTCCTGGTTAGTGGCGCGGTGAAGTCCTTTGGCGCAGCGACGATCTAATTTCTAAATGTTAAACTGCACTTAACTAACTAGCGAGGACCTTCCGCCTCACACTACAACGCACTACACTTCTTCACAGCGACACCGGGTGATCTTCTGTGCTGGTCGTGTAGACTCCTTCTTCCTCCACTTCCGCAACACGGACACTAACAAACCTCACCAAATACTTGGAGCTAAACCTAATTCAACTACTTTTCTTCTGTAGTCACTCTCAATCACGTGGGAGCTCTCCAGGTGCGTCCATCGTCTCTCTCGCCGTACTCCGTCTCGTTCTTGTCCCGCCCCCTCCGCTCTCTCCATTCGCCAGTGCACCAACCTTCCAGTCACTGATTGGCTGGACCTATGGCCAAGCTCTGTGGTGCTATTGGGTGCACATAAAGAAATATGTCCACACTCTGGGTGTACCCTTACATATAGTTCTTGTTTTGTCTCTCTTTTTTAAATCAATTATTAATATGTCCGCTGTTAAGCAGTTTTTACAAAAGCTTCCTGTGATGATAAAGTGGAAGTGCTGTAGTTTATTCTAATATGTGTTTCAATGTTCTGTGTTTGTGATTAATATTACTTCCCAGAATCCCCCAGTTGACTCAATCTCATTCACTGTTCGTACACTGTACGTACAACACATAGTAGCAATGAAAAACCAAGATCATTTTGATTAATGGGCTCTTTACCTTTTTGTCTATGATGACACAAAAATCTGAATTAAATAAACACATTAGACAAAAACAACTGTTGAAATCAAAATCCCTTGTAACCATGTAGGAATCCGCATGAAGAGAGTATGTTATAAGGCAAGACTAATTAATAATCAAAGGATGTCATCGATGTAAATATTTGGTTTCTGGTTGTAAGTACATCCATCCATCCATGGAGAGGCGGTGAACACCCTGGACAAACAGAGGTGGCATAAGTACTCACATTCTTTACTTAAGTAGAAGTACAGATTCAACTCCTTTACTCAAGTGAAAGTAAGAAAGTACAGGCTCTGAAAAGTACAAAAGTAAAAATGAATTTTTAACTTCAATGATACACGCTTTTTGATAACTTTGGATAACTGCAAAACGAAAAAAGTTCTAGGCACACAAAATAGGATAGTTTTCCTCTTTTGTGAACAACCTGCACAGTGCTAGTACAGAGAAAAAAAATCATTGAACACAGTCTAGTTTTGCTGTAAGCCAAATTTCAGACAGAATAATAAAGACTGAACTGAACAGAGGTCCTGCAGGAACACCTGGATAATTTTTTACAGGGAATAAATGGATGGGGATTGCCCTTTGTACACACTGCCCGTCGCTACTACCGATTGGATGGCCTTCACGTCTCCCAAGCCAGGGGGCAAGCAAGCAAGTGAGTGAGAGGTGCGCGGTGCAACCTCAGCTGCACATGCAATGGATGGGGAATGTCTTGCTTCTACAAATCCGTCCCGTTGTTGTCGGCAATGTTTCCTGTTTCACTTTTTCCATTGCTGCTGGTATTTTTTCTCTGTATCATAAACTGTTAACTCACTCAACGCCTTCTCTCTGTGGTTGACTTTCCCTCTCTGTGTAGTTGAGCGTAGCTCCGTGGAGGTTGAAACAAGTAAGAGAATGTAAGGACTAGAAAGTACAGATATTTGTGTTCAAACATAGGGAGTAAAAGTAAAAGTTGTCAGGAAAATAAATACTGACGTAAAGTACAGATACCTGAAAAATCGACTTAAGTTTAGTAATGAAGTATTTGTACTTGGTTACTTCCCACCAATCTGGACAGGTCATCAGCCCACCACAAGACTTGACATACAGAGACAAGTAACCAATCCTGATAACAGGTTGTGAGTGTAATTTAAAAAGATGTATATTTTAAAAGGGCTGGGTTGTTAGGGGTGTATAGTTTTATACTGGTGAGGAAGTCTGACACAGTCCTGGAAGTCCAGATTGAGGACCAAGCTTGTATGAACAATTGCACCCCAGCTGCCCCCTGCCCCCTTGATCCCTCCGCCGCAGTGTCAGTGGATCGGGCTTCTAGCCATCTCTGAGTGTGACACTTGTACGTGGATGCATGTGTGAATGTATAAGACCGAGACAGACAGAAGGTTACTCTAAAAATGAATTGAAGATGACTGCGGCAGGTGAACTGATATTCACCTCACAAGTTCAGGGTCAACCTAATACCATTATCCGACATACACTTGTGACTGCCAGCGCCCACATGCTCTATTGCATATGGAGAGAAAGACACAACTGTCATATCTCTCTCCTCTCTCTGCTAACACTAGACAAACATTTAAGGACACCTCACTCAAGAGTGTTTCAAGAGACTTTTGGAGCCCCAGGCAGAAAGGAACATTGTCATGGGGTCTCCATGGTGTCATTTTATTCCTCTGTACATTGCTGATCATAGAATTTAAGGGGGTTCTCACAAACTTGCTATGGACTCCTGTAACCATCCGTACTGGGTCTCTCAGCTCAGGGTCGCAGACTATTGTCTGCTTAGCCTCTTGTAACGCCCCTGACCACACTAACCCTGACAGAACAACCTAACCCTCAACCCAAACATAACCCCAATAAAGCAAACTATCATCTGGCAATGATTTATTGACACAAGCTCCTCTTCTACGAGACAAACAACAACAAACAAAATTAACTATCAACCTTTGCCATTAATGTGTTTACAACCCATAACTAAAGTCAAGTTACATTTTGAATTTTAATTTGTCCTGTGGTGATGTGCGTCACATTTATTGCGGAATAGGACCCAAATGCGGATTTATGAAAAAGGCAGGAAGTGGCAGAAAGATATTGAGCAAAAACTGGCAGGCGAACTGACAGGTAGGCAAAAATAACTCAGGAGATCCCAAAAACTCAAACCCAGGTAACAGGCAAAAAGCCAAGGAATACCATACAGGAACAAACAGGAACGAACACAACCAAAACAGAACAGTTACAAAACAGATTATCCGACAAAGCAGAGAGGAGAGCACAGAGACCAAATACACAGGGAGAGAGATCTCCTGGCGGCATGTAGCGGCACTCTAGGAACGTGACAGCCTTGTCAATTTGTAATGAATTTTTCTCGTGAAACCTCCCTGTGAAGCAGGTGGTCATTGTGATGCAGCTAAAGACTGGCTGCCGTGTTTGTGTTTGTGTGTGCATGTAGCACATAAAACACTGAAACACATGAACAGTCCAAAGCACACGTGTACCCAGAGACTTTCTCAGGCTATGTAGGGAATACTGAATACAGAGCAGCTGTTGGCCTCCACTCTGCTCCCCCCTCTGCCAGACTGTGACGGTTGAGTTCAGTTAATATATGAAATATTTATAATAAAACCATATATTGCATTATATTAAAGATTCCAATATCATTTTTTTACACACAGGAAAGGATTTAGGTGTGTTTTTAAAGTCATTTGGTACACATCTGACCGAATTGTCCTGAACACTTCTATGTACACAGGAGAAAGAAAGGAGCTGCTGCTCTATTCATGTGCTGTCTCCATTTTGCATCCCTTTTTGACTCGCTCCGCTGATGATTTTCATTGTCATCGTAATTTCTTCCCCTTAAGAGAGCAGAGGAATTTCAAAGCAAACACTATCAAAGCTTTTGTTGACCTTTTTTTTCTCTCTCTCTCTCTCTCTCTCTCTCTCTCTCTCTCTCTCTCTCTCTCATACAGATGGATTCCGGTTTAAAACAACATTAATTTGTACTGAAGCCGATGTGTAAGTTAGTCTACATACCGTGGAAACATATACTGCACTTTTGTTAGAACTTCATATTTATCCTCTATGGGACATCTCTTGTAACCACCACTGTCAGTAATGCATGCCGTTCCAGCACATATAAGTTGTATAAAGGGCTCATTCTAAAGTTATGAAAATACGTTTATGTTCCATTTCTGCCAATTGATCATCCTAAATCCTACACATTAAAACCATTTAAATGTTTGAAAAACACAATCTTTTTTGTAAAAAGTTCTGAACTATTTCCAAAAACACTCTCAATTCAATACAGCCACACTTTGTCCAGTGTAACCAGAAGCCTGATATATAGTATATTGCTGCGGTCAGTTTCACAACAATGTCATCATGTCAAGTCTGAGGGGTTGCTGGACCGCGAGGAGATGGAATGCAATATATTATATGGGATTCTTGTATTTCCATGGAAACAAATTGAAATTCCTCACCCTTTTGATTTGAAATCATTAATCTGAATGATTGTTAATGGTATTGATATTGGCAATCTGTGCATGATATGTGTAGGTCAGCAATATCAGATGTGGTTTTTCTTCACATCAGCTACTAAAATTAGCATTATAGCCTCCTGCATCAACATTAAGACCGGTGTCATTGTGGTCCAGTGCCACAGAAATGTACCTTGATGGCCACTGGTACCAGGGTGGCCTTGTCCAAGTAAAGTCTGTTTGTGGGAATAACTATTAAAGTGATACCGCACACAAATGTTTTTTTTGACATTTAAAATTGTGGGCATGGAGGCAGCTGGGAGAGCAGCTCCACCTGTACCACAGGATCGATCAGCTCAGGTGAGAGCTGTTAGCTGTTAGATCCTCAGGCTTAAAAGGCAGCATGGAGCTGCCAGAGGGCGAGAAACACACATGAAGACAAACACGAGGAGAGCCTGGAAGAGGCTGACATGAAAAACCTAAAAAAAACCCCGAAAATTTGTGTTTGTTTCATTTATTGCTCACGTGTGTGGTGACAATTAAAATGCTGAAAAGCTCTCTGGTTGTGTGGGAGAACCCGGTGGCATCGGACAATGCCACAAAAAATTATTTACTTTTCTGTGCTGGTTACAAAATCCTATGTATTACATAATGCTGTCTGTCTTTGACCTTCACAGCCATTGCTTACATAGAATCAACCATTTGGGACGTCTCTATGTCGTGACATTTATTCAAAAAAGTTAACAATCTCTGATCAAAGGTGGGCAGCCCCCCTGTTACCAGCAGTTGCACGTGAGTGGGAATCTAGAAATCTGTCAGCCCCACCTCCAAGCATTGTGCTCTCAAGGGTGATTTCTTTCTTTTAACTTAAAGCTTAAGTTGCACTTTATGTCCTTACTTAACCTTACTGCATCAATAAAATGTATGGCACAGTGATGAAAAAAGCTTTTTTATTTACAGCATTTTGCTCAATGATTGATTTAGTCTTACCTGGTTTGCTGGCACGGTATGTGTTGGTTCCATTGAGCATTGTGCATATAGAAATTTAGCCCCATCAGTGAGTAATGTTTTATTGAGGATGTGATTTTCTGAAGCCTTTCCAGTTTGTTAGTAAGTAATCAGTGCTTATCAGCAGTAAAAAGCAGACCTGTAGCTTGCTGTAGTCATTTATACAGCTAGCCCTTTGAGGGTGGAGGGGGAGCTGGAGCAAATCCCAGCTGACATTGAGCGAGAGACAGCATACACATTTAACAGGTCATCAGGCTTTCACAGGGCTTTGCTGCATTATGTGACATTTCATTTCAATGTATGTCATGTTGTTTATATGCACTTTCTCTAATGTGCTGCTTTGTGTTTGGATGGTCACTTTATTTTGACATGGCTCAGGACCAAGAAACAGCTGCAAGAGATTACGGTATCGACCCTGAACCAGCGTGTATTGGTTGGCTATGACCAATTACTTGGACTCTGACTGGACTCACCTGAGGGGATGACAAGGCACACTCAGCTTCTTGGAATAGTGGATGCACAACACCACCCAGAAGAGAGCCAGACTGGCAGACTGAATGTAGACAGTAAATCAGTAGAGTGCTGGTTTCTGACACACAGACTGATTGGTGTCTGTGTTGTGCTGTTGAAGACAGACTGGAGCAGCCTCAGAGCAGAGATTTGGAGAAAAGTCTACTATCATGAATAATGGAGGTTTTCTGCTGACTTATTTGAAACAATGAAGATCAATAGGATATTAGTAATATACGTATTGCATCACTAAGCGATTCAAATGTTTTTTATTCACTGTATTCATAACAGTTACATTTGTCCACTTTCAGTAACTATGACAAACTGCTGCTAGTGAGGGGCAGTGTGTGACAGAACAGAGGATATGAATAAAACATCTTACATCCCGCGCCAAATGAATCACAAATGTCTTCGCTAGTTTCAGACCAATGCAGTTGTCATTACCCCACCCAGCACTGACGTTGTCACCCCTCTGAGGATCCATGGGCCTGTTAGTATTTAAATGTGGTGCATTGCTCTCTTAAGGCAGCAGAAAGGAACTGACCTACAAAAACCTGGTCTGAGGTCAGTGGCACAATATGTTACTGTCCTTTTAAGGTCACATTGTGGAGATAGTAATATGTACAGGTGTACAACAGATAAACTCTGCTTGTGCAGACTGAAACTGTTTCCTTTTCTTACTATCTTGCATTTACACTATTTCAATAGCAATCTCACAAGGTGCATTTAAAGGTAATGAGTACACATTACAAGTAAAACACAAATGTGATTAATTAGGAGACTTAATTTAACACTTTTGGACCATGCACCTGTTGCACTGACCTTTCTCTTGATCGATTCAAACATGCTCTACATGTACTTGCACCATGCACTTCAGACCATGAGCTTAGATGATTAAAATACACACCAAGGCTGTCAACATTTAGCTTTTAGGTAGTAGGTGTAGAATATCTAAATGGTCTGCTTAATGGACTGTATTTAAATGTAGCCCTGTTTTAGTGACCACTCACAGTGCTTTACAGTCAAGTTTGGCCATTCAGCCATTTACACACATTCACAATCACACGTCAGAGGAAATTTGTTATTCTGCCCAAGGATACTTGGCAAGCAGTACACGTCAGCACACAGCTTAGAGGAGTTGGGAAATTAACCATCAACCTTCTGGTTAGTAGTGCACCTGCTTAATCTCCTGAGCCACAGCTGCAATCAGCTCTTGAACTTGAACTTAACTTTATTTGACATGTACTTTGACTTTATAGTTTGTCCCAGCTGCTACTATTTCAGTATGTTTACTCCTGCTACTCTCACTTGCATGCTCATGATCTTGCTTCTTCAATCTTAATCATACTCCTCACTGTACACATAGCAGACAGATGGACACATGTTTTATTTGATTGTAAAGCAAGTGCTATACAGATGCTGTTGTTGTGCAATAGTAGGTAGACTTGATGTTGGCTAATTATTAAAAATCATAAAATATGATTATTACAATAATTAAATTATTAATGAAAATAAAATGATCAATTAAGAATAATAAAATTTGTAATTATAATTTATAGAAGACGGGGCACCACCCTGGTATCAGGGACCAACAATCAGTCTGTAAAGATCAGTCTCATAATCTGAAAAAGTTAAATTAGAAATCTCAATATTTACTATTAATGATTATATAATGAACAGTGAAGGTTTTAAGTTCGAGCACTGACTATCATAATCCAGCTGTATTCACATATATATGCACAAATAATACAGTACTTTAAATACAATAGAATTTATAAAATAACAACATCAATGTTAATCAATGACTACTATCCTAACAAGAATCCATGATTACAACACAAGCACTTATCACGATTTATAACACACATGCAATACCTGTGTGTGTACATTTTATTTGTATAGCCCATATTCACAAATCACAATTTGTCTCATAGGGCTTTAACATGGTGTGACATCCTCTGCCCTTAACCCTCAACAATAGTGAGGAAAAACTACTAAAAAAACAACCTTTTAACAGGGTAAAAAGAAGGTAGAAACCTCAGAGAGCCACATGTGAGGGGATCCCTCTCCCAGGACGGACAGAAGTGCAATAGATGTCAAGTGTAAAGGAGAACATCATCAAGGTTTTAGCAGCATTGATAAGGGTAAACATTTTTTAAGCATAACTGAAGGTCAGTGAATTGGTGGATTAATGTCAATAAGGGTCAAGTATCTGAGAAATACTATGTATCAAGCAGTCTTGCTGCAATCATAGTCGTTGGTCAGCAGCCAGCAAGATCATGATCCACCATCAAGATCGGATGCCACTATAGTCCACAGTCATTGTTCACTGTCGCCATTAGGATCCATCATCAGCTGCCACCTTGGTCGTGGTCCACCACCATTTTCCGATGCCAAAGCGATAAAGGATCCGCCTTTATTATCACGATCAGCCAGCACGATACAGAATCCGCCATACTGGATCCACCATTACAATCTCTGATACGTGATCCACAGATCCTAATCCATGACCTGGATCTGCAGACAATAAGGCAAAGGGACTCCGGAGAAGAAGTCAAGTCAGTAACATGTATTGATGAGACATGAATTACTTTGATGTGATAACGATTGAGAAGAGGAATGAGAAGCTGGAAAGAGAAGCTCCGTGTGTCATGTGTCCCCCGACCTTCTAGACCTATATCAGCATAACTAAGAGCAGGTCCAAGACAAGCCTGTACCAGCTCTAACTATAAGCTTTATCAAAAAGGAAGGTTTTAAGCCTACTCTTAAATATACAGGTGGTGTCTGCCTCCCGAATTGAAAGTGGGAGATGATTCCATAGGAGAGGAGCTTGATAGCTGAAAGCTCTGGCTCCTACTCTACTTTTAGAGACTTTAGGGACGACAAGTAAGCCTGAATTCTGGGAGCGCAGTGCTCTAGTGGGTTGACAAGGTACCATCAGCTCTTTGAGGTATAATGGTGCCATATTATTAAGGGCCTTGAAGGTGAGGATTCTAGATTTAACCGGAAACCAGTGTAGCGAAGCTAATACTGGAGAAATGTGGTCTCTTTTCTTGGTTCTTGTCAGGACACGTGCTGCGGCATTTTGGACAAGCTGCAGGGTCTTTAACGACTTACTGCTGGAGCCTGATAATAATGAATTACAATAATCCAGTCTGGATGTAACAAAGGCGTGGACTAGTTTTTCTGCATCCTTTTGAGAAAGGACATGTCTGATTTTGGAGATATTACGCAAGTGGAAAAAGGCGGTCCTAGAAATTTGTTTTAAGTGTGAATTAAAGGATAAATCAGGATCGAAGATCACTCCCAAGTTCCTGACTGTTTCATTGGAAGCAAGGGCAATGTCGTCTAGCGCAGCTATATCATTAGATAATGTATCTCTAAGGTGTTTAGGGCCAAGTATTAGAACCTCTGTTTTATCTGAGTTTAATAAGAGAAAATTGCGGGTCATCCAGGTTTTTATGTCTTTCAGACATGCTTGGAGTTTAGTTATTTGATAACTTTGTTCAGGTTTTATTGACAAGTATAACTGGGTGTCATCCACATAGCAGTGGAAATTTACAGAGTGTGTCCTGATAATGTTTCCGAGTGAAAGCATATATAATGAGAATAAAATTGGGCCGAGCACAGAGCCCTGTGGAACACCATGGTTAACTTTAGGAGAAGAGAGAGAGAGAAGAGGAAATCAAAACATGCAATGAAATGATCAGAGGAGATCTCAAACACCGCCAGAGACAATTTTGCGGGGACTATAACACTCACCCAAGCGGACGAACTAAGATCCGTCCAGCTGTGTACCGATCTTTTAATGGGTAAAAATCTCCGTAAAATGGGCCTGACGATCATACAGTTTGGCGACGTGGCCGTAAATGCAGATGCGTCACGACGCGCAAGCAACTGGAACAAATGTGGACACGGCGGTCCTATACAAATACACACTCAAATAATAATACGCTAATTAAACTAGTGTCTGCCCAGACATAAGCCTCTTACTTGTTGCTGGTCCACGGTTCGTTGATGCGTGAACGGCGTGTTCCGGGAAGACAAGTGAATGTGTGTGTGACCTCGAGAGCAACGCTCAGCTGGTTCGCGCGGTGGCAGCGGGGATCGCACTGGGGCTGGAAAACGGGGCCTCTCCTTTGTCCTTTGTCTGGCTTCGATCCCAACACTGTATCAAAGTGCTCCATCTTCAATCCACAGAAAATGCACATGATCCAGATTAAAAATATGTGCCATTACACCAGTAACGCCATTTGGGAGCCCTAGGCGTACAGTAAAAGTAAAAAATAAAACTTGGGTTATGCATTCGACTAAATGCCAGGACTCTATGGTATGAAGCCATGCATCTCTTGGTCTTGCAATAAGTGTCTCTGAGGCTTCTCAATCACTCACCAATTCATCATTATGACTGATTAATATGATGATGCTCATAGTTGTGGTGGTTGGTGTCCTATGTACAGCGTGTGGTGGGATCGGTGGCCCTGCTTTACACAAGCTGTCAGGTCTTCTGTGACTTTATGGTGTCACAATGGAATATTCATTGAACCCGGCTTTGCCTTAGCATGGTCCACGTGGAAACACTGCATCCTGACAGGATTAGTTTTTCTGTCAGTTAAGTAGTTAAACTGTCTCTATCAGGGACTCCTAACAATTTTGTGTTACTTTCTCTTGGTGTTTTAAGTTCTGCTTTTTATCAATAATCTTGTGTTATGAGTTACACTCAAATCCAGTCATTTTTATGGATGTACATGCGTGTGTGGACCGCAATCTGTTTATTCACATTTAAGGGATGCTATACAACACCTGGAGTAGGAGCTCCAAACCAACAGGTAGGCTGCTGATGGCTGTGTCTCTGAAGCTGCTACCAGGGAAAAGCACTTCTCCATATAGGAGGGAAACAAAAAAGTAGCAGTTGACATGAACAACTCAATGTTCAATCCCTCAAAAAAAAAGAAAGTATCTGTCTTCATGTCATCCCAAGCCACTGGCACCGCCTTTGTACTTCGGTACTTTTACTACACTGAAGACTAACAGGTGTCACCTCCTGCAGCAGGAAGCCACCATTTGAAGGAGAGAAAACAAGAGATACGAGAGAGACCAACCTGGAAAACCACCTCCCCAAGATGTGTCAATAAAATACATTAAGGTCAACCTACTCACCTGCAGGACTGTGGATCGCTCCCTGCTAAACAGCGATGTAATGCTGTAACAAAATAGTGCATCTTCCTCATCAACTGACCGTGAAACACAAAAGTACTCTTTTGTAATACACTTATAAATCAACAGTGGTTGCAAAATGAATGGTTAATGATTGATAACCTTTAATTCAATCAGGAGAGACTTGGATTCAATGTTTCAACAACATATATTGATATGCGCACAGAATGTGATGTGACATTTTTTGTCTCATTATGTGGCATTTTAGAACCCTATGCGATGTCATTGGGATTAGATGGAACTTAAGCAGAACGTAGTACAGGAATTTGTACTACTTCATTTACCATAAAACTACACCATCACCAGGAAGAGACCAGTGAATAGGTAAGACTGAACTGTGAGGAGATACAGACCTCTTGCAATACCTCACAGGCAGACTTAGTAGCCAGAGGTAGGACACTGGGTGCATGTGAAAGGGCACGTCACTCTGCTGCTCACCAATCTCGACTGGCACCTCACGGCTGCCAGAATTCCATTTCAAGTCACTCATCATCAATCGTTATGCTCCTTCTCAGCTACTCTGTTCTCAAAGGAACATCTTCTGGCATCACAATCCCTGCACTGAGGCAAATATAGTCTTTCTGGGAACATTTAACCAAATCACCTGCACCTTGTCTTGTTAAACAGATTTAGTACTTATTGCTTACCTCAGGCTATCCTACTCCACTGAAGCTCTAGTGTCGTCCCACAGTTGTAGGTAGCTTTCGATATTGCACCTTCCAAATTAATAATTGTGAAAGTAACCCCCGCAAAAAAAACAAACAACAAAAGACAACAAAAAACATTCACTATACAAAATGTGAAGATACAGTTTGAACAAATGAAGACAAAAAATGTTATGCAAATATATATTAATTTGGTCTATGTTTATAGTATGTAGGCCTATGTGGAATAGAAACACAAAGTAGATCTCTATGAAAATGCCCTATCTAGCTTGTTTCCTGTAGTGTATGTGTATAATGCAGCTGCAGCGTATTAAGTCATTTTTATGCACATTTATATGTTGCCGTGTGTGTGTATGTATAACAGACATCCATCATGGCATTTTTTTCTTCTGTGTTTGTTGGTGGGGTGATTTGAATAACAGCATGTGGGCTCTCAGTTGCACAAATAAACATTATCCATCCTTAAGTGCACCACCGTATGTGTTATATGGAAATGTTTAGTAGTAATTATACTCACTGTAGGGTACAGGGTTGTATTCAAATGTGCAAACTTTGTGAGGTTTTAATGGGTTTATTGAAGTATTGATTATGCTGGCAGCTGAGCATTGATAATCTATATTAAAGGAGAACTGCAGCCATGTTAAACCTGGGTGATACACAATACATATTTTCTGAAGTCTAAATTCTTGGTGTAGTTTGGGTTTGAACAGACCAGTGCTGGCTCATACAGGGCCATCAGCTAAAGGCACAAAGCAATTAAATCATGCCAACTGTGCTTTGCCACATACTTTGTCACATCCTCTCAGTTAATGGTAGCCATATTTCTTACCTGATCGGGTTGATTTATACTTTGCAACTTTGACCCATTTAAGATCTTGGTGAAAGCTTTAGATGGTCCACGACTGACAATCTCCTAATTATTATCCTGACAAATGCTTGTGTCTGTTTCTGACCCATGAGTGTTTAGTTACAGGGGACTGCAAAGTTGGTGAGAATATTTCACCTGTCTGATACGAATAAGTGAATATCTTTAGTGTTTGGATTTAAGCAGGGAGTCACAGCTAAATCACAAGTCATGGTACCAGATTTTCCAAAATATACTTATAATGTAAAAATGATTAATGAATATTATTATAAGTCTGCCCCCCATCAATGCTCAAATGGGTGCAAATGCATTTGCAATTTCAACAACATGGAATGGATGTTAAGTAAGTGAGTTATAAGTTAAGTCCTTAAAACTCATCCCAGCAGATTCCTTCTAGACAGGCTCCTCACCCCTCTATGTTGTTGAACTTGTTAAAGTTTTACATTTACTTTAACAATGAACATGATTCTACACCTTTGCCCTGTTTAGACCTGCTATTAACATCCATCCTGAGAGATACAATCACATCTGGTAATCAAATGTTACCTGAATGAATGTCTCCTTCAGTGCTGTACATGTCAGTCATTTTTGTTCACGAAGACCAAATGATGTTGTATTTTCCCAGTGTGAGATACAGATATATGTCAATGTGTTTTTGTGTGCGCCTGTATGTTGGCACTAGCAAGAGAAAGAGTGAATCAATACGCTGTGCACAGCTAGAATATGATTTTACCCATTTGAAAAAAATAGAAATCATAATTGTGGTGATATTGTCGTTTTGGCTTTGTTCATTTACATTTTTCATTTAGCTGACGCTATTATCCAAAGCGACTTACAATAAGTGCATTCAACCATGAGGGTATAAACCCAGAACAACAAGAATCGAGATAGTACAATTTCTTCAAAAAGCAAAACTACAAAGTGCTATAAGTAAGTGCCATTTAAGTGCTACTAAATTGTTTGTTTAAAATTTTATTCAAGGTATAGTTGGAAGAGGTGTGTTTTTAGTTTGAGGCGGAAGATGTCCGGATGTCAATGGGGAGCTCATTCCACCATTTAGGAGCCAGGACAGCAAACAGTCGTGTTTTTCGATGAGTGTTTAGCTCGCAGTGAGGGAGCAACAAGCCGATTGGCCGAGGCAGAGCGGAGTGAACGGGCTGGGGTGTAACGTTTGACCATGTCCTGGATGCAGACTGGACCCGATCCGTGCGCAGCACAGTACGCAAGTACTTATGTTTTGAAATGGATGCGGGCAGCCACCGGTAACCAGTGAAGGGAGCGGAGGAGCGGAGTAGTGTGAGTGAATTTAGGAAGGTTAAAAACCAGTCGAGCTGCTGCATTCTGAATGAGCTTCAGAGGTTGGATGGCACTAGCAGGTAGACCTGCCAGGAGGGAGTTACAATAGTCTAGGAGTGAGATGACCAGGGCCTGAACTAGAACCTGCACCGCCTTCTGAGTGAGAAGGTGGCGTATTCTCCTGATGTTGTACAGCATGAATCTACAGGAACGTGTTGTTACAGTAATGTTGGCAGTAAGGGAGAGTTGACTGTCAAGTGTCACACCCAGGTTCCTAGCAGTCTGAGTGGGGGTTAAGACAGAGTTGTCAAAGTTAATAGTCAGGTCGTGGGTGGGAGAGTCTTTCCCTGGAAGGAAAAGTAGTTCAGTCTTATCAAGGTTCATTTTCAGGTGGTGTGCGGAAATCCACTTAGAGATTAGTGCTGTTACCTGTGTTTCAGATTGGGGAAAAGAGAGGATTAGTTTGGTGTCATCAGCATAGCTGTGGTAGTAAAAGCCATGTGAGTGAATGACGGAGCCGAGAGAGTTGGTGTACACAGAGAAGAGGAGGGGACCCAGGACGGAACCTTGAGGGACCCCAGTAGTGAGAGGACAAGGTTCAGACACAGATCCTCTCCAAGTTACCCGATAAGTGCGGTCGTTGAGGTAGGATGAGAGCAGGGAGAGAGCAGAGCCTGAGACACCCAGGTCCTGAAGGGTGGAGATAAGGATCTGGTGGTTCACTGTGTCAAATGCAGCAGAGAGGTCTAGAAAGATAAGGACAGAGGAGAGAGAGGCTGCTCTAGCAGTGTGGAGTTGCTCAGAGACAGCAAGGAGGGCAGTCTCAGTTGAGTGGCCTGCCTTGAAACCAGACTGGTGAGGGTCCAGAAGGTCCAATAGCAATCTAGCAGAGAAGCTTAATAAAGAATATACTTTGCCTAAATCCAAGTAGTCCAGTGGTATGAAACCCCAGAAGTCCAATGCACACTGTTAATGGTAAGTTAAACTGGACACTGTTCATATGTGGCCAAGACCACTTCCGAATGTGGTCGGAGTGATGGGATTTAAGATGCTTTGAGGATGCATTTGAGTTCGCTCACACCTAGAACTGTGTGCTTGTAATTAGATCACTGAGGACAGATGTTAATCCCAGCACTGAACAGGGTCATGATCACTTAGATTCTGCACTGCTGGCTCGACTTGTAAATACATGTAAATGTAGTAAGATCACTGAAATCTGATTTTTTATCTGATTTTTATTACAGAAAAGCTGGCTACATGACACATTTCAGTTATGGAGATGAAGTTTAGAATACTTTTTTGCACAAATGTGTTCTTCATAATTTTCTGAAAATATACTTGAATTGCTTTGATATTGTCGCACACACTATGTTTAAAAGAAAGCAGCAACAGGCCTATTTGACTAACAGAGTATTTTACAGATAACACTTGGCACACTGGACAAACTCCTGCAGAAGGTTTCTCAACACTGTTCTCTATGGTATGAGGGCAAATCCTGGGCCTCAGGAGGGAGAGGAGTGAAATGAAGTTCTTCCTGTGGACTTACAGAATTGTTTACCCATGACTGGAGCCAACTGGCACAACCCTGAGTCGTCTCACTCTGACTGAAGCAATGGGAGTCAAGCATCATTTATGCCCAAGCCACACAATTTAAAAATGAATTGTCTTGTTTCACATCTAGTCCAGCATGCAGCTTTGTTGAGGAGCCCTCCTCCACATAATAACACCAACAAATATATTGGCGATCTAGGATACATTCTGCTGTATCGTGTAGCACTCACATGGTGTATTTCAACAGGAAGACCCAAAATAAAAATGGTAAGTTAAACTGTACAAAGAAATCTGTGTCATTTTGACCCCAACATGGAAATCCCAGGAAATTATTGCAAACTAGAAGAGTGCTCTGGGAGCACACACCTTCATCAAGGCTACTGGCCTATCTCACCATGTCAAAGCAGTGCTTCCCATTCATGTTCTAGACTGTGGCAGCTGAAAACATTATAGTTTGTCTTAACACAGTTTCATAACGAACCAAAAATGTTTGAATCTCTCAGAATAACATCTCTAACTTGGTGTTTTGCTCCATTGCTGCAATGTACAGCAGTGTACAGCGCTATTTGCCATATGCTCGCTCACATGCTATCCTCCATGACGTTTTTACCATCCATGCAGACAGCCAGACCTCACAGCTCCAGTTGCAGATGTGTGCATACCCACAAGTAGCATGCAATGCAGTTCTCTCTCTAATGCAAGAATTTATCAATCCGTTCAGTAAATTTTTCATAATCCTGCTAATTTACAGACACATGGGCAAACAAAATGAAAACATAACCTACTTGACAGAGGGAATTGCTTCATCAGTTTAACTATGGGATAGATCTTCAACTTTGATTTAACATACAATAATCCTCATTGTTTACTTGAGTCTTGCAGTTTTGCAAGGCCAGAACTTTTAAAATTATAGTAAAATGAAGAGTGAACTTTTAGCCTTTTATTTAATAGCATAAAGCCCAATAAGGGTACTTGAACTCCCATGGCTGATTCCTGCAAGTGGTGTCATAAATTACCTTCCCCCTAATCCAATATGAACATACAGGCATTGTAAATTGTAAAAAAAAAATATATATATTTCTAGATTCCATGTGACACGAATCATTAGGGCACATATCCTTTACCAATACATTTCTAAAAATCCTTTTGGAAACAACAGACAAAATAAGCTCATCACTGCAGAACCTGCCAGGGGAGAGTCATGTTTTTACTTTTCTTCAGTACTTAAGTGTTTCAGTTGCTGTTGTCTGTGCACCCTTAAGTGCATTGCAAACAAGAACTGCTAATAGCTGATTCAGCAACATTCTTAAGTCAGATCCTGTTCTTTCAGTGACAGAATGTATCACACAGTCTGACATAATGGAGAGACCATAAATATATGTATTATTATAATGCATGAGAAGGCTGATGGGGGGCCATAACTTTAACAAACAAAAAGCATCACTGATAAGACTGACAGCCTCATCTGCACTGTGCATTATGTTGGATAAATGCTGCGGAGAGGAAACTAATGTGACTTTGTCTGGGATCCACACCTGTTCGTGTGCACATTATCTTGTGTTTGTGTGTCTGTGTGCGCGCACACATGCTCTTGCGTTGAGCAAATGCATTTCCCTCAAAGTCACCCCTGTTAATGTGTGAGCTGCTGATGTGTGTAATTCTACTCGACACACATTCCCACGCGTCACTTCCTTGGTGGCACAATTTGTTCGTTCACTGTCAGCTCACATGCAATCAAATCCCCTTTTCTGCCATGAAGTGTGTCATCTTAATCTCTCTCTCTTCCCTCTCGCCGTCTCTTTCACACTCCCTCTTACTTGCACAGAAACTTGCACTCACCCTGAAGGACATGAATCCCTCCACACTAGCACAACTGCACTGAGTTATGTGAGACAGGTGTGAGTTATGACACCTTCAATTATGTATATTTTGGATCCAGAAATGTGTGTGTGTGTGTGTGTGTTTATGCATTGCGTGCGCGCGAGCAGCAATGCATAAATCAGGCTTTCTTGGGAACACAGATTTTCAATTTCAAATTGTTTCCTGGAAGGCTTTTTAAAGGAAGACAGCTTATCAGCAATGTGGGGAAGTCCCTGGCCAGATCTCTGATGAACATGCTGTTGTTCTCTTGCCTTAATTTACTGCTTGTGGAGCTTTTCAGCTTCATTAAAACAGCTTTGCTGGGGCTCAGTCGCCATGATTTGCATCATACAATCACTCACCCACTTTTTTCTGTTTTGCAAAAAACTTGTAATATAAGGACAATGTTTAAGTCTTTTCTGCCTTTGTCTCAGTGGAAAATGCTTAGCAGAGCAGCATCTACATCTGTTAAAGATGTCACAGTCCTCTGCCACTGGGAGCTAGCCAGCAGCTATCCATTACTTTGAGGGGAGGTGTTATGGTCTGTGTCTCACCCTAGGGCCAGGATTTAGAACCACTTATTTTAAATTAGGATTAAGATGGTGAAATATTCCATCTTTTCAAATCAGACTCCAAAGACCATGTTTTTTCCATAACCTAAAGCAAGTGACTGGAGTTACCAAAACAAAACTGATGCATGACTATGAGCCCTCCCTCACATTTTGTGCAAAGTGGCATTAAGTGTGATGCCCTTGTTATTTTAAGTGAGACAGCTTTGGGGTTATTTTCATACAGCACCCGAAATTATTTAAATGGCAAATGCATTGGTTAATTACATATGACACCCAAATCCTACTCATGATTAAGAGACTAAGTACCCTTTGAACCATTTGTCAAATTGGCTACACCTTAAATGTACTGTTGACTTGTGTTGACAGTCAGTTTAAAATGGGACAACAGTCCTGTCAAAGTCTAGATATTTAGTTTTGCTGACAGTCATCCACTTTGTACTGCTATCTATTCACACGCTATATATCATCTGACTTCCTCCTTTGCTCCCATAGTTACCAAGGCCACCAGTGGGCTTTGTTGCCGGAACGTAAACATGTTGGTTTGGGTTAGAGTGGCACATTTAGCAAGGTATAAAGATCCCAGGTTATATATCCTGGTTTTAAAGGGCTGCTCTTTTCTGCTTGACAAGCCCCACACTTTGTCACTGGGACATGGTCAAACCTATGAACCTAATCACTGTTAGGAAGTGATGCTGTATAATATGACTGCTGCAGAAACAATTTGGATTTTTTCCAGTAGAAGGACAGTATGAAATGATTTCTTGTGCTGATAATACTCAAATGTGTGCTTCTTCTGCGAATTGCAGATCAATAATCTACATATTTTGGGGTAATGGTTCCACTGTAGCTGTGTCTGTGGATCCGTATATATTACATCTTACTTAAAAATCCTTATGCTTCCAGAGGAAAACAAATTGTTTTCTCATTCCCATACAAGCTGTCCTCTTGGAACGCTTGCATCTCTTTTGATGCAACAGTCTCAGTTGATGAGTGTGTGAGCGAGCATCTGCGCTTTGACAGTCAAAAAGCAACTTGGAGTAAAGAGAGGCATCAAGTTCCAAGGCTTTCAGCCCCAAAGAATGAACCAGCTGTCTTTGTTTAGGATGCAATGTGGCCTTTTTTTGATTTTATGATACATTTCTGCTTTATTACATTTCATATAATGAAATCTTATTCACAAAATGAAAACAGACAGCGTGAAAATACATGGCTGCAACCGCATAGATGATTTGATTTTTATGTAGCTTGCAGGAGCTGAACCTAAGCGATGCACAAAATCTTTTTCTCCTCTTCTACTGTTGAACTGTGTATTGTGGTCATTCAGTCGTCTGCTTTTTTCTGCCTCCCTCGCATTTTCTCTGTCCACCCACCTAAACCTGTAAACTGCATTTATGTGCTCAAAGACGTTTTCTTTTCCTTCAATTAGCTCTGATTCTGATTATCTTGTTTCTCACTCTTTCTTCTTTAATGTTTTCTCTGTACATCTCTTTCTTATGTCTCCTTGGCTCATTTACCATTCGACACACACATACTGTACACACACATAAAAAAGGAGATTGGCTGTTAATGGACATTGAGCAGACAACTTCTTCAACTGCAAGTAAAGCACCTCGAGCACATGACTTGCACATACACACACACTGTATGTGTGCAACACTATTAGCAAAATGCAAACTCCTCACACTCATGGATGGCTGATCATACACACACACACACACACACAAAGTCATACGTACACAATAGAGAGTGAACCAGGCAATGCTGGGAAGGCTGCTGGATGAACCAATTAGCCGGGCTGAAATCAAGCCAACAGGAAGTAATTTCCTTCTCTCACCTCTCTCTACCACTCTCATCTTTTGTTCCTTCAGCAGATCGGTCATTGTTGGCCAAGATAGCGCTGGATGCTGTCAAGGTAAGGCGAAAAGAGATGGAGGGGTGGTAAGTGGAGACAAAAGGAGAAGCAAGCAGTAGGGATGGAATTAAACAATTGGCGAAATATAGGAAGGAGAAACAAGTGGAGTGTGTGTGAAATGAAGCTGGGGGGATGAGAGAGGACAGATGGAGGGATGGAGACACTGAACAGTGATGGCCGTGGCTGGCACTGACTACTTCCAGCTGCTGAACTGAGAGAGAAGAGGAAGAGAGACATAGGACAAGCAAAGAGAAACGGAGAGGCAGTAAGAGTGAGGGGAATGCCAATGTTAGGCCATACAATCCAGGTAATGAGGCATTCAGACTTGCTGGAGAGACACGGCTGAGAGACTCTTCAACTGCAGCTGCTGGAGAAAGAGAGAGACAGAGAAAGGGGAATTAAAAGGTGCTGCACATCATGTCACTGTTACCTTGTTTGATGGGCGGCTCATCAGGAGGAGATGGAGAGAGGAAACGAGGAGGACGCTGATGGGGTAAAGCAGGGTGACAAGGAGAGAGCGACATTCAGATGGTTAAAAGGCAGCAGACAAGTATCTGAGATGGGTCCACCTTTGCAGTGTGAGTGAGTACAGTTGTTTCACTGGCTTCTCAGTCTGCAGATTCCTGGTGAATATGCAGTGACGCAGCACAGTCACCATGCATTGATGCAGCTCGGCAGAGCAGCTTGGAGTTCAAAGTACAGGAAATGGTTCGTAACGTGACACAAGTCATACAGCAACTTTTGCTAATTAGTGTCATGACTGCTTATTGTTACACATCTGATAAACAGAATACGTCTTCAGTAATCTGACTGACAGTGATCTGTGGTGAAAAGGTGAATCGTTTAGTGAAGTCAAGTACAGTAAAATCAGTCACATCTTTTCCACGTTGTGTCTGTGGTTGCCATGGTCACACCATGAGCTGTGAGACAAGATGGACTCAGATAACTGTCTAGCAATGACTATGGATCCTGACATGGAAAATAAAAGCAGATGCTATCTGCACCAAAATTTCTGTATCAACAATACTACTTGCACCTGGGATTAATAGCTAATGTGTCTATTTAGAAAATACTTTCTGACAACGGACAAAATTCTATTTAAGTGGTTTTGTTGCTAAATCCTAACCACAATGCAGCTGAAAATGAAATTATAAGTCTAAAAACAAGTCAACATCAACTTTTTATTTCACACAGAGGTTGAACTTTCGTCTCCTGGGTGAAAATCCTGTATTTGACCCATTCATCCACCACTCTCTCCTCTCTAAGACTCTGTCTCTCTTCATACGACCTCTCTCGACTTCCTAAAGCATTTGTGCTTAAAAGATTTTTGGTGGAATCACACCAGGTGAAGGTGAAAAAAACAGGCACTTACAGAGTTATTTGGTTTTCCACATGGGTTTAAATGGCTGTTGTGTAGCTATTCTCACATTGGTGCAAACTGACGCTGGAAAATGCCATAGCCTGTTTACATCTTGTGTTTGTCTGGCACATTTGATATCTGTTATGGGAATTAATAAAAAAGGTCAACTGTGTAAGTACTTTACCTCTAAAAACAATGTGGATCTGTGATTGGTCGTTGAGGTACAGTTACAATTCATCCATGGTCGTGTCTGGCTGATTGGTTGACTGAGTGACAGAGTCAGTCCAGAGAGCCATAGCCATAACAATCTGTCTTAGAGCACATTAGTGTTTCTCCTCAAGGGTAATGAGTTAAAGTTTAGTCAAACATTTTGCTCAATGTGTTGCTTCAAAGTAAAAAGAATTTTGTACAGGCCTAAAACTGAGGTCTGAACATAGTCCCTACCCACATCATATAGCTATCTTATAAATTCTGTATGCCTTATGAAACTTCACTCAGGACTTACAGGTTATATTGCAATACTTGAAATCTCTAGATGCAGTCAACTTTGATATAAACTCATTATACACATAAAAATGTCATTTTTGGGTTGACATCACTAATTACTACATGATGTTTGCCTGTCCTCCTGCTACTCTCTGCTTTATGAGATGGCATCACAGCAGACTACACATCATCAAGATCATGTTCAATGCCTTTTTTTTTTTTAATCACAATTGTTCAGATTTTAGTGAAGCACAGAGACAGAAATGACTTTAAGTGGACATATAGAGTTAAAAAAAGAAATCCAAGAAGACAAATGAGAGTCAGAATCAATTGGCTTTGAAATTCTGCAGTGGTGCCTGTCATTGTTAAAAAATGAAACCATGCACCAAATCCTGTAACAATGAGACAATGGCTGCACATGTTCCAAAAGGCTGTACCCCTGAGTCTTTGTATAAACAGCACCACGATGGTTAGAGATAAGAGTTAAATGAGCTGGGATCACTTTGTAAAATAACTTTTTGAGGCTTAGCTGTGGTTCAATTTAGATTGGCCATATTGGAGTCAAGTTACAATCTGCTCTGATGTTTAATTTAGGCAGATGAAGATAAATGAGGTATGTTCTTGCTAAGATAGTGAGGTATACCCTGTAGAGCTTAAGGCCCCACAACACTGCCTACATCCTTGGTTTTCAAGTGAAAACAGCCACTCACAATTCAATTAGACGATAAGTAAGTGAAAGTCTCAGAACAGTGCTCTGTTCTATAAATATTGTCTGTTTGCATGCATTGCCCACTTGTGGTGGTAGCAGGCTGTTTACTATGGAAGGCAGGTTTACAACTAAACAGCCTTAACGTTGTTTCTGTCATGTTCATGGGTTTGACCATGTCCTAGTGACAAAGTGTCAGGCTTGTCAAGCAGAAAAGAGCAGCCCTTTACAACCAGGATATATAACCTGGGATCTTTGATGGATGACAAGTTATACCTAGCTAAATGTGCCACTCTTTTGAGTGGGTGTGCTGGTGAGACTGGTGACTGGAGCAGATATTTAGAAATTAGCAGTATAGCTGTAAGAAACCAAGTTTCTGTACAGTCATTGCGGCTTTGCTTGGTTGTGTGGAACAGTCACCACACACCACAGCCTCTTGGATTTCCTTAATGTTTTGGACTTGTCTATTTTAACCCAAATCATGATCTTTTCCTTAATCTAACTCATTTTGGTACCTAACCCAAAAGTCTGACTGAAAACTGATAATAATAGAAGAAAGTATAGAGAACAAGCTATAGTCTAAAAGTAAATCAATATTATTTTGTGATTTCACATCAGATTTGAACCTCAGTTTCTTCCGTGAAAGTCTAGTACCTAATCCATGTGTCATTTGTCCTTGGCCTTTCTTCTAGAGACCACTCTGAAAAAAACTTCACATATGGAAAAATTGAACTGCCACAGGTTGAGCCCAGTGGTTTATTAAACCCCTGATGGTACTAAACCAAGGTGCTTTGTGACCCTTTGGTGTTCCACAGTCATGGGTGTAACTGTGTTTTGCTGAACCCCAGCTCTGCATCCAGGGGGTTAATAATCTTTCAAAGTACCGAAAAAGGTCAAGGATGCAAGATCATCTTATTTTGTTCTCCCATATTTCAAGGGTCCCCTTTAATGTAATTGCTTCTGTCATCAGGCCCACTGAAGCCAACAGACAAAGAAGCCTGCCATACTGAAAAATGTGAGCAGCCTGGATGATTTAGTAAAGGAAGTGTAGAATATCAAGCAGCATATTTCCCTGCTGTTCCTGTCCTCAGTGTCCTCCCAACACTTCACATGTCATTACTCTTTTGCCAAGAGAGGAAACTATTTTTCACATGAAAGTTTCTTCTTCATATTCCTATTGTGTCAGGTTTTCATAAAAAGTGATGCTGGGTTCAAACATTTCATTGGTTGTTAATGCATCATCTACTGGACCTTGTTCAGTCTCTTTTAAACCTACTTTGACCCTGACTCATTTATATTTTATGCTTTAGATCATTTCATTTTTCCAATTCTTGAGTGAAAAAAACAACCTTTTATTCAAGGTTGAAAAGTGAGTGTTGTCTATGCTGCTATGAACACAGCATTTTTTTATTTATTTTACAAAACTCTTAAAGACCACTGTTGTACCTGTGGTTCACTTCATTTGCTCAGATCAGAGAGGACTAAATTTGGACTGGATTTATTTCCCTGGAGGAGGTGGGGAGTGATTTTAATCCTGTGCGGAACTTTTCACCCCCAACCAAAGTAATATATCCAGCTGACTTTGTGCCATTTAAATCCCTTCCAGAGCAATATCCTTGTTTTTTTCAATTGGATCTGAGTTTTTTTGACAGATGCTGCTCATCCTTCAATTTATTTATTTCATAATCTTTTTGAATTTCCTGTTATTTATCTGATCATCAAGATTTTTTTAACAAACGTCTGCTATCACAAAACCCTGTGAATGCTCTGCTCTGTTTTCACCTCACCAAAGTTCATAATACATAGCCCTGTTGTTATATACATATCCTGGAAACAGATGCTGCCATTTCAATCTTCAATCATGAAGTTTCACACATTTTGTATAGCATTAACTAATTAAAACTAAACTTACCAGAAATAAAATTGCACTTGAACTTACAGTAGTGTGATAAGAATGACCTACCTGGGGATGCTTCAGCTCAGGAGCGAGAGCGGGTCATTCACTAACAAGAAAAGCCATGGCTCCATCTCGTTTAATCTACCTGCTGAAGAGTGTTATAGAGCAAGACACTGAACCCCTAATTGCACATGGTGAGTGCAGTGTGAGTGATGGTAGTGCTGCACATAGATGTACTCTATGAATGTG
This sequence comes from Verasper variegatus, assembly GCA_026259375.1. Lineage (NCBI taxonomy): Eukaryota > Metazoa > Chordata > Actinopteri > Pleuronectiformes > Pleuronectidae > Verasper > Verasper variegatus. The sequence continues at coordinate 22,531,652 of CM048043.1, read as the reverse complement.
TTTGTGTGTGTGAATTGGTGAATGGCAAAACTAAATGACTGGAGACACACTATATAAATACAAATCACTTACCATTTACTTAAAATGGCAGAAGCAGTCTAAGAAAAAAAGATAAGAACTTTGACTTGATGTTTCGATATTTTGATATTCTGTCCACTAACATGGAGAAGGCATCATTTATGATTTGTAGTGGTGTCCAATTGTTTGGAGTTATCATATATATATATATATATATATATATATATATATATATATATATATATATATATATATATATATAGTGCACTTATTGTTTTCCATAATGAATCATGAAAAAAAGTGAACAACCAATGGTCACTAACAGTGCAATATCTACCATCATGCATTGCGCTCGCGGTGGAAAGACGAGAGGACAAAGGGCAGCAGGAATAGCTGTCATACTAATGTAAACACAAGCAGAGCAGCGCATCACAGCACAAACTGCAGAAATAGGTTTATTTCTAAATTCAAAGGTTGGTGTAAACTGAACATTTCAAATTTACCACTGGCCAATGTTGTTGTTGTTGATGTCATAATCCTGCGACAAGGAAAAAGGTAGTTATCACTATATAGTGAAGTAAGGAATAGTGAGTGAGTGATTTCTGAGACAGCCTATGTTTGGTTTACACCAGTTTATTTTCACAACTGCTTTCATGAAGGCAAATGAACAGGTTAAGTGCCCATTTTCTGGTATTGGTTTCTTCTATGGACTTTATCAGTAACTGGAATCAAATTTATGATGAAATTGGCCCCATTTAGGCATTTCTTTTACTTTAGCTAACAAGTTGTTTTGTATGTTGCACCATCACTCTTGAGCACCAAGGTATCTAAAACTAGCAACCTGCACAGACCTTTAAGCATTCGGCCGCACAAACACTCATTCAGGAAGAAAAAAAAAAATCTTCAAACATCTGCAGTGTTATTCAAGCCAGGGCTATTCATCACACTTTGCCTGGATGTTGATCTTTTCAAAAGCTCATTGATCACTGTGTTTAATCATGGTAATTGGAAACTGGCAGCTGCTGGGTCCGACCTCATGTGAAGGCTGCAGCTTCACTCAAGGAAAAATGTGCTAAATTGTGGCAGGTGTTCCAGCAGCCATTCATTTGCTACTGCATTTTGCACCATGCAAAACAGTTAAGTCACTTAACCTTAAAATTTGAAATTACAGGTGATGATCGATGCTTCGTCTGTCATCATGCCACTCTGTGCAGCTCTTAGCATATTAAATAGCTGTGACTCAGATCAACTTGTTGAAATGTACATGCAGGGTAAATATTTTTCTCCATAAGAAATAATAGAGTAGAGTTGTAAAGTAGTAGTGCAAAATGTGTTAGGACAAATACAAAAACAGGGACATATTGAGCCAAACAGGCATGGGTATGAATCAGCACATCATGGATTTGATAAACCAATATTTTATTATTCACTGCTGCTGTGCAATCAGTCATAGATCTTCATCAGGATCAAAACCTTCACAAAAACATCATATAATATTTTGTAATTCAACTAAATGAAAATAATTAGCAGGTGCTCAGTATTGAATGCCAATGAGGCACATGTACAGGAATGGTGATTCATGTTAGTTGCCCTAATACATAAATACATTTCATCAAAACAAAATCATATTTAATTGTGTTTCTTGAAAAAAACAGGACATTTTGTCCTCAAACTTTCCTCTGATGCATTTAATTAGGACAAGCAGTTCTATTCACAACTAGTAGATGAAAATATTAACAAGCTCTGACAGTACAGGATCCTGGGCACTGTTGGCTCTCTCTGACTGGTGGGCCAACGCTGCTCACACAGCTCATATTTACATATATTTCAAATATGTGCTTGTCTATATGACTTTCACCATCTCTCACCAACACAAAAAACCTGTGGTATGACTCAACATCATACTCAACTACACACATTGTATTTGCTAAGGATGAACTACAATGGTTGGCCTAACTGGTTTGAATGGCAATTTTATGTGAAGGCCATGCACCACTCAGGTGTCTAACCACCATGTCCTAAACATCTGGTTCCACTAGGTTTACAAGGAACCATCATGTACATATGATAATAAATCATGTCCCTTGACCTGACTAACAAAATAGAGAACATAGTGTCAATATGAATATTTGTGGGTGATGGTCATCAGTGGTGGAAACCCTTCTGTTGAGATGAGCAATTGAAAGAAGAAGGCTCAAAGCACTTCCCTCTTTACCTCCACCAACCCTCTCAAACCAGCCCTCTACACACCTGTTTCCATTCTATTATCATTTTGAATGTTCTACAAATAAACAAAGTTGATTCTAGCGTAACTGTAGTTGACGAGTAACAAGTTTCCAACAGATAACAGAAACAGACTTTGTGAATTGAACTGCAACTTCATGGCCAGTGTTTTCAGAAGTTGTAAAAGTGTAGTTTGGCAACTGGACTTGCTTGTGTTTCTTTTAAGAAATACAAGCAAGTCCAGTTGCCGACATACACTTGTTCAACTCCTGAAGATACCATGACCTGGATAACTGAGAATCTTCACAGACAGATTCATTTCCAGTGGTGATTTGGCTTATTTTTCATTCATGTCAAGTTCACCACCCAGGGGTCTGGTACTAATCCCCATACCACCAGCCTGAAATAAAAATTGACAAACACTGCCTGCTGCTGCGGTGATATAATTTATAGCTTCGTGTATGAAGTTCATTCATGTGAAAAATAAGCAAAACAGAACACACAATGGTGGTGACCACCACAGGTTCACATAATAGTTGAGCCTGTCAGCGGTACTGGCTGCCTTTTTCCTCTCAGTCACTCAGACTCAACATGGTGTGGAATACAAACCTCTTTCCATGGTCAGGTTCCAGCACAGTAGTGTCCAAACACTGCAGGAGTTCAGATTTTCATTTGGTTTCAATGTTGCAGTGTATCTTCTGTAAATCGTCAGTCTCCAAGACTACATGAATAGAACTAGATGTTCTAATGGGGTATAACTGTACCTTAAATCACAGTTTAAGTAATAAAGTATTACCGGTTCCATACATAGATCTGATCTGATCTTCACAGACTTCAACTGGTGTGGTTGAAAGGAGAGAAACTGGCGAAGGTGAAAATAAAGTTATTTTTTCCCTTCCTCTGCATGGTGGTGCATGACACAAATGACATAATTCCTGGCATTGTTTCAGCTGCTCACACACATTCCAATTGGTTTGATTTGGCACAAGGTGCGTCTACCAAAACATGGATTGAGCTGAAAGAAAGAGTCTGTGAACAGGCCTGTCTCTACAGACCTCTCTTAGACCCCTCATTAATGTCATAATGAGGGAGCATTGCGACTCCTAGATGGCTCCTGGAGGGAGATTACAGAGACTATGGGTAACGATGAGGCATTCTGCAGGAAACTGTAGCGAAAAAAAAACAACCTCAGTCTGGTTTGTCAAGGCAAAGTGCGAACAAGCCTGAAGCAAGTGCTTCTACAGGAAACAAGCAGCTGCCAAAACTGTTGTTTGTACATCTTCTTTGGGTTTCCCAGCAGTGTTGTATGTTTGTCTGCGGTGACACCGGAGAAGACTGAGCAGAGTCACTTGTGCCTCAAGCTCAAGCTGTCAACGTGACCATTGATTGATGGGGCCATTAGATCAATACTTCTACTCCTACTACTTCAACAACAACAACAACTACTCCTACAGTCACTTCCTAGAACTGCATCTCTTGGTATGCACCAACCTTTCAATGTATTTATGCTCTGACTGCAGGCAGGTGTCCACACTCGGGACAGGACCACTCAGTGAGCTTGTGGTGTTGGAGCACGTCAGCATCATGCAGGTGACATCTGGATGGCTTGGTTGACAAACAGAGGCAAGAGTAGGCCAGCTGGGCAATGACACACCACTGCTCCCAATTAACCTTGTCCTATCTGTCTACCCCTCTGTGGAGAGATGTGTGCTGGACCACACAAAGGATTATGTTTGGCTTAAACCAGGACAGCACACGGACATGCCTAGCTTGATTTATATTTTCTTAATAGTCAGGTGCCAGAACACTGAGCATTGCTGTGGTTCCAATGTAAGTGTTAGTAAAATGTTGAGCTGTTTGAGTTTGAGAAAGCAAGGGAATATCTTCAACTGGATATATATCCCAGAGCATACAGTATGTACATGCACATTAGAGCACCTGGAGCCAATTAATTGATATTCAGTTTATTTCTAAACATAAACTACACTGTTTCATTATCATTTCAAACATATCAAACTGGCATTATCAACTGACAAAAATAATTATTGTTATAAAAATAACAATAATTAAATAATCACACTTTTTTGGAACAAGCTTAGAGTTGGTTGAGTCCAACCCTTCAACCTTCAATGGATTGACTGACAGGCAGGGAGGCGAGGGGGCAGAGGTCTTTCTCACCATGTTGAAATTCAAGTCAAATGTTAAGAGGAAAGTGACTAATTTAAGCTTTATTTTAGTTTTAGTCTTTGTCAGACTTTGGATGGAATGATTCTTAACTATGAAGGCATGTTGTTCTGTGCAATGATCCTCTCATCAGCGTCTCTGTGCTTTCAGTACAATGATCATTCTCTCATTTTCTCATACAGGATCAATGTGAGGTGCAAGTTTACTGTGAGGGCTGGTTTATAATATAGAGATCCTTTTTAGTCTTGAGAAGCAAAAATGAATGATCATCACTAAGTAATTCTTATTTAATAATAATATTTTAATTAATATTGTCCTTGATCTGAGAAAATGTAGTTTCAAATGATCTGCTTTTGTTTGTTTTGACTGATCATCCCTGAGGCAACATCTAGAGCATCCTGTGTGTTTTCACTCTGCATGGAGACTTTTTGTACTATGTTGCAATTAGACTGTTAAGATGCTTTGTGGGTATTGAGTATATCAACCCTCAGGTTTAACGTTGTTTGTCCAGGTTTGATTATATGAATCATATTTTGATGGGCTGTACAACTATTTCATTTATGTAAATTCTTTGGCCTTGTTTGACCTTGAAGATGCTACATAGCCTTCAATCTACCAGCATTTCAGGCTACATAATGATTTCACAAATAAAGCTGCAGACAAGAAACAGCCATTCTATAACAATCGTTTTCCTGTTCTAACCTTGCTGTTGATACATTTTTGGTTTTCATAGCAGTCTAACTAATCAAGACAAGTGCAAGTGGCTGCTCCTAAAAAGAGGGTAAGTTGTGTATTGTTTTGGGCCTATATTTGTTTCTGGGGGAGACCCCCTGAACTTTAATTAATACAGTATATTTCCATGATCACTCCCGCTCTTAAACATTATCGGGCACCCATGCTTCCTAGTTGCAGTATTGTTTGTATAATAATTGGTCTCTGTGCTCTTTGGGCTGCTGGAAATTAGCTTTTTAGCAGAGGGAGGGAAATGTGTCCCCCAGCACTTTCCCCCCAGTGGAATCACATTATGAAGCGATCTCTTAATGGCCAGTATGAACATGAGGAATGAGCACAGGAAGCAAAAAATGCTTTCAGTGTACATATGTGCCACTGACCACTTCTGTTTCATTATGAACATTTTAGCATGCTGATGTTAGCATTTAACCACACAATGCTGCTGGCATTGTCTTGTTAGATAATGCTTGGCATGAGGGCGTCTCCACAGTATGAGAGACCTTGTAACAATACTTTCCTTTAAAATGATGGCAGCAATACAGTAGACAGAACAAGCAAGAACAAGTCCCTTACATTTATCGATCAGTCAAGGGAAGCATAAAGTAAACAAGAACACATCGGAAGCGAACACAATAAAAAAAACTAAAACAATCCATACTGAAACAATGCATCATGTCACACAATTCATCAAGTCTGTGTCTGTATTGAGAGAACATAGTATTTATTGGTGACCTGTTTTGAAAGGATGAACATGTTCATTGTATCTTTTATACCAAGACGGCAATTGTTATGTTACTGATGATGGTTAAATAAAAAAAATACAGACAAAGTTTAATTGAGAGGATCTGTGGAAACAACTCAGAAATAGAGTGTTATCTCCTTTATGTTAAGATGCCCAGAAATGATGATGACAGTGTCAGGATTTAACTGAATACACAGCTGTCTGTGCAGTGCTTGCTCTGCAGACTCACGCTGAAAACAACTGTGCTTAAAGTGAAGTGTTACAAATATATGGCACCCATTTATTTCCCCCCGCTGAACAGTAGCGAATGTGCTTTTTAATGCCTATAACTCTATTGTGGCTGCAGTATTTTAGTATCCACATCAGAGAATGGGAATGAGTCATAGAAACATGACATCTCATTAGAAAGTTGGGCCTTTGTTCACAGTGGTACTGCACTGCTGTTTGTTTAGTACCTGCTGACTCACTGGAGAAATGAGTTTGGACTTTCTTACTCCCACATGCCTTCGATCCTTTCTGGGTTGTACAGCGTGTGAGGGTGGTGTTTGCTGAATTAAGTGTTTTTTAAAGGGTAAATATAATATCTGTAATAGATGCAGCTGCTGCAGGGAGGTGAAAGTTTGGTCGTGTAGAATTGCCATAAATTCAGAGAGCCAGTCAACTGAAGCAGCTTTTCCCAAACCCTGTTCCTCTCATTCTCAAAGACTCCAACGTTAAGAATCAGACTAATGAAGGCACAAGTGAACTTTTTAAAAAAACTTTGGAACTTCTAACCTTGGCTCATATTTCCATTTGTGGAAATATGTCCAGCTGTCCTTTTTTTTACTAACAGTTAGCTTTGGTGAGTAGCGATGGCCAAGGACACCACCATTCTCTTTTCTGAAAAGTTATTATACAGTCATGACGGCCTAAAGAGGGGTATTATGCCAACATCTGCAGTATTATTGTACATTAGCAATCAAAAGTAAAAAGTAATATTCACATTTCAACATGTTCTCCTAATTAAAATTATCTCAAATAAAATAATTTGATGCTTTCCCCCAATGGGATTATAAAATACCAAAGTTGACTTTAATCAGTGTGTATTTGTTTACAGCTAAAAGTGACAATTATATAGCACAAATTTAATTTCAAATTAAGTTGAAAGAAACCTAAATCTGATTTGGAATTATTACCATATTTTAAAATGTGATTGAAAGTCAGAATCACTGCTGAAACCTACAATTTCCCCTCCAAATAGTTTAGAACCTCTGGTGACCACAGGCAGTATAACCTGTATAGCACCGCCTGAACTCTGATACTGAACACTACCACATACAGCTGTTGTAGTAGGCTTTTGTGTGAGACATGGCATGAAGTCATATTCATATTACTCTTATAATTGAAAGTAATGTTTTTATTTGTAATGAACTGAAAAGCTTTGTAACAATATTGTCTATTCATAGTCAGCCATTATTTTACACCTAGTATTAATACTTCAGGGTAAAAAAACATTGAATGATCATCTTTTGTTTCCCACACTTTGTGCTGTGATGATCTGCTCCTATTTACATTTGTACAACAGGTCGGGCTGCTTCTGCTGCTGGTCTGTCCGCCATAAGCACAAGGCATGATGGTATGTATTGGTACTACTCCATTTCAAAAAGAATAAATTCACTTCCAGGAAATGGTGTGAATTTTTCCCCTTTTAGCGAAGGCGTTAGTACTTAACAGCAATACCTGGATTCCTATGGATGCTTTAGTAGATGTATTTAGATGTGTTGCTGTCCGGGTTACGGTGAAGGCAGTTGGACCCAGACGCAGAGTTTAAACAAAAGTATTTTAATGAAAAAGTACCGGAGATCAGGACGGGAGCTCAGGAGACACAGGATACAAAAAGCTCAGGACAGGACATAACCATGGTAAGACGCGAGACAGAGAGCACCACTAAATATGACAACGATCCGACAAGGACAAGGGGAAGCACAGAGGCTTAAATACACACAGGGAAGCCAGGGGCACAGGTGTAACACATAACTGGTGCAGACAATCACAGACAGGAAGTAAAGAAAGAAAACACACAAGGAACAGAGACTACAAAATAAAGCAGGAAACAGAATACTGTGTGAAAACATAAAACACAGGAACAACTAAAACAACCAGACAAACATACAGGGATGTATCAATAAACAGAAAACACTTCTTCAAAAAGAGGTGGACAAAATAAACACACTCAGAATACCAGACCATGACAGTTGCATTTAGAAAACCATATGCTTAGTTAATGAGTGTCACTCAGACCCGCTCAGCCCCTAGTTGCTCTCTTCTGGCCTTGCTATCTTAATAGTATCTCTAGTATTCTGCTGAAATTCTTTGGCTTTGTGCCTCACTGCATTTTCACTGCACGCTCCTCTCTGCTCACACATTGCTGAAACGCTGTATATCAGCCAGCCAGTTGCTGTCGTCACACACACTCAGGTAAAATACACTGCAGATCGGAACACACCAGCTTAGTAGAGTTTCAGCCTGGTGAGAAACCCTGTGAGTTGTTAAATGGAATTTTTCACTGTGAAACTCAGAAGTTTAGTCTCTCTGTTTGATTTCTGTGGCGGAGCTATTACACATAATGCATCTTTGTCAACATCTGTATGCATGAACTAGTTTCCTCCGACAGACAATTCTGCTCTTTGATTTGGAAATAAAACATTATCATTCCTTTGAGGGTATAACTCATGGGATTACTCTTCTTGAAACATAAGCTGGACGGCTCAGTGGGGCAGTGGTTAGCACTGTCGGCTCCCAGCAGGAGGGAGCCAGGGCCTTTCTGTGAGGAGTATGCATGTTCTCCATGTGTCTGTCTGGGTTTTCTTCATGTACTCTGGCTTCATGACACAGACATGTAGCTGAGGTTAACTATAGATGTTGTCTAAAGGTGTGAATGTGAGTGTGAATGGTTGCAGGAAGCAGGAAACAAGAGGGAGCAAAGTGACCTGATACAAAACCAGAAGTCAGTTTCAAAATAAAGCAGGAAACAAGACAACAAACATGAGGAATCACAAAAAGTCACCTTCACTCGAGGAGTAAAGAACTGATACACAAATAAAAAACAGAAGGAAATCAGAGTGAATGTCCATAAACTCATTAAGTTCAGCTCTTCAAATCCTTAACCGAGGCCCAACTATGACAGTATCTCTCTCACACTTTTGTCTCCTGAGCTGTATTTATTGATTCACACACTTCACCAACTCCACACCACTGTGCGTCTTATTGCTCGCACTAGTTCTGTCTCTCGCAATCTCCTTGGATGTACGTTTTGCCCTTCGTTGGTGCTTGTGTGTGTGTGTGTGTGTATGTGTCGGTCAGCAGCAGCCTCCTCTCAGTACAGCCGCTGCTGCATTTTAAGGAGAAGATGATTAGACAATGCAGCTTTTCCTATCAACTCACCTGTTACTGCTCCTGCTGAGCCAGCTCTGCACATTCTCTCCACCATAGCTCAGTGCCTGAACCAAGCCCACCTCCACAACATGTTGCTTACAATAATACTACAACTGAAACTAGCCTGCTAACCCACACACCCCAAATAATGTATTTTCTTAGAAACAATATTTTCCCACAAGATTAAGCAATTACCTTTTCATGAAAACAGTACAGCTCACAACATTTGATCTACTGAACATCACTATTTTCTATAACTTAAATACTATGCAGGCAAAATTGTCACAGTAGATGAGTGGTGTAGTAAAAGGTGCAGTGAGTGCACCAAGGGAATTCTATGTTTTGTTAATAATTACATAGTTTTTTGTATTTTTAATTTCTATTCTACAAAATATAGTAAAGTGTGTGTATGTATATATGTGTATGCACATATAATCAACAAACTTTTGTCTGTTACTTAAAACACACATTGTTCAGCTTGTTTAGCTCTTGACCTCAGACAGTACCATCTTTACAGCGCCACTGACTTCAACATGGAGTCCTCCATGTTCAAAGACCTGCACTGTGTGAACTGGACTGTATGAAGAACCACAGGCTCGTCGTGACCTCCCCTTTTCAGACACAGCAGCAGCTTTCAATTTGTAGTGCTGTTGACAGCAGTTATTTAGCCAAGTTTTAGAGAGGCCCAGAGAGGCTTCAGCTTTACACACTGAGATCGATCAGACACTCAGTGGAAGATGCAATCCTGCGCTGATTGATTACTGGTAATACAGATGAATGATCAGCCCTGGATTTGAGCGCTATTGACAGGCGGGTATGCCCAGATCAATAAATGATAGCTAAAAGCCCCAGGAGGAAAGTGCAGAGGATTGAGTTTGGTTGTCCTTTATTCCTGTTTTTGCTTTGAGCTTTGTGTGTTATTATTCCTCTTTGCTGTTATTTCCGTACATGTCTCTTTGAGTCTCTGAATTTCCTCTTTTCTGATTAAATTAAAGCAAGTTGAACATTTTCTTCACCCCATGGGTTTTGTTCTTTCTGAATTGTACAGTGCAGCTGATCACTATACTACGGTGGCCCTGAGAGCTCAACGCACTGCAACTTAAGAAAGCACATGCAAGTGGACAAAACACAAGTAAAGTAAGAAAACATCTTCATCAATATCACAACACAACACAACACATTACAGAAACGCGCAGCAAATAGAGAAAACGACAACGGGAGTGTTTCCAGAGGACAGCTAAAAGTGATGGACACTGCTGCCACAGGAGACACAAAAACGTCCAATACATCAAACAAATACGGTTCCACACAGGGGTCGGCAACCCGCGACTCTGGAGCCGCATGCAGCTCTTCAGCCCCTCTGCAGTGGCTCCCTGTACAGCGTTGTGCAGATTTTTCGCGAACGGTGAACTTAACGAATCAGTTTATATATGATTAACGTAAACGTAACTATGAATGTGAGTGAACGTCACGTTAATTTTTTTAATCATCATCGTATCAGGCCATCATGAAATACAAGGAGCGGGCGTGTGTGTGTGCTCCCAGACAGCGCACACACACACACTGGCCCCGGGGCTCCGCCCCCGCTCACTCGCTCGGAGAGACGCACAGTGAGATCAGAGCTCAGAAGAGGGGGCAAAATTGCTCTTTTGATAGTAAAGGTTTCCTACCCCTGCACAATATGGACAATACGTTGCCTCACGAACAGGGGCTTGCTTGTTAGTGTTGTTTATTCAGTTTAACAGGAGAAAACGGCATGTCTCTAGCTCAGACAGTTGTCTGTATTTGCAGCGTGTTTCTGTATTTGCAGCGTGTTTCTGTATTTGCAGCGTGTTTCTGTATTTGCTGCGCGTTTCTGTAATGTGTTGTGTTGTGTTGTGATATTGATGAAGATGTTTTCTTACTTTACTTGTGTTTTGTCCACTTGCATGTGTTTTCTTAAGTTGAAGTGAGTTGAGCTCTCAGGGCCACCGTACTAAACAGGTTAAATGGCTCTATACATGCTCCATATCGAACTGATCTCCACCCTACACCCCGCTCAGAAGGCTGCAGTCCTCAAACACAGGCTTGCTCTCCATCCCCAACACCAAACTGCCAAACTTTGGAGACAGAGCTTTCTGTGTCGCAGCCCCCACCCTCTGGAACTCTCTCCCTGCTGAAATCCGCAATGCTGCCTCTCTGGACAGCTTCAAAAAACTCCTCAAACACCACCTGTTCACTGAGGCCTTCGGAGTTAATGTTCCACCCTGACATTAGTGCTGTTTATCTCTGTCCTGTGAGGTGTGGTTTACTTTCTTTTCTTTTCTCTTTTGCCCCCACTGACACATATAATACATCCTTGTGTCTCTCGAAAGGCTCTATATCAATTCAAGCTATTATTATTATTGTTATTATTCATCCATAATATGACTATTTCCTTGTATGAAAGTAGTTCTGTGTACTCAAATAAATACCAGTACTATATATTTCACAATAAAAAAAAATAAGTATAAACAAAATAATAAATTTGTTCAATAGAAACCCTGGAGTGCTTTTATTTTGAAAAGAGTTGCAACCATTTATGTCTGTGACATAAATTGAACAGTCAAACATTGAAACTCAGGTGAAAGATCATTTTCTCTTTTTATTCATCTGGGAACCACAATGTTTATCTGTCCCGAACCCGTTTCAAAGTAAAATGGTTTTGTATTTACATAGAGCTTTTCTAGTCTTGATGACCACTCAAAGCTCTTTACAGTACAGTTTTACATTCACCCACTCACACACTGCATCTATTAGCAGCACTTCGTTGTTCTATGAGGGGCAATTCAGGGTTCAGCATCTTGCCCAAGCAGATGGAGAAGACTGGGGATCGAATTGCCGATTTTCTGGTTGGAGGACGACCGCTCTACCCCTCAGCCACAGCTGCACTCCAGAGTTTAACTTTCTGAATCCATTAATTTGTTCTAACGGTGTTTTGATTGTTATCGGCAGACTGGAAGATGCGCGTCTTCATACCGTCCGGAGTCCGGACATTTAGTTTAGTACATAATCCGACTTGTATTGAAGGAAATGCGGTTGATAAACCAGCAGCTCCATTGCCAGTAGCAGACACATTGCGCCTGTGAACAACAGACAACCAACACACAGGTGGTGAGTCCAGAGCGGGGGATCAACAGTGAAGACTGTCCAGATCAACGGGTTGGCGACCACTGCCATAGAAGTAATTTTACAATCCACTTCTGTTTGACAGCTGCCTAAAAAGCTCTTCCTTTATGGAGCAGCTTATTCTGAAACACTGCAGAAAGGTTACAACAGCTTTCTCTGCTTTGGACCCTTCAGTTCTCTGCTACTTCATAGTCCCGTTGTCAATGCATTTATATCGGCATACAGTGCAAATCTGTACCTTATAAATGGTTGATGTTGAATGTGACACAAAAGATTGATGTGAAAAGAATTGATTTTGCTGTTTTAAAGACTGGCAAGGCTTCCATGAAGGAAATGCAAAAGTAAGTAAAATGTTCAAAAAATCTGCTTAATTTGCTTTGGAAAGTTCAGAACAGAGTTCTCAGCTACTACAGGTGAAATATCAGCTTTTTGGCAGTTCTTCCTAAGGACCCTGCTATTGGATTCATTTTCATCTCTGCTTGTCTCTGATAAAAGATCAAAGAGTGATTGATTCCCATTATCAATGGGAATTAATTATGAAAATGTATACAGCCAGTGATGCAAGGAAGCAGGGAGCAGCTATTTACAGGAGGGACTGAGCAGGAAACATAAAGTTAGACTAATCAATATGGAAATGTGCATTTGCATTAAATTAAAACCAATACCAGCAGGATAACGTTCCATCTTGGAAATGAGGCGGCCGTCTAACAGCTCAGACTTTTTAGATGTTCTGCAGTGAGGAATTCTGTTTCATGTCTCCGGGGGAGATCAGCTTATTAAAAGAAATGGCGGCTGTCAGGCATGCGATTTTTTCAAAGTTTCATTTCAAAATAAAATTCCTGTCATCGAGGCACCCACTGTGAACACTGTATTGCTGGTGAGAATATTTTTGTCAGTGATGACTTCCCCTTTGGGCCACACGGTTGTACAGTGCTTAGCACTGTCTGCACACAGGGTTCAAACCCAACTTCAGCAGTATGGATTGTACATGTTACCCTATGAGCAGTATATGCAGTTCCATCATTGCCATTACCAATTACAACTGTGATTTATATGATAATTTATTCATAAATGCAATTAAACATTAAACTGTTTGTATTTAAACCACAAATTTAAAAAAAGGTGAAATCAATATTAAGCAAAAAACCTTTTTAGGTAACCTCACCTTCTCCCTTAGAGTTCAGACAGTGCACTTGTAGTAGAGGGCATGTTCAATATGTGTGAACTCCAGGTTTGGCAGAAGGTGAGGCAGCTCTCATGTGGTTGTGATTAAGGCCTCATGCTGGCAGTGACATATGGTTCACCTCTTTGGCCAAATCCTGCCACTTCAGTCACAAATGGAAGATGTCAAGTGCCGCTGATATACCTCAGGCAATTATCATTTTTTCAATCAAATCCCTGTTAAAGTTATAGTTCTCAATGTAGGCTATCTGCCCTTCATGTATTTCTTATTTATTTGTGTGGTTGAGTGTTTGCAATTTAGTCCAAATAAAAATCTAGATCTTGTGACTTTAAATGTGGCCCCATAAAGGAAGTGTCTTAGCAGAGGTAAGCTATAGTCACCCACACAAACCAGACTATGTAAAGCAAGGGATGTTTGTTAGTTCAAACAAAGCCCAATAGAGTCGTTGAGTATGAATCACATGAATAGTGTCAACTCAACTGAAATATATTGGGATACTGGCAAGCACCATATAAGATCATATATTAAATCTTGTTATTATTTTAACACAATACTTAAATGTTGCACTGCTCAATGGCTTTAGGCACCTAACATACAGATTCTTAGTCATCAAGCAATGCCATCAGGGAGGCATGACTGTTCCCATAATTGCAGCATAACAACAACCTCACACTTACAGTCATGAAGAACTATCTTCACAGACCAGATGAAGAGATGGTCTCACACAGCCCTGATCTTAATAACATGTAGTCAATGTGGGGTTTTACAATAAGACACTGAGAAAAACTAAATCCATGGAGGAAAGTGACGCTTAAAAAAAAATGAAAACAAACAATTCTCTCTTTGAAAGAAGTCGTGGTTTAATTAAATTTTTTTGCATAGCCTTGTAGTACAGCAAACTAGGCACCCATAATTATATTATTTTGTATTATTTTTCCATATTTCATATTTTTTATGAAAAGAGCCATGGTACGCTGTAATGCAGTGCTAAATAAAGAAGTGTCACTCCTTTGCAGTGTCTTTGACAGTCAGTTAACTTGTTAAAAACACAATTTAAGTTTTCCCATCAGAAATTCTGAAACAACCAGAGCCCATTTTTGTCAGCGACATCCAGTGGCCGGAGGCCTTGTGTCCAGGATTCCTTTGCATTCTTGTGAACATGATATGTCAAGAGCACCTTGAAGAAATTTGCTACATAGTTCAGTTGGACTGACAGAAGAACTGATTAGATTTTGAATGTTAAAGTTTGCAGTGACCTCTCAATAATTTCCCTTTGTGAATATGATATCTCCTTCTGGGCATTTCTAAAAATTTTATACAAATGTTTGCCTCGACTCAAGGATGATCTGTTTGGATTTTGGTGGTCAATGGTCAAGGTCACGGTGACCTCACAAAATCCTTTTTTGCCTTGTGAATGTGAGAGAGAATCCTTTCAAATTTGGCAGAAATACTCTCTTCAGCTGTTTTCAGATATGACCTCTGGTGATCGCGTCTGGATGTTGCCCTTCACCCATGAAGACAACACAAATATCTGGTGCAGCAGACGCTGGATGTAATATATTAATTCCCATTTTGAGAGCGTGTTTTTTGTAAACAGCAATGCTTTATTTATTGTTATATACTAATTTAACTCCAAGACTGAATGAGGATTTGTACAAACCATTTGTACTTCATCATTATTAGAGGATAATGACTGCTGGCACAGTGGCAGTTACATAACAAAAATGCTTGCGACCATGACTAGAGCTCTAACATTGTGTAATAAATAATTAAACAATAAAAATATTCATCTGACATTAAAGCCCTGTGATATTTTTACGTTTCCTTTATTAATGCTGCTCCTGGTGTGATACATCATGCAACAGTAAAGTTTTAAACAAGGGCCTTACATAACTACAAGTCAGCCTTTTTTTTCCAGGCACGCAGATCCCACCAAACTACTTCAACTTTTGAATAAATGGGCGTCTGCCTGCCACAGAAAAGTGAGGTAATAAAGTGAAAAACAGGCAACACAAAGCGCGCCTCAAATCCCCCTCTGTGATAAAATAATGAGGTCGGTGGCAGCTGATCTAAAGCGCCGGCCATCATGAAAGAGGAAAAACAATACCCGCTAAAGCAGCCCCCCTCTCAACCCCACCCTCGACGCCCAGAGCCAGAACAGATCAAATGTCTGGCACAGAGATTACACTCACTGCAGTCATATCTATTAATGAGGTTGACTGAATAATTGAACTAAAAAAAAAACAACAAAAAAAACTATTAAAGATAAAGAAAAGTGATAAAATATGAAAGCGACATCTGGATGTTGTTTTGAAGAGACGGTCTGTTCTCTTCCAGAATCAGCATGTCACTTTGTCTCCACAATAATGATGAATTTTTGAATGCTGCTTTCGTCTGTCACAGTCACAGGGACTCAGGGGTCAGATCGACTCGGTGACTGACAAGAGAAAAAACACTCCTTTCCTTTCCTCTGTCTCCTTTGCCATCTGGTTCCTGATTTGTTCTTCACTTACTTCTTGCTCTCTTTTAACTCATGCAGTCTGCCTCTGATTCAGTCCATTTCTACACTTCTCCTTTCTGCCTCTTTCATCATTGGGCCTTAATTGGGGTACTTCTTCCTCTTTACTTCTTTCTTTTTTTATTTAATTTTTTCGCTGCAAATGTGCTCCAGTTCTCAGGCTGAGCATGTGTTGTTTGAAACATGGACCGTATCAGCGAGAACAAGTAGAATACTGATATACTGATCTCGATTAGGACGACTAGATGGAATAGAAAATGTAAACTATACAAAAAAGGAGGAAAATAAAAACATTTTTGCATAAATTGTAACGATAGCGCTATGCAGAGCCTTCGAGTTTCCTTTTAAACATTCACACTAAAACAATTTGATTTTAGGATGAGTGCAGTGCTCAGTTATCTACAGTATAATGTTCCACTGATGAGCTGAAGCACATGCTCTCACACCTAATCACCCTCACAGAATGTCTGAAGGCCTTTTGTTGCTGATTTCTGTTTTCCTGCTCAATTTAAGTGATTACTGGTATATTCTGCATGACAATGGTATCATTTCCCATCCGCTTAATTTACTGCGCTAGAAATTCAACTGATTGGGTTTTGATTGTTTGTGTGAACATGCAGCGCTAAACATTTTTAGAGGTGGAAATTGATGCTGTCATTTTGGCAACATTGTTATAGTACAAATGGGCCTGATAGAGTATTCAGGCCCAGCTTTTCAAGGGAAAGTTTTTTTCTCCACACGCAAAGCACATAATAGCCTGTATTATTTAATGGAATTGGAGCCATTACTTGGAAAGGGATGATTTCACTGAGACGTGACTGCTCTAACACATCATAACAAGCAGCTTAAAATAATGTCTGGTAAATGTCATGTGGGCAGCATAGACTCAAATTGAAAATTGTAATTGATTAAACCGTATGAGTCTTAAAACTGTGTCTTCTAAAATTTGCATGCTCATAAAATTTCCTTTTTCCTTAAGTTTTAATGTTTTCATCCTAACAAAGTTCTTACATTCCCATTGAAAGTAGCATTTTTTTCCCCTCTTAACACGGTAGTACTTTATCGGATTTCTTAGGTATATAGAGCTCTACGGAGTTGACCTTACTTGTCATGTGTCTGCTGAGAGGTATGTATTAGTTCTGGGCTCACACATACATGCCCACGGATCCATTCATACTAAAGTGAGGGTCTGTTTTGGTCTGTGTGTTGGCATTCCACTCATGCATAACTGATTCTGCATTCTATTCCATGCCATTCCAGGAGGTGGATATATTGTACCTGGAGCATGTGCAGTTGACACGTACAGTCAGCAAGGTTACGCATTTTGCATTTGACATGAATGGATGACGACATATATGTCACATTGACCACAGCAGACCTCAGTGGACTGGTGAACTCAGACACTATGAATAATAATTAATAAAACTTTATTTATATAGCACTTTTCAAAAACAAGTTTACAAAGTGATTCACAGACATAGAAACAGAATACATCTAGTTCAAACGAGATTTAAAAGAGGACATGAGGTATATTGACTGATTCCCAGTGGAAGGTATTCCATAGTTGTGGAGCCCTTACTGAAAACGCTTTTCCGCCCTCAGTTTCACACCTTAACCCGGGAACCAAAAGCAACAGTTGATCTGCAGATATGAGATCAAGAGCAGGTATGTATGGGATTAGCAGGTCAGTGATATGAGAGGGGGCAAGTGATTTAAAAACTAGCAATACAATTTTTAAATTCTGAGCGTGACAGGTAGCCAGTGCAATGCGGCAAGAATGGGGGTGATGAGTTCATACTTTCGAGTTTTTGTAAGAACTCTGGCTGTGGTATTCTGAACAAGTAGGAGACGGTTTTTGGGGAAGTCCTGCAAATAATGAGTTACAGTAATCTAGATGTCTTCGGTTTTATCATTGTTCAGCATGAAGTTGCAGGACATCCAGGACCTTATGTCTGCAAGATAAGCTGTGAGTGAAGCAGTTGAGTAGAGGTCTGATGGACCTAAAAATTAAAGGAAATGACCCAGTGGTAACATGTATATTAAAAACAGTAAAGGACCAAGAACATATCCTTGAGGAATGCAGCACCTGATGTCTGAGAAGCTGGAGAGAGCATTCCCAATCGATACACAAAATATATAATATCTCCCATTAAGGTAGGATTTTGATTAGTGTCAAGCAGTCTCGGTCACGCCTACCCAGTTTTCAAGCCCGCTAATTGACATACCATTATTTACAGTATCAAATGCAGCAATGAAGTCGAGCAGCCCCAGAACTGCACAAAGGCCGGCATCTGAGTTCAACCCTAATGTCATTAAAAACTTTCAAAAGTGCAGTTTCAGTACTGTGATGCATTCAAAAGCCAGATTACATTTTTTCAAAGACTGAGTGGACACTCATAAATGAAGTAAGCTGTAAATAAAATATTTACTCCAAGACTTTGCTAAGAAATTGTAATTTTGATATTGGTCTATAATTATTAAGTTCATCCTCAGGAGATCAGACTGAGATAATGGATTGAAAGAATGAAAAATCTGAAGAAATTGAATCTCTTGTTGCATAAACAGGGAAGGAAACATTTAGACCTTTCATCTTTAACAGTGTTGTTACATTTGTTTAAGCATTCTTTCAAGATAATAAAGTGGCACTGTAATTTCAACATTTTCCATTTCCGCTCAGTACGCCAGCATTCCCTTCTCATACTCCAGACTGATAATCTGAACTGAAATCTTTTGTAACCATAGTATTTTCAGCGTCTTGTTGCCACAAACATCAGAAGAACTGTATATACCCAGAATAGGATAAAACAGAGTGAATACTTTAATTATATTTACAAGTTGGATGCAAATAAATATAATAATATAATAATAATAATAGTAATTCCAATCCTTTGCTATACTTTATGTTACTCTGTCCATATTTATAGCTTTCTGCTCAACTAGAGGTCTAAGTGATAACATTTTCAGACCCAAGTTCCAAACCTTACAATATAAAAGTTCTCCATTGCAGCAGCATATATTTAGATAAGGATGATGAGTGTCTTTCAGACATGTCGATAAACGACAGCAAGAAAGAGAGGACTGAATGCTGTAGAAGAAGACTGAAGGAATAACATTTAAAAGGTTGACACTGTGATTTAAGAATACAGATTTAGTGAGTTGTATGATGACAGGATTGTACACTTTGATAATATAGGGGAAGAAATAGGTAAAACTGCAAGAAAAAACATTTGTCAAATCATTTCCCAAAGTGATTTGAAATTAGATTTTTTTTATACTTTCAACCCAGATGTGTCCAAATGGCTGGGCAGCTTCAAGGTGTGAGGGAAGAACAAATTTATAACAGTAGGGGAAATTAAAGGGACACACTGGTATTTTTGGGAAAGGGCTTGATGACTTAATATATTGATCTCTTCACCTGGCTGTGGGTTAGACGTCAAACAAGTACTTTCCCGAAAATATCAATGTTCCATTTTCTTACGAGATTTTGACTATAGAAATTAAGCTCATGAAAGGTATAGTCAGGTAGACTTTAGAACTGTATATCTTATAACCCATTCATTCACAACTCCCTCTCTCTTAGTGAGTCCTTCCACCTTTTCTCATCAGCTGACTGTGGGTTTTTCATTTCTTGGCAATCCAATCCGATATTGCTGCTATCCCAAATCAGCCAATCACATTGTCTCATCTCTGTTATCGGCTGTCATTTCAGTGATTCACTGCAAACCTTCTCCTAAGTC
Source organism: Verasper variegatus (assembly GCA_026259375.1). NCBI lineage: Eukaryota > Metazoa > Chordata > Actinopteri > Pleuronectiformes > Pleuronectidae > Verasper > Verasper variegatus. The sequence goes on along the minus strand of CM048043.1, from coordinate 22,511,754 downwards.
ACTTCCGATCTCCATAGCCAGAGCCTCGGAGGAGTCCAGCTGAGTCCACTCATCTTCTCATTTCAAATCGTCAACATTCACTCCATCCCATCAACCACCACCCGTGTCTAGACCCTGGGGGGTTCTCCTGTGCTATACAGACAGCCACACCCCCTGTCAACCAAGATTACATCACAAGGGGACTAATGGCTGCGGTTCAGCCGTGGTTCTGCAGCAGAGCTGCTACTGTCAGCGCTATGTTTTTATATAGGGTTTGCTTTGAAAATGACTATAAATGTGTGAGTGTGTGTGTGTGAGTGTGTGTGTGTGTGTCTGTGTGTGTGAGAGTGAGCGGGACAGATACAGAAGGACAGGGGGGGAGACTACTAAAAGAAAATAAATACCAGTACTATACAGTATAAAGGTGTTCATCTTCCAATCCTGCTAATATTTCCCAATAAAAACCTTTTTAATGAATTCAGTCAACATAAAGGATCTTTTATTTTGAAAACGGCAGGCTACAGGAAGGGTTGTGACATATTGGACAGATGAGCATTGAAAGATCATGTCCTCTGTCTATTCTGCTGTGAACTGCGCGCAGAACCTGGAAAAAGACCCTTGAATCTGTAAAAGGACAGCGTGACTTCTGCAACTGAACCACAGCCGGTGTGTCAGCTCTAATCTGTTAACATAGGCAATGAAATTAAAAGTATGCCTTTCCTCTATAAGCACCAAGCAGACTCATTTATATCACATCACTTCCTCCCTGTTGTGCAGTAACGTGCTCGGTTTTCAATTGATGTCTCTCCTGACTGATATGACGAATGCTTCATGACATCAAGACTCATCCCATGTAATTCTCCTGTTGCACATTGGAAATGCTTACATTATATGTATGCATGAGCTGTAAGAAATTATCATCACACACACACATATACACACACACACACACACACACACAGGTACAAAAACACAGTAGGTGGACCATCACACAAACAGCATTCAACACCTGTTTAACACACATCAGATACACAAGAATACACCGACACAGTGGGAAGTGCTCCATCTGTGGGCCACCAGATAGCACTTCTAACACTTCACATATCTCTAGTAAACACACCCACACACAGTACATTCAGTGTGAACTCCTGCATAGTAGATCACACTTGTATCACACAACATATACGCTGTCCTCTCTCCAATATCTGTACCATGAATCCCTACAGATTGCAAAGACTGTACACGCTTATGTTGTTACCTCACTATGAACTTTATGTTAATTGATATTCCAGAAACGTTAGATTGAAAGGACTCTTTACACAGAGCATCTTGAGCACACAGATATGAGCGAAGCTTGTTTACGTCTCGCGACCTACAATCTAAAAGGGAGCTTTAATGTTCGTATAAGAAGAAATACAATTTGGCACATTCAACATTCCTGATTACATTGCCTTAGCCTGGTTCAGTGAAGCATATAAAATGCTTGTTTATGGGTAAACTGCAAGAGGAGCAACATCCTGAAAACTGTGTGAGGCTAGTAACTGTGAAGCTACTGTAGCTAAGCAGCTGTTGATGAAAAAACAGCTAAACTTAGCATCTAACCAGAGGTTTAACTTTCTACAGACATTTACGGGTTATGGGCCTTTAAAAGAAAATGAATAATGTGGTGTAAAAACGTCTTAACTGTTGGCTTAAAAGCCTGGATTCCCAGAGCAGTAAATGTAACTAATTTTAGAAAACAATTTAGTGAAGGGATGCTGACCAAAACATGTGAATATCCCCTCTAAGGAAGGGACATTTAGTTCTTCTGAACAGATCGAGGACTTGAATATCACCCAGGCAGATTCCTTTCGGTATAAACAGGTACGCAGTGGCAGGCTGCACACTGGGAGCACTGGGACGTTTCCTGGTGACCTGATGTTCTTTCTGGCCTGCCCTAAACAGTCAACTTGACCAGCAATACTATAGCAAGCAGGAATGAGTTGACGGACATCTCAAGCAAGCAAATGGCCTGTGAAAGGACCTTCTCCACCCTGAAATTAGTAAAGTACGGCCTAAGAAGCTCCCTCACTCAAGAGAACCTAGAAGCATTTATTTTGATGGGAACATTTAAACTAGTGTATCTCATTCACTTTTTAAAAGTATAGCCTAATTGTTTTGTGTGTCTAGCTTTGTACATTTGTGTGTCCTATGATTGCTGTATTCCATGTGAGTATTTGAGGGTTCAGCCATAGCAGACCTTGAAAACTCAGTCCTTGGTTGGTACGTCTAATAAAAGGCTCATGATGGGAGAGTTTGAGACGAGATGAGCAGGCATCCGGAGATTAGGTGGTGCAGAGGTGGTTCACTCCATATGCACAATGAAGAGAGGGAGCATTTCTACCAGCAATTGGCTAAAGGCGAGTGTGATTGGATGAAGACCAGTATGAGGTGGTGGAGTTTAGAGAAGCTTGTGAAGTATTTGTTTCCTTTCTCCTCTAACTGTGGTAACTCCTTCATATGCATCCCCCTATTCCCTAAACATATAGTTTCATAGAGTTATTGCTGCAGAGTTATGCAGAGAAATAGGAAACTGCCATGTAGACACCTGTAAACACAATAGCTTTAACATTTGACTGTGAACCTTGATGTTGATTAAAAAATAGCTTAGATCTCTTACACAACAAGTATACACCATCTAAATGCACATTTTAGGATAAACAAACAAACACACAAAGAACACACAAGTAAGCAGTTCAGTATTTGAATTTGATATTGAAATGACTAAAGATTAAATAATTATCAGCTTATCACAAATTGCACAAAAATGGAAAGACAGATGTATCCTCCCATCAAACCACATTTACATATAGTTGTAAGATTTGACTTTGAAAAGAAACAGTTGACAACACATTCAAGCATTATCTACTGTAGATTGAATATTGCTCATCTTTATCCAGCTGTTGTTGGCATTTTCCAAGAAAGTCGCTTAAAGAAAGTCTGTTTCATCATCAATGCTCTTGTATGTTAGTAATGTTATATGAAATATGCTGTTTATAATGATCAAACCCACACACAGATAATTATTAACAATGTCTGTAGTTCGTCTTAATTGTTTGTTCTGTTGTCTGACCTGCGACCTCTGCTCTCACGTCCTCATTTCTGGGAGGAAAACTCTCCATTAAAGCCACTGTACTGTTTACCTGCACAGTTAGATTTAGCAACAAGAAAGGCAGATGATTGCAACAAGAGTTAATTGCGTACTTGTGTTTGCTAGGTGGCCAGAAACAGACTACAAATTACAACTTCAGCAAATTGTGATGATGATAATAAGTCAGACGTTGTGTTTTCACCTTTTTTCACCAACCCCAAGCGGCTTTAAAACATTTGTATGTGTTTTGGTACTATAAGCCCATAATCCTCTTTTCGGAACCCAAATGTGTATTTATAGTTGACAGTTTGCTAGCATCTCAGTGTACGTCTATTATTCCTAATGCTCATATTTTGATATTCAGGAGCATCTTAATTACACACACCGACAGGAAATTGAATACCTGGAACTGTGCAGGATATTTTCTTCCACAGCTACATTATCAGCAAAGTCAAAGTCATTCTAATCAAACTCCAAAACACCATAATGTCTTTTCTGTGAATGTCTTCATTTTATCTTTCGGCAGGGCACAAATGAATTTCACTGTGGACTACAAATGTATGCCACTAACCCAAGAGGCTGGGGCTAATTCTATAATTATGTTTAATGAATTCAATCACTAAGGTCCCCACACAGAGCTGTGGAAGCAGGGCTTGAGGCAAGCTTGGACATAAATGTCCACGCAGAGGTTTGAATGATAAATCATTGGTCTGCAGAGTTTAATCTCCATTTTAAAAGGTGGAAACTCACCCCCCCAACACACACACACACACAGAGACCCTTTGTGACATGGTGACATTTTGCCTTCACAGCCGCCGAGTGACTTTTCCACAGTCGGATGTGAGGACACATCACTGTATGGATGGGTAATGATGGTCCTGCCAATAGTGTTAACTGGAACAAAAGGAGGAGCAAAGCAGTGTAAAGAAATGAGGAGGGATCAGTGATCAGTCCAGAATGTGTGTGAAGGTATGTGTGTTGCTGCACTGCTCAGGGAAGCAGCTCGGTGGTGAAGAAGTGCACACATACATGAAGGTGTCTTTGATGGTCCTCATTATCAGTGTTTTTGCTCTCCCATCAAACATAGTAGTTATGCTGTAAAATTAAAGTAGGGCTGAGCAATTAGCCCAAAATGTGTTGAAACTGACATTTATAGCCTCGAACCGACTGAATCTAGCTCATGTCAGTTAATATGTTCCCCAATGTGTGCATTCACAGACTGTCGGGTTCCAGCTCAATCACTTTGCAGCAGTTCCAGGTACCTTGTTGTACCGTATTATCCTGCATGTACTGCATGTACTCCCTCCTCACTCCCCCCGACTTGTACTCACTTAACACGTAAACACGTAAATAGAAATTAGGAACTGAATAGTAATAGTATTTGCTTTGTGTTTGTTTGATTCGCTCGACAGTTTATGATAACCTTATTTAGTTCACATTTAAAAAGTCCAACATTTTGTGCGCACGCAGATCATCTGCCACACGCAATACGAGACATAATGTGACACGACAGCCAGGACATCAGGATTAAATGTACCGGAACGATACGGATTCATGTTCCAAAAATAATCATTTATTGATCGAGTAATCAAGGTAAAAGTTGGAAATAATCATAGAATTTAATTTAAGACATATCACTATTTAAGATATATCAATATTAAGTATTGAATTTCTGAGATGGTAAATATAGTGTGTTTGTGTAAAATATGCACTGTTGTGTCTTGACTAGATGAGAAATCAGTCAAGGATGAATGTAAATCAGTGTTTGTTTTCATCAACCACATTCTAACACAATATGACAAGATTATACAACCACTGACACACTTTGACATTTTATGTGCTGCTTCACACATAAGATGACATAATGTGTGTGTTTTTGCTAATTTCTTTTTGTACTGGTGATGTAACAAGGGCTGAGGATGTTGCAGTTACGCAACCACCACAACACCTCCAGTCTCTTTTACTTTAATGTTTTCTTTTTTTTATTTGGAGTGTAGCCATGAAACAGTGACAGGACATGGATGATTTGAGACAGAGGGGGTTGCCGATGAAGTGTAGAGCTACTGAGCTGATTAAGTGAGATTCTTTGTGATGAGAGCCATACATGGAACATGGCATCAAATCGAGCAATCACAGTGGTTGAGTTCACTGCAAATTCTAGTTTTACTTCTAGACAGGTGCATGTCGGAGTCGGGCTCCTGGCTATCTTACCTATGGTGTCAATTCATGAGTGTATTGTTCAAAGTTTGGAAATGGCTAGTAAGAGGACCTTTGGTTAGGATGGTTTTGTCCACCCTATATGAGGTGTTAGAACTTTCATATGGTTCCCTTTTTAAAGCCAATAACGCCAGACTATAAAGTCCTCAAACGTAACATGTGAAGGTCATACTCATCATCAGAGGAGGTATTTAGTCTGGTGTAAAATGAAAAAAAGATTATTATTATTATGTGAATAAAGGATCAAGTGTTTATGAAAAGTGTTATTGTCCTATTGGGAATTGTGATGTACCAGACAGTGAATAACAGCATGATGCAACAGTGGTAGTTTCCTGGTTTCAACAGTGTAATTAGATTATAGTTCAGTGAAATTACATAGGTCCCCCGAAAAACACCATCAAAAACAAGGAACTGCAAACACACTTTATGAGTGTTAATTAGGGAGTGCATTGAGTAGATTGTTAATTAAAATTTGATTAAAGAGCCAATAAGAGACACAGATTTAGACCACATTAAGAATGCATGGGGGTTGCCATGGTAATATGTTAACTTCCACCAGAGGGAAATAACCAGATGCAAATGAGCTTCATATGGGGAGTCCCCCCCCCTTCTTTTTCCACCCAAAAGAGGTTATGATGAGATGAGTTGAGATAATTCAGAGCTTCCAATACTCCTTGAACAAACTCAAAATAATGAGATTGTCCCAGAAAGGCGGACAGTTCAACAAACTGCCAATAACCCATAAACCATGCCAAATTTACTTTTAATAAATTATATCAGCTACCAACAAAAACAAAGAAGAGAGAAACATCTAACAGATTACAAAATAACGGATTAACAAACTCTCATACAGCCTCTTGGAGATTGAGGTAGATGAATTGCTTTGATCACTGGCCCTATTTTACACCCAGCACCAAGGTACGAGCAAGATTCAGATGGAAACATCTTTTCTCCATGTTTTCCAAATAGCAAATGCACTTGGACCCATCTGAGTGCTCATGGTCTTAAAATGATAAGTGGTCAGGTGCATTGTTGGTGCATTTAGAACCTCAGGGCAGTGAAAGTGGTTGTACTTTTGACCAATAAAAACCTGGTCTGAAGTCAGTGGAGCAGCATTTCACTGTTATTTCAAGGATGTATTATAAAGACAGCAATAGGCAAGTGCATAACACATTTATACTCCGCTTGTTTCATACACAGGAATGTGCAGCACCGATGATTTTACCTTATTTTATTTATTATTATTTATTTATATCTGAACATATCCTGGTCACTATGCATTTAAACTGTCAAACCTGATAAGGTGTCTGCATAAAGATCACATTTTAATGCAAGGTGAAAACAAAGTGTGAGATGGATATCGTTGATTATATTTATTGTAACAAGTACATCTTTAATGTACAAAAAACATGCAAATGTTTTTTATAGAACCTATAATAGTGAAGATTTCAGAAATGTATATTGTATGGACAGATTTGACCGACGGGCCACAGTTTGTATAGCACTAAAGTAGAGTGACGGCAAGGTGCTCCTCTACCCTTAACTGTAAGGGCTTGTCCACATAGACAGCATTTTCAGCTGTCAGAGTTATAGACTCGTCCAATTCACACACATAACTAGAGTGATTATTTGTTGGGCACTAACGTGATGTCCTTCAACCCGATACAATGCTGGAACGTGTCTCTGTAGATGCAGAAGTAGCACCAGAGCTTCTGCTGCTGCCCTGGACAGGCCCTGTATTGTCCTGCTAATGCTACCCCCTCTCTGGGGACACTGTTATTCTGGCTGAAGATTGGGGTAGACCGATAGAGTTAAAGGTTAACAACCACTGTTTTCTGTCTGTTTGCCGGTTTTCTGTTTGAGCACAAGTGAAAAAAGTTGTGTAAAAGCCTATTATGGCTCCAGTGGGAGCTGAATTAGGCTGGTAAATTGCCTCAATTGATGTTTCTTGGGTCAGCATGAGTTGAGCCTAAAAAAAACAAGTGATCTTTTTTAAAACAAGTGGTATTTCAGTCTGCTGCAGACTGCACATCTCTGCTCCATTAGCTGTCACAAGCATAACACACCCATATCTACAAACAAATATCAGTGTAGATATGAGGTTTTGACAATGGAGAAGAATGTGTGGAATAAACAATGAATTAAATATAAAAGCTAAAATAACTTTCCATGCATGTACAGAAAACTGAGTCACTGAATTTATTACAGCAAACTTTAAAAAAGCTGATCATTCTGCACTTATGTGACTTATTCATATTTCTTAAAAGTTGGTTACAATGTGACCTCACAAAAATACAATTTCCCTTCAAGTTTGGTCAAACCATTGGCTATGATTCAAGATTGAACTGATTTGATATTGCTGGTCAAATGTGCAGCTCACTGTGGTTTCACAGAACATATTTGCTGGTAACATTAGCATAAAACTTTGAACTAAGCATTTGTAATAGGTTCTACTGTTCCTCAAGTGTGTGTTCTAGTGTCTTCTTTGTTCTTATGTTCTGTCGAACCTGCGTCATCAACAGAATGTAATTCTGCCTGGACCAGACCTGTAATACTAGACAAGTTTGACAAGAGTTGCAGGACTTACAGTGTTTGAATTTATGACCATTGTTGGCAATAAATGGTGCCCTAACTAGGCTGTGCCTTTTTTAAAGGCCTCTGTATGAATTGGCCTTATAGTTCTTCAATTCAACAGTGCACAAAAAGTACTCCCCATAGATGCACTGTATGAATGTGTGTGTGAATGGGTTTATGGCAATGTACTGTAAAATGCTTTGAGTGGTCATCAAGACTAGACACGCACTATATAAATATAAACCATTTAGTCAAGCCTTTAAAGATTATAAAACTACATGTTATAAGTGTCATCACAATTTTTCCTCACAGAAATTTGTCTGGTAAAAAAGGCAGAAGGGTTTCAAACACTGCGCCATAGAAAGTTCACTTCAGGAATTCCACAGCTGCATGTGAGCACATTCACATATGCACTGACACAGCACATGCTTTTGCAGACACTTGCAGGTTACATATGGTACATCTGCACAGCCATGCATGTGTTAGCATACCCAGTCTGACCGTAATTATAAATGGAGTACCTGTTTTTTTTCCTGCCGTGCGCAATTACAGCACAGGAAGAACTTATCTGCATATGTGAATAATTTAGCATAATAACGCATCTCTGGAGTCTTTCATCATGCCTCAGGTGGCATCTGTGTGTCTCTGTCTGTCACATATGTGCTCTAATAATAACACCAAGCAGCCTTTGAAAAGTGGGATCAGAAAGCGACAGCTGGGGCCATATTCTGTCGGTGCACAGAACCACACTCAACAGTGAAGTTAACCGTGTGTATGTTTGATTGTGTCACAGTTTGATGCCATTCCCTTATTAAGACCTGCCTCTGACTTGGGTTAACACCTCAGTGCGGAGAGTTGATTGTCAGCTGCATTCATAAACTGTCCCTCCGAGCAGCAGCGTGATTTGGCAACAACCTGAACCTTTTATTTTTATCCTGAAACTGCCTTGAATCACTGCCTTGTCCAATTTGACACAAAATAGTTATAGTATATCTATTGAATACTGACCAATAGTTTCACATGTTCTGGAATATTGGTACATTTTGTATGTTTTTCTCTTTACATCAGTGTCCAATCTTCATGCACGAGATAACATTTCTGAGTTTTATTAGTATGAGCCCTGATGAATTTTCCAGCAGTTGTGTTTAACATGGTAACAGTTAATGTGATTTGAACATTACAGCAAACACTCCCTGTGCTACTACTTTGTCACTGGAGAGCTACTGGTTTACAGTATCTGTTCACAGTGCAGACAGAGATACTCACTCAATTTCTATTGGTGACGATCTTATTTTCCATGAATTATTCTTAATGTTAAAGATGGTGAGAAAAACATGTCTGCCCCTTTGTTCAGACACATCCCAAAATGTAACTTTTTTCTTTGCCCACATCTCATCCTTCCATCCAGTTTCACAGAAAACTGATTTACTGAGGTTTTGCTTAATCCTGCTGACAGACAGGGGTGAAAACGTCCTCCTTGGCAGAGTTAATTATCATGTATGGTTAATGAACATGATTGGTTAGTGCTCAATTTGTCACTGACAAATAAATTGTGCTTCCTGTGATTTCTTCACACTGAAAGCACACATCTGAATTTTAACTATTTGAATATGATGCAGCAGCAAAAGGATGTTCCATTTGCATTAACAGTAACTTAATAAAGCTATGATGCAGTCTAAAGTGAACAAACAGTAAAGTGTGCCTTACCTCCATGCTCATCACTTCCTGTGAATTCTTTATACATGTGAGGGAAATTCAAATCTATTGTTGGGGTGGGCTGCACCACTAAACTGTACAATGCGTACACACTGAAATGGTCTTTGCAGAACCAAAAAGTTGACAAATCTAGGAAAACACATGAGTTATGATGTCTTTATTTAATAGTGATGGAAGTGAAATGACAGGAAATGAGTCTTTACCGTAGAAGCACCCTGCTCCAACGTCACCACAGCTTGTTCTCTGCCGTTAAGATGGAGAAGTTAATAGAGAACCTCGAAATCTAAATCATCAACAAAAGGCAAGTACTTGTGGCTGCTGACCATCCATAGCATTTTTTTTATTTACTATTAAAATACTTGGCATCCATTCCCCTTTTGACTTTGGAACACAAATCTCTTCTCATCTCTTTTTTCAGGGTTTTCAGGATTTATGGCACAGTTGATATCCAAGCTTTAGAAGACCCCCTCCCCCCATTCATTTAAAATGATTTCACATTAATTATTTAATGTTTAATATTAATTTAAAAATGTTACATCACAAAAACTGAAAAGGGTTGAGTCTAAATATTTGAAACCATTGACAGTGAGGGTTTCAAGGACATAGAAAAAAACATTGGTTCAACAAGTGCATTCTTCCTTTAAAGATTAACCCCAAAGGGCATCTGTGCAAGAGCCAGATAATAGACCAGCATCTACTGCCATAGTAATTAAGATGGGACTAAAGAGGACGTCAGGTGATATATATACATATATATATATATACATACATACAGTGACAAAGCCTGCTTTAGGGGGAGGTGTCGGAGGATAGATGAGGATAGATGATGGACAAAACACAGGACCTTCACACAGGAGGCCACAGTTTATGTGTAATGTGAAACATATAATCAACAATATTCCTTTGATCCATGACTTTCCACAACTTTGACTGAATGTTTATTGTAACCATGAGAGCAATGGTTCTTTTTTAAGAGCTTACTTATTTTATATTGATATGTTCCAAAATCTAACCAAGTGCGTCTTGTGTCTGAACCTATACAGAGACATTTCTACAAAGTCAACTGCTAGTTTGTTATCTTAAAGGTTCAGTGTGTAGAATTTAGTGACATCTAGTAGAGAGTACCCGCTCCCAATGTAAATATAAGTATTTAAATATAAAAGTTAAAGAAAACAACAATTCATACAATTTAGGTGATTACACACTAGTAAGAACACACAATGATTATTTTATATTAAATTCACTAGATCCCTTTCACATAAATCTTAGAGACTGAACCTTTAACCATTATGATGAACAACCTGTATGCCTGATGCTGGTCCCATCATGTGGAGATGTCAACACAATCCAGTCCACCTGCTGCAGCCGAGGGCAGGAAGTTAGTCAGTGGACCTTGAGTTTGAACTCACCACTTTATGATGACTTTGAAAGCCCAGGTTCAGTCAGTTTGGTTCTTTGTAATGCCTCTGCTGAGTGATCAGTTACAGTAAATAACATTTCTCCCTATCCTGCAAATAGATATTGCCCATTTCCTTAAAAAAAAAACAGCTACATTTTAATTTGAAATGTAATGTAAAATTTCATGTTGGCTTTGATGTAACCCTTTCTTGCATTGACGAGTGTATAAATGTATAAATACATTAAAAACTAACTCCATCAATGAAGCAGTTAGCATCCGAAAAATGTGACTTTTAATGTCAGAATATAACCAACACCCAACCACTTACAGCAGTTGTTTCAATCATATGTCCAGTTGGTTGCATTGGAGTACAATGGCCATTTTTTATCACTAATAGGTAAGGGGTCGGTTTCAGAGCAGCTTCGATAGCAGCTGATATGAATCAGGCAAACATATTGTTGTCCTCTAACGTTCAAATCCATCATGCCGCTCTAATTTACTCATCCATTCATCTGGCTCTCTACATTATTTGACCAACCAAGTGAGTGGGACCATGTTGGACCAGCTGTTTGGCAGTAGGTAGAACAAACTTCATCAATCTTGATGATGTAAGCACCTTTCTTGTAATTATCCACATCTTCATGGCTGTTTGAGGGTTTCATCACTGAAGTCCTGTAGATGGCATCAACAGACTGTCACCTCCTGGAACATGTAACCCCACATCTATGTAACAAAGATAATCTCCTTATAAGTTAAATGTCAGATGAATGGATCTAGAGATTTAATTGATTAATTCAAATGAACCAATACTCATGGAGAGACATTGTTCATCAGTGAGGGCTGTAGGTTTAGGGGAGGTGCCCCCACTTTTCAAAGATGACTTGTACTGATGCACGTGTTGTGAAGGCTCATCTTAATTACAGATTAATATGTAAGGGTCATTGTATTGCTCCTGAGGATAAATCAGATATTGCAGCAAGAGGAATCATTAAAATGAGAAATGGGGTGGGAAACAAACCACAAAAAACGTGAGCATTGTTTCTTGGACTTTCTCTTGTTTCCTGTTTTGTGGATACCTTGTATCATTGATGCTCAATGAAAACCTATTGACTAAATGTGATAAAATCATCTTCATCAAAATACATACGTTTGGATTCCCTGTCTGTTAATCCAATCCAGGCCCAAATCTTCACCCTGGTTATTTCTTTACATTCACCCATGAAGAAATAAAGCTAAATTAAAACATTTATACAAAATCACAGCTGTATATTCTTCATGGCCACTACAATTTTAAAGGTCTAACAAACGTATGATTGATTCCCATAGTTGAGTATGCCTAAAGTGTGTCATATAATTATGATAAACTGTTATGTTATCAAATCAAATAGCTCGGCCCTGTCGGAAACACGTGTTTTATTTAAGATTCTTGTGATGACCTCCAACAAGACTTTCTTCAAACTCACATGGCTTATAAAAGAGACCAAAATGTTTTATGACTGAAATGATTAATGGTGTCTCCAGCTGCCTTTTATATCCCACCAAACCTGTGTGCTTCATGTTAAGCCTCTATAAATTAAACCTGATCATAATTCATTCATTTATTGTTACACTGCATTATGAAAGAAAATAAAATCAGTATTATTTATATAAATAATAATAAATAATGAAGAAAAACTATGCCTTGGTCTTAAACCACTGGAAACCACATTTACCGGTCACACATACTTTATTTCATGAGACCAATAACTATCTGCTGTGCTGGGACAGGGCTGGTTACATTAGATGTGTTTGTCTGGTTGCCATTTATCATTATGTTTCTGGGGGTTCTCTTTTTAGCATATATACAGCAGTGTATTATTCTAATACAGCAACCCTGCGGTAAATCACTTATAAAGCTTGCTGTATTTTTGAGACCGTAAGGAGAGGGTTCTAATTTAATTCTGTGGACATGTTAATGACTGTAGTTTTAGGTGCTGCTGAATTATGTTACTGTGTACGGTCTTTCTAAGTTTTTGTCCTTCCCATCTACATAATTGAAAGTGGTCTCAGTAGAGTCTTAATCTTAACTGAAAGCAGTAAACTGCAGAAAAGTAGGTTTTATTGCAGAGCTGCTGTGTGAGATTACATTGGATGTAGTTAGGTGCACATAGAATGGCAACTCAGTTTATTTCAGTGTAGTGCAGGAAGATGTAAAAGAGGCAGAATGCCCAGAATAAAAGTGAATACAGAATCAGACTGTTCTTCTAGTATTGTCAGTCATTTGCAAGGAATAGGGAAGTGGACATGTGATTGATGTATTTGTGTCAATGGTAAATTCATTCTTGCATGGCTTGACTTTACCTTTATGAACCAGAAAGTTATGTTACGATTTTTTGGAATGTATTTTCCATCTCAAATTCAATTGGTGTGTTCCTAAGAATAGCCAGACTTAAACAGCAACCTCCGGTATTGTAATTGGCAAGCTGGCAGCTGAATTGTGGCTGACTTCATTTTGATGACAGCTGACAGTAAATCACTTGATGAACTGGAGGCAGTGATTTGCTGGTTTCTTACTAAAGATGGAGTCAGTGTTGGGCCTCATAATGGTGACAGGCTGGTATAACAACAGCAGAGGCCACCCTTCACATGTCCCTGTCGTTAGAAAAAGCTTTTGACATTACTTCTACAAAGATCTCCTAGGAGTTCATTGTTTATGTTGTATATTTTGGGGAAGGTGACATGTCTAGCAGTGTAACAATAAAGCTCCTTGTCAGTTTTATTTGTCACTGCACCCGCAGTGTGTGTTGGACCTCTGTGGCGGCATCATTTCTGTCGCTACCAAGAGCAGGATCCCTGACGTAATAAACACCATCTGTTACATGAAGGGGAATTATACTAATCACTGACTGCTACACGACAGGAGCCTGGAAGAGGGAAGAGGCAGAGAGGAGATGGAGGGGGGAACGTACAGAGAGAGGTCATGACAGGAGAGCTGGACAGAGTGAACAGACGAAAAGGAGAGAAGGAAGGAAGGTATCTAGTTCTGTAATAATCACATTTTGGGGGGATTTCAGCACTCCTTCCCCAATCCCTGTTAACTTGATGGCACTCTGCACTCCACTGTACATTCAAACACATTCTCACTAAATAATTGAAGTAAAGAGTCTATATTTACCACGCCATGTGCTGCATTTAGCTCACATTATGACGAGCAGATGATGAGGTGTCTGTGAGCTACATATAGGAGATAATGAGGTAAATGAAATTTCTTGGTTGTCTGGTTGCAGCAAATTTGGGCCATACAGCATTTAAATTCCTGCCACTTTTGACAAACACACTCCTCAATTACTCACGTGAGGAAGAAAATGATGTTGAACGATGCTGAGATTAAGTTGACCTGCAGGAAAGTTGCTAATGGTAAATGCGTTATAGGGCAATTTGAGGTTCAGTGTCTTTGGAATGCAGACTGGAAGAGCCAGGGTTCAAACCACCAATATATATCTATATAGATGTGTGTGTGTATAGTGTGTGTATATAGAGAGAGATACTGAAGGAAATTTATATATATATATATTGAAACTATTGAAAACCAACTTGAAACCCAGACTTTTCTTAAAATTAAAATGTGTTTAACTTCTCCTGTTAAATATTTTAGATGCACAAATAAAACGGAAGTCTCAGCTCCATGGGCAATCATGCTACACCACATCCTCTGGAATAAGGAAAGTCAAACTTTGAGTGAGAGAGAGGAAAGAGGGAGCACGAGGAGATTGGAGAATGCTGGACAAGAAGGAGCGGTGGAAAAGAAGATAATCCAATTTGTGAGAGGGGAAAAACTATTGGCAGGGGTTAAATTGGACGAGCTACTGAAGGGTAACTTGGCACTTAAGGAACTACGGGTGACTCAGCAGAGCAGCCGTTTTTTTCAACATGAAATGCAGATGAAAAGGGGGAATAACGTGAGGTATTACACAGAGGGACAGAGGGCATTAAGGCACATGCCATGGGAAAAGAGCACAGTGGATAAGCCAAAAGAACATTACAGGCTTTCATATACCTATTACTTTAGTCGATGAGAAAGCCTTGAGCCACTCTCCTTGAGGAATACTGTATGCAAACTTAAAAGCGATCAGATCATCAGGGAGGAGATCAGCCCTTATTAATAGCCTAGTTTTCAGTTATACAGTTCTCAATGAATTTTAATCTGCAAAGTAAATGATGAAATTAAAAAAAAATGATAGGAGTGAGGTATGAGTGAGAGATTTCAGATGAGAATATTCGTTTTGATATTTTTGACATCAGAAGTGTAGACGTTTCCCCTCTCAACCCTTCTTTAGTTTTATCTGAGGGTGGGAGTCCCAGGTATTTAACCTCTAGTTGGGTTGTTAACTCCTTGAGAGTCATTGACCCACCAGACTATCATGTGAGTAGTTACAGGGCCACATGAATCGTGGAGTGAATGGGTGTTAAGCTGCCTGTAGAGGGATCTCAACATTGCATTGTAAGTGGTTGATAAGTGGAGCTGTAGACCACTTCCTTTGTTTAGTGATAGTCCTTCAAGTTTATTGAAGGAGGCTTCTTACACTCCTCTTTAGAACTGTCACTCTCCTCTAGCCTAAAGCTACATCCACACCAATACAAGGCATTTTAAATTGAAAATCATCTGTTTATATGAGGGTTTTAACTTTGTATCAGAAAACATCTCTGTCCATAGTAACACTTCATTCATGTACACCGGTCATGCATCACTTAACAGATCATCAATTCTGCAGTTAGTTGTTTAGTCCCGGAAAATACTACAAATGCAATGTTGAAAGGAAGACAACATATTTTTTTCACCTGGACCGATGATGATGAGGTGGAACTATTACTCACTCTAAGGGTCAGCAGCGCCAGTAATTCCTTTTCCATGTTGAATTCATCACTGGTAGTCAGTTGCTTCCATCAGTCCAGACATAAATTCAACTCTTGCATGTTGATGTTTCTTACCCAGTGAGTGGTGTAAATAAATATTGATCAATGTGTGGGGGTTTTCAGTTTACATATCTGTTGAAATGTCTGTCTTTTTCAGTGCACAATGTACAGCCCAGTTGGGTGCCATTCACGTACCTAAACTAGTAGCTTGGATCAGGTCTTGAACAGGTGATCATGACTTTGCTTCTCCCATAAAGACACAGGACAGAATTTTGTCAACAAGGAGGAAGAAATAAAACTAGACTCAGGTGTAATTTTCATATCTTACAATGTCTACTCCTTTGTTGGAGGTCAGTGCAACCGATTCAAGTTATCAAATCAAAGGGTTCATTTGGGTGTTCCAGAACAACATGAAATATCACATTTTATTATCAGTTAATGCTGTAAAGCGAGAAATACCAATCGGTTCACATACTGTAGGTCTTCATGTAAGTTTGTGCAATCACCCTGCTCAAGACACCAAACTCACCAAAATACATATTTATGATGTAATTACACGATTCAGTCAGAAATGTTATTGTTCTGCAGGCTAAGAAAACTCTCCTCATGATATACCAAAAAACCACACAGCCTCTGAAAACCATTAGCCCACTTTATTACTGGCTTGGACTTTTTTTAATGTAAACTCAGCCTAGCTGTGGCTTGTTCAGCCAAGTCACATCAATCTTTTCCAGATGTGATGGCTAGCTGCTACTAGCTCCATGTAATGTAATCTAAACTTTCTTGAACACTAGTAATCCAAAACAACCACAACAACTTCTGCAAGAGTTAGCGTCTTAGTTGTAGTTCACGAAGCAAATTATATTCTTCCTCGTCTTTAAAGAGATACTGCACCAAAAAATTTGCATTTTGACTGTTGGACATTGAAGTTGATTTTGATCACATTTATAACCAGATATATAAGAAAATCTCCATTAATGAGTTGACCATTGCTCATAACGCCACCAAGTGTTTCAAACTGTCTTAGAACTTGCAGGGCTGATGCTTACATAGAGTCAACAGTTTGTCTCATGACATTTACAAATATTGGAAAAGGTTAACACCCTCTAATCAAACATGGGTCGCCCCCTGCCACCAGCAGCCCCTCATGAGTGGGAATCTCATTTTTAAATCTTTGCTGAAAGGAAACCCCTAAACCACAGCATTGTCTGACATTCAGAGACGTCCCTCATCCTATCTGTCCCTTAAACTGTGTCTCTCACACATACAGGTGTGAAGTGTGGTCTTCTTTGTGGTAAGGTCCTTGGAAACACTGTTAGACACTCCCAGTCTACGTAACTTAGCATTCCCATAATGGTGTTGATTTTGGTTTTTGAAACTCCCAAAAAAGTGGCAAGCAGATTCAGCTTGCAATTGTAGCTGCAACTTTGAATCATAGGCTGCTGGTGTCAGGCCCCCTGAGAGTTTCAAGTACACAGTTGTTTGCAGGTTTTTGCCATTTCAGCTAATTAGTGTGCCAGTCAGTCAGCACAGAACCGTGGGCAGCAGCTACCCACTAGCACAAGCCTGGACATCATGACTTGAAGAGGCAAAGTCAACAACTACCTTGCTGATGCTCGACTACACCATCTTCAGCAGCCAAAGTGAGGACATGTTTTCTCTGGTGGAACATGACAATGAAAACAGCTGGCTACAATTTTCCATCTCATAATGGTCGATTCATCAGACGTTAAGTGCAGAAAAAAAACTGCTTCAGCTCTTTTCTAAAGGTGCCTTTAGACTGCACACCAACAATGATAGTGTAGGTTTGTTACATGTCATACTGTGTGAAATGTGTTTTGAGTCACACAGGGCACAGTTGGTGTTTGTCTTTATGACTGTTTGAATGTAAAACATGCTGGGACAGTGTGCCCAGTCATAAATAGAAAAGGAAATATGAGCAGTGGAATGATATCAGGTCGCATCATTCACCTGAGCTGATCTTACGCTTTGAAATGGCAGCACAACAGTAAACGTGTTCCACAGCGCTGACACTGCTATGCATCAAGCCAGCTTTTGATTCATGCGTCTCCCCCTGAAACCTGTGTTCAAAATGGCACTTGTAAAATGTTGCGCCAGCCAGTGTGTTCTGCATCCTTTCATGTCATGTTCTTATCCATTGTTTAGTAGACATGGGAGGTAGCAGCAGTAATGCTGCGGCAGTTAGGTCCTAAATTTGAATAAGATATAACAACACAGAAGACCTGCTTGTCACTTCTTTGTTGTTGTTTTTGTTCATAACCAGATGGGCTGAAACAGGAATGAGCCCACTACCACTGTGTGTGTGTGTGTGTGTGATGGTTAACGACTTGCCTCGCTCCATGTTTGTGTGTGTGTGTCTATGTGATGGTTATCGATTTGCCTCGTTCCATGTTTGTGTGTGTGTGTGTGTGTGTGTGTGTGTGGTTGGAGCTACAAGCAGGCAGTAACAGTTTGCTAGTGAGTCCAGGTGGAACCATAACTCTGGGAACCGACCTCTCAACTGAACAATAATTTTTGTGTGCCTGACTGTGTGTCAATGTGTGTGTGTTCGCCTGTGTGTCACAATTATGGTGCTGTTTGTGTCTGTGAATCTGATTTATACACTATTGTGTGTGCCTGTGTACTAGTAACCCACAAAATCATTTATTCCCGTCTTTGTGTGTGTGTGTGAGTACTTGTTTTTGTTGCCTCTTTAGGACCTTTTCCAGCATAAACACAGACCTTGTGAGGACCAGTAGACCTAATGTGTGTGTGTGGGGGGGGGGGGTTCCATTGCATCTGCCTTCCTTCAAAGGCCACACTGTTGGAGCACTTCTATTTGAAATGGAGACAAGCAATTTGCCCTCTTGTAAACTGTACAAAACAGCTCCTTGTTTCCCACGAGCAGGGGAAATGTCATATTCGTGCCTTTGTAATGAATCTGGTGACTTTTAAGAAGTGACTTCAAATTGAGAGGAGTCTGAAAAGTCAAATGAAAAATGCTGCAATGCATGTAACCACCTATTGTGCAGGTTATCCTTTACATTGTGACATTTTGTCTTGGAAATGTCATGTGCGGCACAGATCCAGTACAGGAAGTATAGGGGACAGTGCAAGAAAAGGCTTTGACCATCCACATCCATTTATGCCCTTGGCCTGGGCTCCCATGACATTTACATGGTTTGTTTTTTCTTTCTTTTTTTTTCAGCATGATGCCCGTCAGCACATCTCTACAACATTCAAGTGACAGATTCAAGAGGAGAACAGAGGGTAAATGTTTTGTTTAATGGAAAGTTCAACCTTAATGTGGGCACCCTCATTAAAGAATGGGCAGCCATGAGGAGCTGCTTAGCACTCTGAAAAATCAGGAGACAGCTTTAAAATTAGGGTTGATAATCCTGGAAAATCTAGCAAGAGCAGGCTATACTTTGAAAATATGCAACTGATAATAATAATACGACTTATTAATGGCTATTAGGACATGAAGGATTTCAACAAATGAAATTCAAAGTGTTTCTATCCTGTGCTGCTGAGAGAGGAGCTACAGAAGATGCAGGTAGCTCCCATCAATTCAGTAGTTTTTCCACTGTGTCTGTGCAACAGGAAGGACACCCCCTCCTTCATCAATCACATTATGTATCTATCTTCTGTATATATAGTATATATATATATATATTGTGTAAAGTAGTGCCTGATATGGTCACAAATGAAATCACAACTAGAATCATAGGAAACTGAAACAGTTGTATAAACAACCCAGTTTCTCATGTTCTGTGTCAACATCATATGCCAAGTAAGATTTAAACCAGGACAGGGGAACAAAAAATATCCGCTCATGTAAACACACTCAGTGGCTGCCAGTTGATGAAGAGAACTGTAGAATTGGAGTAATGTGTGTAAATTCCCTGCCAGTGGACTGGAGTGTCTCTGAAAGTCAAAATAAAAACCATTATGAAATAATATCTGGATGTAGACGATGCCTCAGAAGAGGCTGAAGCTCTAAAATAAAAGGTGTTAAATTTCAGGTCGGAAACAGACTTGGAACAGACTTATTTCAGCTCCTGCTGACCTACAGGCACATCAGCAACATCTCCTCAGACATCAAGGATCAGCTCGACGATTTGGGGTTTTTGTGCTGCTTTAAGCCATTTTCAGACATGTACTTCAGTAAATGTCCACTCCTGAGTTTTCTTACACATATGAAAAACACAGCAGGAGATTCCCTGGTCAGACGCGTTCACAACAACAGAAAAATTCTGTCTATGCTTCTTTCAAAGACTGTTAGATAAAAAGGTCACCTGTAAAATTAGGCAAGGATTCAGAAAGAAACAGCCACAGAGAGTTGAATGTTGAGAAAATGTAGTGTTAGATGACGTGTGCATGTCATTTCCCATCCCTGTGCATCGTATCTGTAGCAAGCAAATGAGTCCAGAGCACCAACTACTGTTGTCCTGTAGCAACTGGCACGTAAACAGTGGGAATCCCTCTGTTATTCCTTTAATCTCATTTTAACAGTGAATAAATAGAGAAACTTGTTTTTATCAGCCTGTAAACTTATAACATGAGCTCTCAACAAGATCACTCCAGATGACGGGAGGTGCACCATGACCAGCAAGGCAAGGCATGACCGAGGGTAATCGACTGCTGGGCGCTACTCTCCTCAGCACGTTGACTGTGACTGATCACTTTGACTGTACACGCTCTGAGTGTAATGTTATCTATAGAACAAAGTCATTGTTTGTGGGTTTGACGATGTTGTTTCATGAATTTGAAGAAACAAAGCAAATATGTTTAAGTAGCGTCATTAAAGTGTTTTCTTTCAGGACGCATTCACATTTTGATTCATTTAGTAGACAGTTTGAGAAGAGCCTAAATAGTATTTAAAATACTATTTTAAAATTAACTATTTTGTTTATCATTTTCCTTTGAATACACTATGTTAGGGTTAGGGTTTTTGGTATTTTTACTCTTACACTATATTTAACCACTCCACTTTTTATATTTTATTTTGCTTTTTAGAATTTTAGTATTTTTCTTTTATTAATTCTGCCTCTTGTGTTTACTCAATGCAATTTGGTGAGATAACATTTTTCTATTTCTTAGTGCTCTATTAAACCCTTTGTATGTGAGCTTGAGAGTGAATGAGTGTGTGTAGAGGGGGGTTGTTTTTATGTGAAGCACTTTGTGTTACATTTTGTTTGTGTGAAAAGTGCCATATAAATACATGCTGATTGATTCTAAATGTATTCAGAAAAAATGTATTTTAAAAATAAAACAAATGCTGTTCAACCAAAGACATAAAGCTGTTCCATCCCACCCAGAACACATATATTAATCACAGTACACAATCGTCCTCAAGCATGATGTCCTGGTGCCACATTATATTGTCGCCAAAGTGCTGCTCATTATGGGAACTGTTGGGTTTCTCTAAAAATGTAGGGTCTTGACCTTATTATGTTATGATTTGGCTCTTAAAATGTAACTGAACTGAATACCTTTTATTATAATTCATTCGTCATTTTGCCATGAATTTTTTGTGTGAAGCACTTTGTAACCTTGTATAGATAAGTGCTATACAAGTAAAGTTATTATTATTATTATTAATTTTATTATTATTATATGCTTAAACAACGAAACTGCTCTGGTCCTCTGTATGTTTAAAAAGCTTTACAATAATATAGTTTTTGGATAATAGATGGATGGATGGATAGAAACAGACAGCCCTTACTCAACAGTCATCTCTGCCATAAATGTCATTATTAACCTTTAATGGGGGTTTTGTCCGATAATGTCAGGATTAATAAATTATGATTTACAGCAGAATAAAATACTGTCGAGACACTTTTCATTTTGATGGAATTTATTTTTAAGAGGCCTATTGCGATTTTAATGTGTTACAACCTAACATTGGATTTACTTCTTAGAAATATGTATAAAATATATATATAGACGAAATATAGCATAAATAAAATGTGTTCTGTGATGTTCCAGTTTCAGGCTCAGAGCCAAGAGTTTGTTTGATATAACTGTTTACTGTGCGTGTCAAAAGGTCAGGTCTACTCGGCTGACTGAGAAATCTCTATTCTGTAGTCATGACGTTCTCTGACAACACAAACAACAAATGAAGAAAGGTTAATGACAGCAGCAGGACTGTGTGTTTACAGAAGTTGTGAGTGGGTGTCATGAAGCATCATGAGCTCGTGTTCGAGGAAAAAGCTGCAGTTCAGCTGAGGAAAAGTTTGGCATCAGCAGGTAATGTGCTGCCTTTTCTCAGCTGCTGTTTACCATCATTTGTAAACAATGTCAAAAATGTATCCGATTTATAAATCGATTATGAGATTGAACAGCACCTTAATATCTGATTTTGCTGGAGCCTGTAGAATATATTTACAGAGACCACCAGGGCAGCAAGAAAGTTGCTGGTTTGAATCTCGGTTCAGCCGAGGTCTTTCTGTATAGAGTTTGCATGTTGTCCTCATGTCTGAGGGGATTTTGTGCAGGTACTCCAGCCTCCTCCCACAGTCCAAAAAAAGACATACTGGGACTAAGTTAATTGGAGACTCTAAATTGTCCATAGGTGTCAATGTGGGATTGAATGGCTGCTTGTCTCTATATGTTGGCCCTTTGATGGACTGTCATACTGTCCAGGATGTGCCCCGCCTCTCGCCCAATGTCAGCTGGGATTGGCTGCAGGTCCCCCCATGACACTCAAGAGGATAAGCGTATAGATGATGGACAGACAGCGTTATTTAACTGTTGTGTACATTTTAGGCCTCTGTCCTGATTTAATATGGAAAAACATGTAGTGACCTGACAAGCAATGAGTTCATAAGCTTTTTTATCAAAATCACCACATTTCCCTTATTTCAAGCTCTGGTGCCACAGTCCTGCACTTTGTGTACCCACCATCCACTTGAGACCACTTGGTCCCCTCATAGTACATCAGTCATTAAAAAATTACAATTCTGAACCTAATCTATCCATGGATTATAATTGCCATCACAACTTAATTGCTGAAATAATTAAATGATGCAAAAGCATTAAACCACAGAAAACCAAGACCACAGGTTTTTTCTTCTGCCTCATTTTTATGTAGGGGCTACCTTGTAGTAACAGTGGTACCCTGCACAATCACAAACATTACAACAATACAACTTGAAGTGACATCAAATCGGTCACAGTGGGACACCTTTGAAAAGGTGAGCACTACCTGATGCCTTTAATCTGAATCCTTTTATTGCCTTTGTCTAGGATATGACCCTATTTTACAGGATACAGTCTCAAGTGTCCACTCTTCTTTATTGGTCAGATGTAATATGCTACTAGTTCATCATTATTAACATGAAGAGACAACTACATCACAATCAACAACTAGGACTAAAATCCTCCTTTTCAATGTAATATTCATTTAGCAGACTTCTCATTTCTAATGAGCTGTATCAGCGTGTGTCTCTCTTCTCTGTCTCTTCCTGACTAGTCATCTGCTCATGTCATCTACCCTACATACTGTATATGTCTGTGTGTGTGGGACACTTTACTTATATATGGTGCAAACATGGTCATTCTGGTCTGGTCTTGTCTTGGGTGTGTCTTCCTGTGTGTATATATTCAATCCTCTGCATGTTGTCTCTGTGTACATTTCTCTGTAATTTCAGACTGGGTGCGTGGGTGTGTTTACACTCCTCTCCCTAGTCGAGCCAGCAGCTAACAATCTGGGTTAAAGATCCCTGGCTCTGTGCATCGATCTGTCCCTCAGCCTCCATCGGCCTGCCTTTAACTCTTAATGAGAAAAGCTGTTTGATGAATATGGGCCACCCTCCTCCTTGTGCGATCTATTAACGCTGCTTTACATTCATCCATAGGGCTGACACACCCACATGCTCTCACTCCCTGCTGTGTGATATCTGGGGTATTATGCAAGTTTGCCTGGCTATGAAGGTCCACATCCACCATTATTTGGCTTTTTCTTTCAATTGCTCTGGCTCTCCTGCTAAAAATCGCAGCATTAGTGGGCAAAGCAAACCGTTTCTAAAGGTAATCAACCACCAAGATTTCCTATTTCCAATTTGTGGGTCTGCCTAGTGACAGATGCTCGCTGTTATTGGCATGATATCTGTTTTTTATAGCTGCAGAAAGTACAAGCTAATACTTTGCCCCATATATTTCTATAGGATTTTTGGGGGGGCCAATATGATAATAACATTTGTGATACTGGTATATCAGTTGATATTTATATACATTTTTTTTAAATGGCAACGATAACAGGGATGTTGTTCTCAAAGCCTTATCACTTAGATCTTGATGTAATACAGTTTAACCATAAAATGTACTATAAATAATTTTCTCTTGGCTCCTCGAAAAGTCCAAAGACACGCAGATTGGGTTTGGTTAATTGGAGAGTCTGAATTAATCTAATTGTGTGAGTGTGAATGGTTGTTTGTCTCTGTGTGTTGGAACATGTGATATGTTGGTGACCTGTCCAGAGTGGGCCCGTCCTCTTGTTTTGTACCTTTTCGTTTTTCCATTGTCTTTAGAGTGTGATGATATAATGATGATGAAAGTTATATGCATATGAGTTAACGTGACCATAACCATACATTCATGCTAAAGTGGGGCTGGATATTGATATAAACATAAATACAGACACTGATATGTCTGTGAAAAGGTTCAGATCAGTTGATCAATCAGTCAGACTCTTGTAGAACTAACTTAGTTGAACTAAATAACTAACCAAACAGGATTACGTGGGTTCACATCCAACATCTGCTGAGCAATTTTGATAGTTGGTGGACTTCCCTCAGGAGGATTGAAAATGGTTCTGACCAAGATATCCTGAGTTCCACAGCTTAAAAAAAAAAACGCACACACATCGAATCTCAATTAAAATGAAACTTGTAAAAAAAAAGAATAAAATTAATAATGCTTAAATAAGTGGGGTATATTATTTAAAAGACATAGAAGTGAACAGAGATAGTGTGAGTGTTCCAGAGAGAGAGAGAGAGTAATGGATGTGCGACCTCTTTAAAGGTTTATAGGTTTTACAACAGAAATAAAATATAGTTCCCTTCATTTTGTCATATGATGGAAATGGCTCTCCTTGAGATGTGTGGAATTTTTAAGTTTTATGTTTTGGATTTTATGCCATATGACAAATGCAGTATTATCACACTTTGTTTGATCAATTTTGTCCACTTATGTTACAGTGTAATTACTTTGAGCCACAAGCGTCTTGAATTACTCACACAATTAATACTTATTCATTGCATCGCTAATCATAACTCATTAATCAGCAGTCGAGTGGTTTTATTATACTGAGATGATGTGTACAATTAATGAAAAGGATCTGATGTCTGCTCTGAGTCTCCACTTCTAGTTTTGGTTTTGATGGTTCCTAGCTTAAGGCCAATGATGACAGCAGCTATTGAGATATACAACCAGCAAGAAGAATCCAGACTTTTATGGACTTATTATATAACAAACAGATTCACCTACAGCGTTAGAGATGAGATGAGTCTCCCACAACCAGGACCACAGGAACAGGAGGACATCTACCCAGTACATGAAAGCATGAATATATGTTTGCAAACCACTCTCCTTAGGCCATTTGGTCTGTCCCAACAAAGCAGATTGAACCCACCAGGCCCTTGTCAACTCTCATGGGCACACCTCCATAACAATGATGATCCCACAAAATCACCTCAGAGAGATAAATCATGGTGAACAAAACATCTGATGAAAATAAAAAAACAACTGATGAATCCCGTCAACTGAATAGGATCCATCTTTAGTTGTCTGTGTGTATGTATGTGTTCAGGAATTAGTATGTTGGACCTGTTTAGTGAGGGGATTCATGCGGCTTCCTGATAGCAGCATATTTTTGCATCTATCCACGTCTTTACATTACATTTAATGTTTAATGTAATGATCTCATCGCACAAAAACATTGCTCTGCACCATAACCCTTGTCTTAGACTGCTGTGTTCTTCACATTTTATTCTCAACCATTGTACGGAACAAGGCTGAAGTAATTTATGTTATTTCACAAATTCAGTAGTAGGTGTATTAAGGACGTTCTTGTTGATATCAGAATACTCCATTTTGACAGGAGCATACATACAGTGTACATCATTCTATGTATGATCATGTATGATGTGCATGAAGCCTCAAACCTGACCTAGTCCTTGGCTCACTCAGTTCATCTTTCTGAAGTATTTCAGCAGACAACAGAATGAATCCCCTCAATAGAGTCCACTGTTAAGCAGATGTCTCGACTGTCACGGTTCATTTGATCATAATTGGTACTTTCACCTCAGGGGAAGAGACAGAGAGAGAGCGACAAAAAGGGGATGAGGGGCCCAGTAAGAGACAGACAGACAGACAGACCGACCGGCAAAGATGGGGAGGGTCAGACAGGAGAGGAGGAGCAAGGATGGGTGAGTTGAGATGGAGTGGAGGCAAGAGGAAAAAGGATGGATATAGGTCAAGAGAGAGAGAGAGAGAGAGAGAGAGAGAGAGAGAGAGAGAGAGAGAGAGAGAGAGAGAGAGACTACAGCCAACAGCCAACATTTGAACAGAGTTGGCCTGGCATTTAAATGGTCAGGTCTCAGAGCAGATGGTTTAAAGACTCACTGTGGGTCTCACATTAGCAAGCAGAATATGGCACAGTGAGGATGGACACTGCTGCAAAGTTCCTCTGCCAGTACACTCTGCCATTAATCATTAGACTAGGTTATATGGATTGATACATTGACCATCAATTTTACAGGAGTAATGGTCAGGGTTTAAATGTCTCTTCAGCAGTGACTACATTGAATCCCCAGCTCTGCTCTCCAGGTGTTAAAGTGGACTTTTGACACGGTAATGTATAAGTGATACACATCAGGAGACTGATGGACGAGTAAGCTAAATACTGACAATCTTGTAGTGCAAATCTGATAGTGTCTTCATTGTTTTGAATATTCCCACACTACAAGATATCATTAATACTATAGCTACAAAGGCAGTGACCCACTACCTCCAGTCTGTCAATTGACCGTAAGGGGAAGCAGACATTAGCGTTTTTTACAAACAACTTCACAATACCACTGGTCGTTTATTTGTGGGTCCAGTAATAAAGCTAGGGCAGTGGCATATACAGCAGATATGCAATAGGGGGTGCTTTTGTTAAGTCGTTTACAAGTCTTAGTTGTCATGCGACTTTACCAGAGCAGATAAAACCATTAGCTCCCATAAAGTACACCATCAGTGCCATGCATAACCATCCATACCTACAATCACTTAAAGCTAACGCTAACAGGAGCAATATTAGCAAGAAACGTCAACAGAGAGGACAAGGAAGGCAGACAACAATCGGAGAAGGCTTTAACAACTATCACCTGACAACAGACATCCTGTCTCTCGCACATATTATGAAAAGGGTTGCAAGAAAATATGCTATTAAAGCTACTTTTTGGGAATAGTTGACAACTACTAAGATGCAGTATAGTTGTGAACTAATGTATGAGTAAGTCATCTGCGATGGAAGGTCAAAGCTCTACAATTTTGTGCTCACACTATTCAGTCTGACTGTCAAGCCAGAACCTGCCTGCTCACACTGTATGTACCCGTTGACCCCTCTGGACTGGTCTGATCATTTATCTGGTCAGACATTTCTCAATTATTAGATGTATCGTGATACGAAAAAGCAGCCATGTGCAGTAATATAGAAAATTGTGGATGTGATATATTGAAATACATCGAGATGGAAATGTCAAAAACAGAGGCATTAACATCTCTCTGTTATGTGGGTCTATAGGATGAGGAGGAAGCATTTA
Source organism: Verasper variegatus (assembly GCA_026259375.1). Classification (NCBI taxonomy): domain Eukaryota; kingdom Metazoa; phylum Chordata; class Actinopteri; order Pleuronectiformes; family Pleuronectidae; genus Verasper; species Verasper variegatus. Next base: position 22,484,033 of record CM048043.1, on the reverse strand, counting down.
AACAGGGAGGTATGCTGTTGGTCAAACCAGACTATCCTTTCTGTCCATATGATGCCTTGTGTCACCATGTCCTTGAGAAAAACAGGGGACACCCTGGACAGGTCACCATAACATACAGATACAAACCACCATTCACACCATTGGACAATTTAGAGTCTACAATGAACTGAATCCCCAATCTGCATGTTACGCAGAAAAAATCCATGTAAACACCAGGAGAACATGCAGACTCTACACAGAAAGACCCCAGTATTACTGTGATTGGAACCGGGAACCAGAAGTGGTAACCACCACAGCACTCTTCCGCCCAGCCCGAAGACAACCGACAAAACTTTTTGAGATGTCAGAAATGTATCTGGCCTTAAGGAGCATGTTGTGTTGTACACTGCACAACTAACAATGCACAACTCTAAAATTATTCATGCATTGTAGAAATCAGGTTAAAAATAGGCTCATATCATAAAGTGTATGCAGTTCATATGAACATATGAACTTGTCATTACAACATGGGAAGAGGGGCACAGGGTCATGGTGTGCTTGGCATTTATGTGGTTCAGAGCAAGGCTTCAAGGCTTCAAGGCAACAGCAGCATGGACACTAATATTAACATTATTGTCAATGTCTGCATTCCACAGAAGCCATTAAGGTATCAGGCATAATGATTGAGGGAAAAGATGAAACTTATGGGATTATCACTATTTTTCTCATACATATACTAAAATAAAAAAAAAAAACATGGCCTCCACCATTTCTGAAAATGTCGGCGAACACGACACAACTTGAGGTTTACCACTTGAGGGGGGGTTTAATATGGGCTTTTCTCGTAAACACGGTGAACACAACGTCATATGAAGGGAGCATCCTGCTTCTCTTGCGCTCAGCTTGATTTCACATGAGTGGAGTCCACACTTTTGAGGCCTTAAGTAAAGACAGATGAGGGGAAAGCAAAAGAGAGATAGAGAGAGAAACAATGGGTATAGTATAACGACTGGCTGGAGAGAAATGGTCTGGTCCCACAGCAGATGGTTATAAAGCCCCTCGGGATGTCGTATTATCAACAAGAGCTGTGGTGGCTTTGAAATCAAAATGTAACTACTCACTCCTGAGTCTGTTTCACTGCCGTTTTTTTTTTTATCACAGCACCAGCTAATTATCTGAATCAAAAGCTCATATTTTGTAGAACCCCAAGAAACCTGATTCCAGAATTAAAAAATTAGAATTTCAAATATTAGACAAAGCACTGCATGCTGCGTAGCGGGTAGGGTTGAGAAGAAATTAGTCTGTCTTCTTTGCACAGCATCTGCAGCAGCATTGATCACAGGAGAAGCCTGGATTAAATACTTGATCATAAAATAAGATGAATAAATTGCTAACAGTAGGAATCCAGTTTGATCAAAGTAAGATGTTTGTGCAAATTATTTGTTGTTTGTCTACTTTGTTGTGCAATTGTGTGTATTTTCACCAATGTTTTAGAAAGAAGGGAAAGAACACTGCACTAACATACATACATAAGTTTTAACAATGTGCAAGATGGAAGGAAATGTTGGCAGCAGTTGTAAAAAAAAAACTAAATGTCTCCTTATCAGGGCTACACAGGTATACATGTTTGCACCATGCGATTTGTCCTGGTATATTACAGAAATATTTGCCATCTCCCCCAAGTTATACTTTGGGTTGTTTTTTTCAAGAGAAACTTAACGCTAAATCCACTTTTCTAAGTAAAGCTGGATAATATAAGTGAGAGAGTGACAAAACACCAAAGAATCATTTTTTAAAAAGTCTGTTATGCCAAAGACGGTGGTTTAACCCCAATAAGCCAATCATCTGCTCAATAACAGCGAGCATCAAGCATCAGGTCAGTCGTGTGTTGCATTAAACCTTGTGCATGCATAGTTGAAGTGGGTCTATAACCTGCCAGGTAGGGTCTTTTAAACACCATATTAAGGTTCTTTTTTTTCAAATGTCCCTGGGGATTCTAAACGTGCAATTTTGTTGGAGTTGCGGCTCCCTCTCCACTCATTAAGACAGGAGCCTGGTTTAGTTGGCCCAAAATAACTGCCTGGATGCATTGCCAAGATGACTGCCAATACTTGTAAGGACTTTATTACAGCTAAAGAGCTTAATTTAGCCATAGGTTTGTCACTTCTGCCTTAGCAGATGAAGTCTCTCATTGACCCTATATTGTACAGATCTGAACAATTGTGTGAGCACATACATGAAAATATGGGCAAGGATCTAAACCTGATGTGTAACATGTGTAAATGTGACCATGTGTATGTGTATGTTTCATGTATTCTGTATGTCTCAGTGTGGAATATGCACTGATTGGGTAAACGAACTCCCTCTGGGGCAGTAAATACAAGTTATTTTTATCTGCCATCACTTTATTTCATCATCTGCTGGTCCAAGCATGCTTGTCACGCTTCAAATACATCTACTGGAGTTGTAAAGGCAACATGTTGAAGCTATAACAGAGTGTTCAGCAGCTCTTTAAACCTATTATGCTTCATTTACTGGTGGTGCGTTGACTACGACAGGTCTCAGTGCTGGAATCAAAGAACAGCTGCTTCACACTGCATGTTGCCAGCGCAGCTGTGGCTGCTTCCCAGTGAAGGTCACCCTGTTGTGAGCAGGTTGAACTAAATGTGGACCAGCAGCTGCAGAACACGTTCAGTTTGCCTTCGCAGGACCTTAATACAGCTCTGATATGACTGTTTATGTTGGTCACCATGCCTGTGTCTGTTATCTGAATCTAAAGCAGGAATGATGTCAATAAGACTGATAATTACTTCAGGGACTTTCTCAATTTTAATAAATGACTACTGCAAAAAATGTCAAACAATGCAGCCTGGGTGTATAAAAGGTTTCCCCCTTCAGTTTGGAGATCCAACTAGGTCAATAAGGTTTGAAAAATATGATGCACTCACAAGGGTAATACATTTCAAAAGCCTCTAATATAGCTTGACTCATAAAGGAAACAAAACAACAATACAAAAAACTGAGATAATGATATACATACAAATCACATTTTCAAAACAGGCAGGAGAGTCTATATAAAATAGTGCTACCACGATAGATTTTGTTGTTGATGGGTTTGACTAAGTAAGAAGGAACACGCTATAGTTTCCTAATCAAATCTTCACCCAATTTCTATCCAACATAATCAACTGAAAAAAGAAAGAAACAAAAGAAATAAAAGACAATCATGTAATTATCATTATATAAAAGCAGGCACAACAAATATATTCACGATGATAATGGTAAAGACATATGTATATTTTAGATTCTCATTGTATATAGTCACAATAGGTGTTATAAAAACGCCCCATGTGTGCAGCAAATCCATCCATCCATCCATTCATTATATATACCACTTACCCTTTGAGGGTTTCTAGTGGTCCGGAGCCAAGACATCTGATGTTATTATGGTAAACCAAAACTTAGCTTAGATGAAAAAATACTTACCATGTCATTTCAATTAGTACTTCATATATGACTGTTACCATCAGAGATAATTTTTCGGGTATATTAAGTTGATCAGCGGCACCTCCTACTCTGTATCAGCCCCACATTTAAAAAGGAGCACTTTCAAAAAGCATGTGAAATGTGTCTTCACAGCTAACCAGCTGTCTGAAAAAGACTGTTTTCACAGTGTTCTGTGCCAAAGCAAACCAGAGGCAGAAGATCTGAGGCTGCTGAGTCCTGCTTTCCATGGCCAATGCTGCTGAGGAGACTCTGAACAAAAATAGATGAATAGAAACTTCAGAGAGGAGAATTTTCACTGCATCCATAACCACCAGATTTTTGGGGGGCTAAACAAAAAGAATATCATGCATCTCTGAGGCGGCTACTGTTTCTGGTGGGTGAGGCTTAAGCAAGCAGGATGATTACTTTTGTGTGCCACCATACCCCATTGCTTTTTGTCTTGTTTAAATGTCCATGATACCAAGTCATACATTTCTGGGATAAGGGCTACATTTTCACTCAGTTAGAGACATTTTCAGTATTTTACCCAAGCTGCCCAAGACAAATTCACAGCTCAGAGCTGCTTTATTAGCACTCTCACTGTTTCCCCAAATTATTTAGCTTTATGGCATTGAGACAGCCTAATTAAGCATATTTTTAATTATCATAGGTTTGTTTATTCCCTACATGACTACTTGGCTAGGAGGCATGCTAACATGACACTGTTAAGTTTAAACAAGGTTTTGAGCCCACCTCAACATAACCAACAAGCTTGGAACAACATATTCATTTGGCCCTTTTATGTGGCCATTTACAAGTTAAAGTTATTATAATATTTCACTTTGTAGAAAGCTATATTATTGGCTTGTTCATGAAGAGCAACAACCTTAAACTTGTCTTTATACACTGTAGGGTCCTTAACATGCATCATGCAGTGTTTCATTTGGTTTAGAAAATGTTATTACTGATAACAGTACAAGAAATATCAATAACATTAAGACACATAAAGAGGCTAGCAGGCTCTATTTTTCTGTTGGCTCATCACTATATCCTCAGTTATTTTATTCAATATAAAAGGAAAGTGAAATATCTTGTAACAATGTAACAATCCGGTACAAAATAAGCACAGGGAAATAACCCAAAAGCTGATGTTGAGGCAAAACAGTTCATAGCTTTATTCATATCATTATATCTATCTGTGGATTCCACAAACATCTGTCTGCATGTGGAGTGTATATCTCACAAACCACTCATCTTTTTGGCTTCTCACTCAGCATTTGTATTGTCAATGGCCCAGGGAAGTGCAGGGTCAAATTTGTTGTCATTTGGACATTTTCAATATTAATACAAATGTAATAAATAGGTGTCTGGTGCTCTGTAGTTGTCAGCAGGAGAGTAGCAGTGTGTCTTCAGTCTGTGGACCATGTTGAACATGTCTTCTTCTACGTCCTCGGATAAACTATATCAGTTGTTGGCAACCGGGTCAAACCTCTGTGTCCCCACCAGATCACTTTGGTAATCTAATCTTTTTTCTTTCACCTTATCAGACTGACACAGACATTCATGGGTGTTCTATGACTTGAGCTAATTGGATGTGTTGAAGGTCCCCCCCTCTCTTCAGAATAGATCTCAATGGACAGTGAACTGACCAGGGCAATCACTTAGTGACTTCTCACTCCTGTGTAGTGACACTCCCAGAATCACTTCCTGTTTGGCAATTTATCTTCAAAGTAAAAGTACAATTTTCATTTTGTTGCTGCACTGCTTTGCATTGAGCTGATTTAGAGAGCTTTTATTTAAAAAAATTGTAAACTTGGGTCTGGAGATTGCGTCGATAGATTTCTGAAATAGCTCAATGTATGAATAAAAAAACAGCAGTTGAATAAATCATTGAAACTTATATTTAAACCACACATGTGAACAGTAATAATGCAAATATGCAAAATTATCATCTAAATGCTATAATTAATATCGTACATCTGGCAACACTGTGTGCAGCAGAAAACTGGAGGGAAAACAGACAGGAAGTGATATAGAAATTAGCACTCAAAATAAAACAGGAAGTCCATCCAAAAGGGAAAGTGTACTGCAAATGTTTTTTATCTACCCACTCTTTAGGAATTAATAACACTTTTTACATACTAATCCTATATTAGTGGTGATAGTTGGCCTGGACCTTATATGATAGCTCCTTTGCCATTGGTGTCTATTCATGTGCATAGATGAACAAGAGGCACTTTGTTAAGCATTATTGGTAAATTGCAGTGTATTCATCATTATTGAGACACTATGTACACATCTACCAGTTGGCTGCTTGGTTGATTAATCGATTGGCCAATTCTTAATTGTTCCAATTGCTCATTGAATAATTGAACTAGTCAGATGAGTGTTAGACCACTGGATTGGTTAATGAGCTTCAGGGTTGGTTGGTGAATCTGTTCTACAGGTATTATACTGTGAATTATGGGAGAAAATGTAAATGTCCCAGCTTCAGCACCATGACTGCTGTTTTTAAATAAACACAAATTGTTTCAGACAAATTCCCTACACTGTTCTGTCAAAATATCCCTGAGTAGTTTCAGCTCTGTTTAGTTCGGACAATTTTTTTTCTTCCTTTGTCTTAAACCACCCACCTCAATCAGCCTTTCATGTAAAAACAAAACCTGTAACTTGATTTCTGCTGTCTATATCTATGTGGCATAACAATGTTTACTGTTTAAAAAATTGGCAATTGTGACAAAATCCAACTGTAAAGCTGAAACATTACTTTTTCTGATACCTGTGGTTATTGTTTAGGTTTTTTAAGACATTAATTGAAATACCTTCTCTGATTGATAAGAAATGCTGCTTGAAATTGTTACTCATGTGTAGCCTTCATGATGTAAATTGAAATGCATATTGACAATAAATATATAAACTGGTTATTAGCGATGTTAAATTCATGAAATGTAACATTTGAGGCACTTGTGTATAGTAGAAAATTACTTTATTACAGGAATTACACAGTAACAGAGCAACTTGCATAAATCACAGTGTTGTGTAAAAAAAGCTTTGACAGAAAGTAAAAACATTTAATAATAACAACTGCACTGCAAAAATGTCTGTGAGGTCCAGACATTCAGTCAATAAAGTGCAATAACTGTGTCCCCCTCCCTTCCAGGTGTTACAGGCATCAGGATCTTTGTTAGCTGGTGCTAGGGCCATCGGAGAAAGGTGAGGGTGGTTATTCCCTTGTGTGAGTACTTCGAATATGTGAGGAGTTCCCTGATGTTGGTGGCAGTAATGTTGATTTCAGACCGCCCCTCGACTGAATCGACTGACATAGCAAACAATGACCTCTTCCATGGGTTGTCGCTCGTACTGAGAGGACAGCGGCTCAGGGACGTTGATCCTTTGAACCTCCTCAACTTATGTTGCAGGGTCTGGAAAAACTTGTTGAAATAGGACATCTATAAGTTCTTGGATGTAACCTGGAAAACATTTGTACATTAGTCTTTTTTAACCTCTTAACATTCCAGTGAAATTTGCCTAAAACGCCTGTCTGAGGCATACTCAAAGTAAATTGAAAGCTGTTCTTGAACCATTTGGAGTATGTATTAACTAAGTGTGGTTGAAAACTATTTTATTTGGAAAGTAAGTTTTTGCAGACCAGTCTAAAGATTTTATGACCTATATCTACATACATATACAACCTGTCCAAATACTTTATGACCTGAACTGTTTTATGGTCTAAACTGTCAGACCCTTTTTATCACTTATTTACTCTCCAAAGAACTGAATGTATGTCTGCTTATCTCCAAAGGAAACACATGTAAATCAGTTGTCTGTGTTTAGATTCCTCTCCCAACCTGCATCTACAGAACCAGTCTGAACTGGTTCTGAGAGATAGCCTTAGTCCTCCTATATAAGATCCTTGCATTTGACTGTTCTCCATCTTCACTCTGAGATCCTTGTGACTCTTTGTGTTGATCCTTTCTGCAGAAAGTCCCTATTAAAATACACGTAGATAACTTTGGTGTTTCCAGCCTCTTGTATTTCCAGATTTCCATCACAAGTACATGCATGTCAGAATCACTGTAAGTGCTACTGGCCTTGAGTAATAGAAGTTGGAACACACTGAAGTGCCTGCAGATGACTAGACTAGCTTTTTTGCCTTTTACGCACGGACGCACGAGAAACTGGTACCAGCTGTTCGTCTTTACGCAGTGATTTCCCCGCTGTGGCTTTAACACTACCCCCTGAAGCATCATATCTGCATGTTGGAAATTTCATTTGCTATACAAAGTGCCAGTCATCACAACAATCGGTTGCAATTGGCTCAGTCTTTACATGACAGAAGAGGGGCAAGCACTGTCCTTCAACAAGGTCTCTCGTTGGCTATTGTAGGCTGTGGACAGGACATGCCCACTCCTATTGGGTCAAGTGATCTGTCAATCTAAAGTTCTGATATCAAGATATCGGTTATATTTACATGTTAACGGGAGTTATGAGGGAAAATGCGGATCCTTTATCGTGTTGGCATCTGATAATGGTGGTGGACCACGACCAAGGTGGCAGCTGATGGTGGATCCTAATGGCGACAGTGAACAATGACTGTGGACTATAGTGGCATCCGATCTTGATGGTGGATCATGATCTTGCTGGCTGCTGACCATAGACTATGATTGCAGCAGGACTGCTTGATACATAGTATTTCTCAGATACTTGACCATTAATGACATTAATCCACCAATTCACTGACCTTCAGTTATGCTTCAGAAAGGTCTACCCCTATCAGTACTGCTAAAACCTTGATGATGTTCCCCTTCACACTTGACATCTATTGCACTTCTGTCCGTCCTGGGAGAGGGATCCCTCACATGTGGCTCTCTCTGAGGTTTCTACGTTCTTTTTACCCTGTTAAAAAGGGTTTTTTTTAGTAGTTTTTCCTCACTCTTGTTGAGGGTTAAGGGCAGAGGATGTCACACCATGTTAAAGCCCTATGAGACAAATTGTGATTTGTGAATATGGGCTATATATGATTGATTGATTGATTGAAAATACATCAATAATTACACATAGCTGCCAGCTACTTTGAAATGATGCAAAAGCAGTCTGTGGGTATTTATTGATGTAATAATGTGTATTGGACTAAATATGTTACTGGATTGGATCGTCTGGACCTTTGACAATGTAACAAGACCGTTTTTGTTGGAATGTTATCGATGTGTGGATCACAATGAGGCTTCTTAGGTGAGTGACCCCGATTTTGTTATTGTTTTTTTTGTTGGTGGTCTGACAGAGACGTTGATTGTACCTGCTGTGGTAATCGTATCTTGAAATGGTTTGCATCATTTGAATCACAAGAATCTTATGTTGGGACATGGATTTTGGGAAACCAAAGTTCTGCCTCCATGTGCAGTCAAAAGCCTGAAGCTGCATGTCCTTTGTTCCGGAGAAAACCAGAGCACAGGAACTCAGTCTCTTTCTCTTTCTACAATCCCTGCGAGGGCAGAAGGCTGTCCAGCCTCTTTTCCTGCATCGCCGAGGGGAGAAGCCTGGCTTCTCCAGCTCACATCTTCTCTTTCCATCCAACTCTTCGAGAGGAGCACAAAGGTGCAGCTTCCAGCTCATCTCACCAAGGAAACCTCCTCGCAACCCAAGCTCTACCAACCTCCTAGCAGCGACATAATGTCCTGCAGGAGAACTTCAACCAGCAACTGAGCTGCACAGCTCAACAGAACTACGAAGGCAGTAGCCACACAACCAACCAGACGACGTCACCGAACTGCGAACTGCACAGCAACCTCTTTTTTCCCTTTCCACGGACAGGTAACACAACTGGCCTTAATAATCATACTAGGCTAAGCAAAGACTGTTTATTCGATTCTGTGTGATGTTTATAAGTTTGATTTGTGTTGTGATATTTTGGTTATAAGTTCTTGGAAAATAATGTGTGTTATGGTCTTCACAGTCTTTCTTTGCATTTCATTCTACACTCTTTGTCTAACTTGGCACAAACACACACAGACACACGCATATTTCAGCACCCTATTAGCTCTGACCCCCGCTACCTGTCGTAAACATTCCAATAGGGGGGGAGAGTGTTATCTATTTGGCCAGCTGCCATTTTGGACTCACACAGACACACACACATGTAGACTCACACACCTATCTTTGTTTAATAAGTTAGTAATTTGTGTTTTTATACTTTATTATATTCATAATAAATGTTTTTCTTTCACAAATGTTTTTTTATTAATGTTGCATAAGTGAATTTTGCCAACCTCTACACTGTCAAGAACTCTGTCCGACCCAATTTCTCCACATCCTTCAGTACCCTCTTGTTGAGCAGGGCCTTCTCTACTTTGTAGAGAGATTTTGAACCAGATTTTTCCAGGGGGAAAAACACACAATTATTTCTATGAGATGTCCAATTAGCACATAACAATTTCCTAGATAGACTAGATAGTTTGATGCACAGTTGAGATCCATGAAACGATACAGATGGAACACAAATGTAGTTGGAGCATTGTGCAGCATTTACAGTTCAAAACATGTTCCCAGTGAGATTGCTCTGTCCTTACTCTGCTAACACTTAGCAATACGCTAGCACTAGTCGTACAAACACCAGTAGAAAGTTAAGATAGAACCACCAAGAAACAAAACGGTGTCAGTACATAATGTTACATGTGTTGTTTCTATGGTTCACAACATGTTCAGAGTGGAGCAACTCTGTGCTTACTCTGCTAACACTTAGCAACACGCAAGCATTAGCATTAGCATTTAAAAACCAAAACAAGAGGGGGGTGCCGGTAGGAGAAGGGTGTTCGGAGGCTGGACTGGTACTGGCTGGGTGGGGCTGAGAGAAGAGTGCAGGACTAGCTGACGCCATCCTACCCCCCAACACTGTTTTCATACTTTAAGGGTGCCTACTGACCCTCTTCAAGTAATTACGGATAGTAAAATCCCAGACAATTTATTTTACATCATCTTGCATCTGAATATATATATTGTCTTACATTTGTCATATTCATTAAACTTGCATCTGTTTTGCCTGATATTTTACAATTCACATTCTTTGCTTATGCTTGAAATTTAGTTTACATGTGACAATATATTTGCATAGAATTAGAAAATCCTACATTTGTGCCACTACAGGGAAATGTGCAATGTTAAAGCAACAAGAGGGCAGTCAAAGATAGACATCAATAATTACTAGTAAAAAAGCACAAAATTGTAAGGAAATGTAAAAATAAAAATAGGAAGGTGCCACATTGTAGGCCTACTTATACATATGCCAAATGTGTAAATAACAATATATGGAGATTAATCTGAACTCCTGGTGTGCCTACAAGGGTATCATTGCTCCAAATGATTGACTTTATGACTTTATGTTTTTGTGAAGGCTGTGAATAAAAAAGAACAAAGAAGAGAAAAGGCTGAAATTCTCCCTGAATGGACAGACAGCCTTTTCTCTTATAAATGTCCCATAACACAAGAAAGAGTCTTGTCTATGTGGAGTTTAGTCCCAGAGGGATGTGTTGGAGCGCAGCAAATCTGAGACCCATCTGTGACCTTGTATGAATGTAGCCTGTGGGGCACAAATGGACTGGAGCGAGGTCTTGAACTTGTGATCAGCCAGGTTGGCCACTTTTAGCCAGCATGGCCTGTAGCCCTATCTTATTTTCTGACTTGGTTGTTTTACTGTCTTCTTACTGTCTTTCTGATTTCGTCATATCTCCTCACACTATGCAGGTTTACAGTTCTGTGTCATCTAAACCTCTCCTCTTCTCCCATTTCCCCCTCCTGGTTACGCCCCTCTTTTAATATATTGTCATCCTGTCTATTACAAGGTTAAAGAGGTTTCAGCCAGTAGGAGTACTGCAGACCAAGTTAATTACTTAGCACAAACACCGTGTGGCAACAATGTTCCATGATCCTGATAAATCAATCTTTAAGAGAAACACTGTACCCTGAGCAGCGGGAGTGCTAAACAGAGGAAACTGGCCATGTGGTTGAATCGGGATCACTCCCCAATTAGAAGCACCAAGCTCAGCACAGCAGGGAGTGGGGGTGACAATTATTTCCCCCTCCAACAGGTATGAAGAAACACAGTGCATCCACATGATGGTTAAATACATTTAACCTAAAATTGTGGCCTTCCATCCACACTATGCAAATTAGGAACGTATAGGAGAGGCTTTCTAGAGTGTAGGTAAAAATTGAGTTTGCCACACAATGGTGGAAGTCTGTCCAGTCACAGTTGAGGTAAGTGTGACAAGAGAGAGAATAACCCCACATTTCCAGTCCAGTTGTTTTCAGGCAAATACTCCTTTTATGGCATTTTAGCTTATCTGTTTAAATTAAAAGTGTTTACATGATGAACATCTACAGTTTCTTTACCTCTCTGCCTCTTCTTCTCCTCTCCCCCTGCCTCACTGCTCTTTCCACCTCAGCGAGCGCTCGCCCCTGTTTACCTTCATAAAAGATTAACGATTGTCCATGAAAGCCTCTGAAAAAGCTGCTAATACTTCTCTTGTCTGACTCGTTTTATTTAATCAATCAATGGAACGGTCAATGCTCATTGTTGTGTGCAAATTGAAAAATGATCTTCACTCTAAAAACGAAGTACACAATGAGTTAGAAAATAAAACTCATGTGTTGAATGTGATATCAGCTGTTTGAATGGAATGGATGGATGCAGGGTTCTTGCACCATTTTAAAGCCAAATTTTATGCTTTATAAGCCCTTGATAAATGTAATCTAATACCCAAAATGTCAAAATAATTTATTTGATGGAGAAGACAATTTATTCAAACCTATAAATGAGCTTAATAAGATATCAGCATAATAACATTGAACACCTTACCCATGAGCTAAGAATCTGCTCACAGTTTGAATATGTGTGATAGTACATAAAACAACATGGATTCCAATTAGAAGATGCTTTAGCATTCAGCCGTCCACACATGCGGTGATACCACTGTCCTGCAGTCTCTGAGCCCGAGTGTGTCAGCTTCAGCCAGCGCTAGTAGCACCTACCTAGCACCTCCAGTAGAGCGAGGAGAGCGAGCCACGACAGCAGTGACACACCGTTCTCGCTGGCATTCAAGGGAAAGCTGACTAACATGACTTGTATAAATTATGTCAGTAGGTTTCCAATAAATAAGACATACAACAAGCAGCTCAAAACGTTAATATCCACAAATGGTTCAACTGCTACTGATTTCCACTTGTGTTAGTATTGTTTTAACCAAAACCAAAAAAAAGAAAAGTACTAAAAACACTGTGACACAAACCAAAAAGTTGAGTTGAATTTTGGTTACATGAATACTACAGCATAGCGATTAGAAACATAAAACTTGCAGTGTCTCAGTACTAAAGTTTTAAAGACATTTTTATGGTAGGACACTGCGTGACACTTTTCCCATCAGCCTTAAATGCACCACCTGCAAATTTAATACGCTACAGAAAATGTATGGTAGATTTTAGACAATTTACAACCTTAATTTCATTGATTTTTATTTTAGATTTTTTAAGGAGCCGGTGGAACCCTGGGATGAATGTGAATGTGTTGTGGTGTTTATGAGTAAAGCCTTCACCTGGTGGACATAAATGCATCATCCCTGCAGCTTCCTTGGGGCGATAGGATGCTTTGCTTGTCATATGAAATGAGCTGTTTGTATATGTGTGTGTTTCTCTACCGGATTAAATATGCAGCAAGTGTCAAAAACCTGAGTATTTTATGGGGCATCTGGTGGATGAGTGTTTGGGATGCAGACACCGGCGGTTTGTCTCATGCTGGGGATCTCTGTAGTGTGTCGAGCCCCTGCCTCTTCCTGGATTTCCCATTTTCATCTCCACCAACTCTATCAAATCAAGACAAAATTGTGCGCCAGAAATCTTGAACAACAGTAAGTATTCATATCCTTGCTTTTCTACATGCAAAAAATTCCCCCAAAATTTATATTCATATTTTGGTGTATTGCAGGGAATGTTGGTCTCTACTACCAATTGGTGCATTTGGTGATGTCAAGTGATTCACACTATCTGTGAGTGGGCACCAAGAATAGTTGATAATATCAGTTGAATTGAAATGGGCCTATTCAAAAAAATTATTAAATCAAGACTTCATAACAATAACATATATAGGACACACAGAGGAATCAAAGACACACAAAATACAGACACATTTTATCATAATGTTAATTTTAAAACTTCAAGCCTGAACGAAAACAGTTCTAATACCACTGGTGATTGGACCACAAATGATTGATGACAATATTTTTACAATATATACAATTACATGCTCATTGTGTTATAAAACTAAGCAACAATACTAATTCAGCCCAACAATAAATTGATTTGAACACTTGTTTAAATTTGCTAATGTTTGGTGAAAATGTTGGTTATTATTGGTATAGAAAGAAGTTAACGTTTAGGTAGTTAGTGGTGTGGTATTTTGGGAAGCACACTTCCCCCTCTCAGTAATAGCAGGGTGAATTCTCCTTTTCCTCTTACCAGGGCTCCTTTCAGTCCTCAGAGGTTTCTTACCATTCCTCTCCATTTAACATGTTCCAATATGACCGTGCTCGGATGTGACCCTGTGAACTTGTTGGACTTGGCGAGAGGACTGGAGTGCATCAGGGAAACTTTTCTTTTTGCCCAGGCAATGAACTCTGGAGAATGATCTGTAATCTGCAGTTTCCTCTGATATGCATAGTTTAGTTTTAAGACAAGTTTTTTGGGAGAATATCCGCTGGGGATACATGGTGTGTTTCTTTGATCCGGTTGAAAATTAGGTTGTCCCCCAGGGATCTAGTTGGTAGCAGTGATTCTCTGAGGTTGTTGTTGTTGTCCATGCATAAGCAGCAGATGGTGTTCGTCAGTTGTTTAACTTCTGCTTGGCAGCTGAGAGAAGCTTTTATTCTGCTGCTGCTTTGATACATGAGGAATCAACACTGTCCAACTTACTTAACTCTTCCAAAGGTTTCATTCGGTGAGCTCTGGGGACTAGTGGTGGGAACTTTTAAGTGAGCCAGATTATTTGGCTCAGCTCAGCAATGAGAGCCAGCTCTATTGGCTCCCCACGGCTCTTCATTAAATCTTAAAATGTAACAATATTACGACCTCTGATAGTTAAGTGTGCATGTATATGACTCACTCACTTATTCAATGTAATTACACTGAACCTTATAATTTATATATATTATTGTTTTAAATTGGGTTTTATATACAGCAATATCATATTTGAATAGTGAAACATTGTTAAATTGTTTTAGGATGGATTGGCATTGAGAAGGACCAAGTGTTTCAGTTTGGATGGGTTGAATGTAGCCTTTCCAAATGAATCACACGAGTAAAATAATCACACAAAAATAGACAAAACAGTAGGATCAAATCACTTTCACTGTGAATTGTGATTGTATGTAGGGCAGACTGGCATTTCAAGGCAAGAAACCATTTAGTCAGGTCTAGCTGCCAGCATCCGTTGGCAGCAGATATCAGAACTGCCATTTTCAAATCGTTGAGCAATCGCCAAGGTTAACCATGTTAGTGAGAGAGATTGAAATGATAGTTTCTCTATCGTTCAACTTTGGTCGTAGGTCAACAACGTTTTTTGAAAATGCACGCCAGATCTAATCCATTACCTTCTTCCATTTGTACTTAAAAAAAATACAAACTTGTAAAAAAGACATTGGCTCTCACATGGGAATCAACTCTCAATGATTCCGTAATTGAGCCAAATTGTTTGCGAACGACATATGACCACAGAGGACTGAAACCTCGGGACTGCTGGTACTGCCGACTGCAGTTTGTCCTGCTGGGGCAATCACGTTATTACTGAGTGGAGCTTATACTGTCTGATATCTTATGCTTAAAAGCTCAGATTTTACAGACATTATTGATTGTGTTTCCTATGTTAAAAATAACAAACATGAAATATTATTGAACTTTATTTGTAGTAAACAGAAACTACTTATATTTTCAAAAGCAACATTTTTTAAAGTTTAATTTACAGCATAAATGCTGTTCAAACTTTGAAGTTAAAAAATACTGTCTTGTTTGGTGTTTATTTCTATAATTAACTTTTGCAATTATATAGAATAAGTAGGAAAGTGGAAGTGAGGGAGAATCAGGATCAATTTACAGAAGAGAGAAAGTATAAAGAAAAGTGTCAGGAAATAAAAATCAATAGTAGAAAGTGATGCTTATAAATGCAGAGATTAACAAGGTCCACTTTGCCAGCAGCAGCCGGGCTGTGGGAGACAGACAGGGCTGAGGACCAGGTTTCCCTGTGTGATGAAGTGCTAAATAAAGAAAAGTACAGCAAAGTTGTGCAATGAGTTTTTTTCGGATTGGATTTTTTTTTAACCAACTTTTTTATTTGCTTTAAATGTCAATCGCACAGTGCAGCAGGTGACAGCTGCTCCTCAAGCATCACCTCTCAGTCAGCCACTGCCATGATAGATGTTCTCTCACAGGCCTGAAGCTTGGCCTCCACAAATATGACCAGAAACGCTTACTCTCTGTTTAGAAAAAGGGACACAATTCACAGTTGGTACAGTCTTACAGTGTTAACAGGATATATTTCAGTTTGACTTGAAATTAGCATTTTGCTGCAGTGCACACTTTTTTTCTTCTTTATACAGAAATCTACAGTATTTGCTCGGAGCTGAGGTTTATAAAGTCAAATGAAATTTCAAATCTTTTCACAGCTCATCGAGTTCAAAAGAAAATGTAGAATCAATGTTCATCTCGTTGTGTTATCTTTCCCCAACCAGCTTATTAATCACAACTGATCATGTGATAATCACAAATTAATGAGCCCAGGCAAACTGTATGTGTGTGTGTAAGTGTGTGTGTGTGTACATATATTTTTTTGCACTTGTTCCTTTGTCGGTTTATTTCCTCAAGTCATCCACTAATAATAAAATACTGAGCCTGTGAAAACAGAGGCTCTGTTCAATAGTCTGTTCGTGTGTTTATACAGTATATATGTGCGTGTGTGTGCGGAAATACAGCTGTAATTTCCAGGGATGGTGTCAGAAGGTTAGTGATGCATAGAGTCATTAATCAAGGGACAATGAGGTGCTGTTGTAACAAGTCTTGACAGTTATGTATTGCATGCATGAATGCGTGTGTGCGCGTGTGTGTGCACTTCACTTGAGAGAACTGTACATTTAACTAACACATGCAGTAGAGTTCAAGTGTGTGCATTAATTTGAATCCTGCAAATAAATAATGAATGTATCTAACTAACAAGTGTGTGTGTACTCAAAGCCCTAATATGCCTAAGTCTTATTCCTTTGAGCTAAATTGCTGTTACCAATATGCACTTTTAAAAACACCTGACTGTTAAATTGAAAAACTGCAATCACCAGTTGTGTGAGGACATCCCTGAGACTTTTTAAACCCTTTATTGAGACAGTTAATAAAGATTCATGTCTTCAATAGGAAACAGTAAGCCTACCACTGAGTATACAAGGAATGATTAGAAAGTCAGGCAGCATTGAGAGACGGATTAACTTATTGCTTTTCAGTCTTTTCATGGGATTTGCTGACAACAAGAAAAATCATTACCCTTTAACTCAGGGGTGGGGAACCTCAGGCCTCAGGGGTGAGACAGTTGGATCCAGCCTGCAAAACAAAGAAAGGCAACTTAGAACAACCAAAACATTTCATGTCAGTAATAATAGTTTTTTCTCTGTAAGTGAAAAACTTAATACAGTAAAGTCAAGACTGTTCTCACAACGAGAGAGAGAGAGAGTGCAGGGAGAATATGACAGTTGTGTAACTATATTGTGTACTATATTACAGCTCTGTCAGACTGGTTGTCATAATTAAAATAACAAGAGTAATATTAATAGAAGTAATGATGTTATAAATGTTAGCAGCAACAGTTATAATAATAACTAGGGCTACGTTGTAGCACTAATGGGCCCGAGCACCGCATTGCATGCGTTTTGTGCACTGCGGCAAGGACAAGCGCTTCACTTCCTGTGTCCGTCACGCAATGTCTATCCTTGCCTGCTAATTGCTCATTACGGTCCACGCTACCAGTTGCACGTCACACTGTGAAGATTTTATGTAAATCGAATGATAGTTGTAAAACAAAGCTTACTTCCTGTTGCCAGTAGGTGGCGCCATCACTATTATTACATACAGACTAATATATCTGTTCAAGTAGGCGCTCTGATGTAGCGTGAGCAATTTTGTGTCAAAAGGACAATGTTACAACAACTTAATTATTGTTTGAAGTCAGACTCACTCTGGCTTCGTTCTGAGGCAGTTTTCTCCTTCACGCCATTGTGCGTCATGTCGGCTGCACAGAAACAGGAAACACAGTCAGCTGAGTTTGTGTGAGTGCAGCAGAAGAAGAAAAGAGTGTCTGATTCTGACCCAGAGCCTGGGAAAATGACGTTGCCCAGGGTGACCAGTGACTTGTTGATGTTCCCTCCTTCCTTCAGTCAGAACTTGATTGGGAGACAGGGGCGAAAGAGGAAAGTGAAGGGGATGAAGATGAAGTTGATGGAAATGTAGTTATAGAAGGAAGATTAGAAAATGAGGAGCGTATGTCATCTATCTTTTTTGCAAAATGGCTTGGTAGAAGGGAGGAATGTGGAGGGGGACTGGGGGGGGGGGTCAAGGAGGTTGGAAAAAGTTGATGGCGAAGATGGCGTGTGAGCGGCTGCTGACGTTGTTCATGCCGGTGCTGGTGATGGTGCAGGTTGATGTTTCCGGCCTCCATCAGCTCCTCGACGTCGCTGTAGTTCTGCACCAGGTGTATTTTCATGTTTTTTGTTTTGATGATCAAGTCAAAAATCTTTCACTGAGTAAAAATAGTTTATCTGGTCCCTGTGAAACAGCTGCTGCAGGGAAATAAAACCGAAGTCAAAGTTTGTACTGAAGGTTCTTGTTTTTACCTCCGACAGGTTCAGACTATTATAATTGGTGTTTTGATTATCACTGTAATTAATGTTTGTAATGGAGTCAGTGAATGGGACAGTTGTTACATCGCTCTTTTCACAGACTCCATTGACAACTACAATCATCGTCCTCCTGTCATTTCACCAACTTTTAGTTTCATTTACACTCTTCACTGTGACCTTTGACCTCTGAGATATAATCGGCCCATCAACTGGTCAAAACGATTCCCTAAAGACAGACTTGAGTTATCTTGATCAAGAGGACAAAACCCAGGTCCCAGTTTCACCTTCGACGTACGGTCCGTCTTTGGGATGCTCTCTGACTCTCAGGTTGAAGGTCTGAGTGGATTTCCTCCCCAGCAGGTCTCTCACCTTCTCATTGTAGATCTCCAAGTCACTGAGGCCACAAATCAAAAACTTCAACACAAGTCTCGTGTTTTTAAACGTTTACATCAAAAAGTGCAGCTGTCAACTTGATGTTTCTGTCGAAACAATATTTTGATATGAACCAGATTATACAATAATCTGAATAAGACTGACAAGTAGTGGTGCACCGATGTATCGGCCGT
Source organism: Verasper variegatus (assembly GCA_026259375.1). Classification (NCBI taxonomy): domain Eukaryota; kingdom Metazoa; phylum Chordata; class Actinopteri; order Pleuronectiformes; family Pleuronectidae; genus Verasper; species Verasper variegatus. The sequence goes on along the minus strand of CM048043.1, from coordinate 22,465,087 downwards.
ATATCGCTAGCAGCCGATATTCGCCTCGTTTACTGCCATCCAGATTATGGTACACTGACGCCAGGTTTACACCAGGCACTGAAGTGCCGCGCCGCGCCAAGGAAAGCCAGGTGCCTTCCATCCACCCCCCTGTTAAACCTTTGTGCGGTTCACATGGGTTGCGATGCGCACGCGCTGCGCCAGCGCCCTTGACCGATGGTTTCGGCGTGCGAGCAAGCATATCACGCCAGGAAACAGACTGAAAAATGATTTTAAACGATATAAATGACATATTTTATATGATATAAATGATCAAATATGCATCCCATACTTTGTATTCCCCTTCTGTTGTCCTGGAGTTTTAATTTTCCCAATCACATAATTAAATGTCCCCCTCAGCCCATCCACTACAGCCACACAAGCAATCATATAGATAAAAAGAGAGGGGGGGGCTAAAGGCTTGCTTGGAGAATACGTCATTTACCCCCAACCTTGAGTAGGCCTGGTGATACTGTTAAATGTTTGGCTGAATAGGTGTCTATGTCCATCCATGGCATCTAAAGTTACACTTGTCACTTTTTCTGTTTTTCATATTATTCAAGTAATAAACAAATATCGGTATCGGCTATCGGCTAGATTGTTGTTTTAAATTTCGGTATCGGCCAAGAATTTCCATATCGGTGCATCCTTACTGACAAGTAAACCTGATGTTCTGTTAACAGAACCGGACTAAACTCTGACTCTGAAAAATCAATTTTCAGATTAAGTGGAGAATTCGGACTTCAGAACGTCCAGTTGGAGTTTTCACAGCGTAACTTTGATTTATGACGTCACGTGACCTGAGGTCCAGTGTAAACAAGATGAAAAGTAAGGAGGAGCTTAGACAGAAAACCCTCAGAAGGGTAAACGTCAGCATTGAAAAATATTCTATTAACAATTCCTGTAAACACAATAATCAAACGTATTTATCATTCAGAATATTTTTAATAATACGATTATTGTTGTCCATGCAAACGTCATCAGTGACCTCTGACCTCTCTTCTGATTGGTCTAGAAAGTTCTGACATATTCTCACAGCTCTCATTACCTGTTTTCACCTGTGTTTGTTTGTTTGTGGGATTACCCAAAAACTGATTTCCATGACAATGAGGGACGGGACACAACCCAGAGAACTCATCTGGAGCAGCAGACACATCCAAACATTTTTAATCTAATTTCATGAAGAATAATTCATGATGAAAAGATCAGACACGTTTAGAAACTGATATTTATGAGTATGTGTGATTTGAGCCAAATCAAAATCAGGATCTAGTGAATTTAAATGTGGTTTCATAAGGAGACAGTTAGTGGAGGTTTGAGCCAAGTGACCTGATGATGTGTGAACAGCAAATGTACATTTATTCATCAGAATATGAAGAGGAACTGTTTCATTCTGGTCTCACCTGACTTCTGTACGAAACAACGCTACATCACATCGAGTCGCCTCCAAGATGCGGCTGAACAGACCTTCACAGATCCTCGGGATCAGTCCTGCGACGCCCTAAAACACGAGGACAGTGGGAAGATAGTTTTAACGTTAGCACGGCTCCTGAGCACAGACGCAAGTAAAAGATGACAACACTTCTCCACGGCTGCTCTCTGTCGTTATCCCCACCACTTTCTTCTACGCCGTCAATAAAGAGCAAATGAAGCTGTAATTATCAACCGGTTTTGGTTCATCAGAAGAATACTGCTGTTCAGACTTATCATCTGACGATGAGACGAGTTCAGCCGAGCTCACGGATCAATCCCTTCAGTCTGATGTCACTCTGACATCTTTCTAGAGAGGAGCATCTAGACTGTCACTGTTAATTTCATCTGGAGTTTGTTCTCACTGGATTTCCCATCATGGTGTAGGATTTCCCCGAGCCAGTCTGACCGCAGGCGAAGACGCAGGCGGTGTAGCCCTCGAACGCAGCTTTCAGCACGTAGGAGCCCAGATCTCTGAAAACCTGCGAATGAAACAGGAAACATTTTCATTTGTTAGAAGCTTTTTCAGACTAGTTGTCACCATGAAGATACTTTCAGATCATTTCCCTATAATTTACTATTCCCCCCCCCCCCCCCAAGAGATTTATGTTACATTTAAACTGCAGACAAGACGGACGTCCACACAACCAGCGTCATAGGTGCACTTGTGCTGTGGCAGAGCACAGTCAGTGTGGTCAGCTGGTGGCTGCTCTACACGCCAGAGTCTATGTTAACATGCTGCATGTTGGTTAATAATGTGATGGATGAAGCTGTTCCACTGATCCAGCAGAAGGAAACATGTCAGTGTAGCATCTCTAGCTACACATATGTTTTCATCCATATCAGTGACATTAGCTTGACCACTTCCTGTTCCCCATCGCCTCAATGTGATGAGATGTTTTTAAAGCCATTTTCATATCAAACATTTTCTTCTTCATTTCAGTGCCTACAGGTGACGCAGCATAACAGCTCTGCAAAGTTCCTCTTTTTCCTCTTTGATGTCATTTTCATGAATGAACACTTCTGAATGGGACAGGAAGTGAAGCCCCTGATATGGTTTTATTGGGGCGTTGAATATGCTAATTTGCTATCTACATGCACACTCACTCAAATGTGGAGGTGGAGTTCATCATGTTCACACTTCATTTACACACTCAAGAGTTTGTTTTGTGTGATGTGTCGTGTCGGTACAAACAAATGTCGGAGAAATGGAGAAGAATACTGATGGGTAACTATGGAAACCATTAATTTCACAAAAGAAAAAGACGTGTGATGATTCTAAATAACATGAAGGAGAAGAGAGGCTGGATTTCTCTTGATCATCTCACTCATTTTTACATCAGGTCTGAACAACAGTGTTTTGCTGTGTCTAATTTTAAAGTGTAGTTTCACTGTGGAGATAAAAACAGACGTTTACCTTTTCCTGAGAGACGAATGTGGAGCTTTTACAGTCGGTGGAGTCGTAGGAGAAGTCGTACATGAAGGTTTTGGTCCGGTCCCTCATCGAATCTCCAGTGACACCGTCAGGAATCTTCAGGAGTCAGAGAACAAAACATCACAAGTTCAGATACAAACATCGATTTTACAGCTCACGTGAACAAGAGGAGTTTAAACAACAGATAAATAAAAACCTTTGGGTTGGTGTGACAACCCCGGAGTTGTCCTGCTGTGGGGTTGTGCTTGTGTCTGTGTTTCAGGCTCCTGTAGGCGGAGTCAGACCCTAGTGATCAGCAGGGATGTGGCACACCTGGGCTGACCAATATTTAAGAGGCCTGCAGACTGGGATCTGGCTCTCTCTCCTTCACCAGGTCTACCGCCACATGGACATCCCAGTTTGGCATTTTCATGACTCTTCTATTCACCCACCCACAGAACTGGTTACCATGTCTAACCTAAGTTAGCTTTCTTTGTAAAATAAATACTGCAACTGCTGAACTTTGTGACCTTCCTTGTTTCTTGTTGCACAACATGAGCCAATGGAGGTTTTGGTTCCTTCCATCTTGATGATGCATTTTGAAGTCAAGTCTTTCTCCCTGAAAAAGACAAGGATATTTGTCTGTGATGTTCTACAGAACAGAAGTGGAAGGTGAAATACAATGCCGAAACTGTGACCTGGCGATAAAAGTGTGATTCGGTGAGATTTAAGCAGCACTACCACAGGTGCTACATCAGTTAGCTTCATATAGTCTCTGTTGCCTTTAACTATTCGCTGTAGATCTGTTAAAAAGCCGCGTCCATGTCGTCCACTCACCGCCGGTTCATGGGCCAGACCCGGACAGCCACATGGACCGAGGCCATCGCATGCGCTGCTGCTGTCCGCCCAGAGCAGCCGCTCAGCCGGTCGGAAACTGGGTTGGCCTCAGTGGGTTCACGGTGGGCGGCGCTGCCTTTTGAAGTGCTGCCATTTCGCGCCGCAGCAAACCGCGGCTTTATGGAAGATGTAGTTTTGGATTTAGTGGCCAATTTGGCCAATTTTCCCTTTGACGAACTTGTCCCAGGGCTTTCATCAGATTAACTTCATATTGACATGAGTGTCATCACAACAAGATGGAGATGAAAAATACCTTGAATTAAAAATTTTCATCACACGGTGTGACCGTGGCGTGGCGCCAAAGTTTAATTACACGCCATCAAAACACAAGGTTCTGTATCTCAGGCATATTTGGTCCAATTGAGTCCAAACTAGACATGTAAGACAAGAGTCGTGGGAGAGAGAGAGAGAGAAACAATGGGAGGTGAAAAACATAAAGTTAATGTCATGTAGTAAAATAAGAAATAAAACATTATGGTCAAATAGATCAAAATAAAAATATTGTGATTATTTAAATTTGTAGGCTAACCCTATTTATTGATGTATTGGTCACCAGACTAGTAAACAAGTAGGCGGCACAGTAACTCACTGCCCTCTGCCATCTTATTAATGATGTCATCTTTGTCAAGTCGAATAAGAACCTTCTCCTGTTGCCACAATCAAAACAGTAAAGATACGATATTTCAAGGGCTTTTAATTTGAAATTCTACATCAGATTGTCCTGATATTGTGAGAGTGAAGCTCTGTGGTGGTGATTTGTTATTTAGTTGCTTGAATTTATTATTTTATTTTTTTATTATGAAGTTTGATTAATTATCCACAGTGATTATAAGATTTAGAACAAGATTTTTTTTTTTTAAGTCTCAATTTTCTCTGAAATATTTTCCCATGCATATTTATCATTACAGAACTTTTGGTTCAATTTATTTTGTATATTTTAATCATTTGGTTAATTAATTAGTTACCTCAATAATTAATTAATTTACTCAGACTGAACAAATGTGACTTCGCATTTAGAGGAAAGTTGCTTTAATTTTGAAATCACTCTAACATGCTCGTAACTTAGAAACAATGTGCACTGAGAAATGAGTGGAGGCTAGTTTGACTGTGTGTCTCGGAGTGGAGGCTGGTTTGACCACAGTCCTGTACTGCTGCACAGTGTGAGTGTCACTTGACTGACCTTGTCCCTTCCTGGTGAACATGCCTCTTATTTAGCAGAATTTAGCTTCATCTGAGGCAGGAACTTTTCTCTTCCTAATTCTCTCTCTCTCTCCTCTTCTTCTGACCACGACCTTCCATTTCATCAGCGACTTGTTATAGTATTATCAGTGCAGTCCGCCACTGAACCACGTTTTGTGAAGAAACCAATATATTTTTAGTCAGCTTTAAAAGAAGAAAAGATTGTAGCAGACCTTAGGTTAAGTGGTATAGAAGCCAGTATGTCTTCTTCACATGCTCATAGTGATGAATCAGAATATTCTCTGAGTCTGGTGCCAAACAAGCATCTTTTACAAGATCACATTCTGACAGAAACAATGTTGCACAGGTACATTTTTTGTAGTGAGTGAGTTGATAGCTAAGAATCTGAAACCTCATCCATAGAGAGAAATGTAGATAGACATAGACATGTCTGTGGAGCTGTTAGAATATTACAAATAACAAGTGTCATTTATGTTCAAAGAACCGTCACAGAGTGGCTTGCTGACAGGGTGAGACTGTTTCTGTTCAGTTTCTGTAGAATTCCAGCTCTGGTAATGCAGAACTATTTATTCTAATGATTTCTAATCCCACAACTCGATGTGGACACACACCTCCAGTCACCTGTTTCAATATGTACACACAGCAAACTGCATCAGTAACCTTTCCTCTCAAGTCTACACACATGTCAGTGAACAAAATGTCAAAGTAGTAATTCACCTCCATTGATTTGCATCATATCGGTGAGGTCCGACCCAATCATGTCAGAGCAGCCATACGTACATGAGCATTACATATGGTTGTGACTAGTTATTATGATTATTATTATTATTATTACTAGTTATATCATTGATTACTCATCACCTTTACCTGCAAAAATATCATTTTGATAATTATTATCCCCATACACACAAAATAATGCTTTCTAAAAACAATTGAAACTAGAATGTCACTATAGTGCATACCTCCACCAAGGCCCATCAGTCCCAGTATGAAACCACAGTTAAATTAAGGAGATCCCACTTTTTTATTTGGATCTGGACCAAATAACAGATTGTAGATTTAAACATTTTTTTTAAATGATGATCACTCAGTTATTTTCAATGAAAATGTTGAAAAACACCCAATCTCGCAATGTTAAAGAAAGTGATTAAAAAAACTGTTTTCCTGAATCATACAGAACCTTTCCATTTTCAGTCCGGTAGTTATTTTATTATTATTGTGTTGTTTTTTGCTTGATCTTGCTTACAAACATACAAACACACAAACCAACAAACAAATGCAAACAAAACAATACTCAAGCCTACTATGAAAAAAAGAAAATACCAAACTAAAGTAATTAAATAAACATTCAGTGCTTCATTGTAATTGTGCTTGGCTGTTACGGCTGCAGTTGTATTGGATGCGGTTGTATGTTGTTGTTTTCCATGGCATCATGTATGAATGAGTGCATGCTAATCAGTCTGTGACGTGATTCTGTCCTCTGTTTGCACTTTGAAGATTTGTTTCCTGTTTATTTTGAAAGTTCTTTTGTTTCCTGTTTTATTTTGAAATTTTCTTTTGTTTTCTTCATCAAATTCACTTTAACCAGAATTTGCTTGTGCGACTACATTTGTGTCCTGCTTTGCAATATGTAACAGTCAGTGCCAGGACAAAGGGTGGAGTACGACATTACTTCTTGCATCTGATCTTGTGCCAATTTTCCTACCTTTATTGTGTTTAATGCTGCATTCACACCAAATGCAAGTTTGACCACAGGATCATATGTGTTTAACTGTGGTACTGGTGTGAGCAATGCAAGTAATCACAACCTGCGAATATTCACCCCTTCTCCTCTGGAAAAGAGGAGAGGAGGACTTCAAGCTGAAGTGAAAACAATTGCCGCCTTGTACCTGTTGTGGAAATGTCAGAGAAGCCAGTGCCACAAGACCATGTGGAGGTGCAAACAGCTCAGGGAATTTCACCGTTTTCCCCTGTCTGGATGACCTCCACTTCCAGTGCTACCTGAGGCTGATCAGTGGTGAGTTTGATGAGTTGCTAGCATGTTGCCAGAACCTGTCCCCAATGAGCAAGTTCAAATATTTCAACTCAAGTGAGTGAAGGTAATGACGCGTATGTTTGCGTTGCCCGGTGCGAGTGATGCAAAATTCATGACTTTGCATTGACTTTGTATGTGGTCGTATTTGCTGTGAACACACAAGAGTCAGTAGGGGTGGTTTACCATTTGCTTCTTGTCAGGGAGGTTAGGTATTGTAATTTAGTTGTTGATATGTTGACTATGTTGATGTTTAGTTTCCTGATGGATGTGTCTGTTTATTGTTTTGGCCTTTGTCAACCCTGAAGATGGATTATATATATCAGCTATCAACTAGTAAAATGGATTTCTGTGACTCCATAGGACTTACTACACTACTTTGGATGGGTAGCTCATGTTGTGTCACTGCCACCTTGACACAGGATATAAAATTGACACCAACCATTTTTTCCCACTTTGAATTTTTAGCCCTACTTCTTCTTAGCATACCCATTCTCACTGTAGCGAACTCAGTGAAATGTGCACATTCTGTGTCCCTTAAAAAGTAATGTCGAAACATATCAGGTCTCAGCTTTTGATGAATGAAAACAGGAAAGATCCCTTTTCCTGCCTACTCAAATGTTTGTTCGATTACTCTGTAATCCGATCTTTCATCTAGCGTTTCCTTTTTTCAGCAAATTAATGCTGAGGCAAAGGCATAATTTTACAGCGACGGTCCACCTTGGCTTCATCTGTTATCATTTACCGTCCCTAGCAGTGGTTTTGTGAATGTGTTGCCAGTCAATGCCGGAAACTGATTTGAATGAGATGCCAGTCATTAGCTTTGTGAAGGCTCAAATGTAGAGGATGCAGGAAGTAAAGGATGTGAGAATGCACTAGCAGGAGCTTGTGTCATTGTGTCCAGGCACATATGGCTCATTATTAATGCATGTATGTGTTTCCATGGAAAGTATTTATACAGTTTGTATTCTGTGCCTGTATGAATACATCTTTTACTCTAATTATTATTTACAAGTTTGTCATGGTGCATTGTGTGTGTGGAAGCTTATATATGAATCAAATTGCCAGGATGGAATAAACTTCTACTCACAAGCAATGGAGAGAGAGAAGAGAAAATATAATCTTGAACCATTCACAGGCCAATGAAAATATATGGTGTCATCACATCAGTTGTTTGGAGCATAATCAAAGAACTTGTCACATTGATGTACAAATGCACAAACACACACGTTTGTATCACACACTCTGCATACGTGTGCTGATTTCTATCTACGTCACTGTGCGAGTTCACTCGTCTGCGTGTCTGCCAGTGCATCATGTGACTGCCACTCTGTGCTGCCAATGAGGTCTTTCTGTACACGCAGGGTGAATAATTCCTACTTAGCTGGCTACATGCTGCGCCCACCAGGTCATGAAAGTCACTTTGTGTCACGGTAATTGGCAGGGTGAGCCACCGCATGGTGATTAGGCAGCTCTGTGTCACCAAAGCTGTGTGAGTGTCTCAGAAAAGTCCAGAGGGCGGGGTGGGGTTACACCAATTGAATACATCTTGTTGCAGAACACGCTTAGTGCAGGTGCATTCATGCAATGTAGGAGCATTTACATTCAATGTACAGTTAGTGCAGCAGGACATTGCAGTCATTACACTTTTCTAAAGTAAATTCTAGTCTGGAATCCGCAAACAACACAGTACTGAAACCTTATTTATTGATGTCTGCCAATGCTGGTGATTAATGCTCCTTGACCTCAGTGCCACATTTGACACCAGTGATCATAATATTTTCATCAATAAACTAACACAGTGTGTTGGCATATCCGGAACTGACCCACAGATAGAGAAGTTTCAACTGGAAATAGCATCTCATCCTTGGCTCCACTAATGTGCAGAGTGCCACAAGGTTCGATTCTTGGTCCCATCCTATTTTCGCTGTACATGCTCCTATTAAGAAACATCATCAGCCATTTTAATGGGATATCCTATCATTCTTTTGCCGATTACACCCAAATCTACTTGTCCTTCAAGCCAGACAATGTCTGGCACTCGTATTTTAACTAAAACAAACCGTAGGTCTCATATTGCTGCAATCCTTGCATCCTTTTACTGGTTGCCAGTTAAACACAGGATTGCTTTTTAAGATTCTACTTACATTTTACAGCTCTTGACTCCCTACAATCCTAGTCATAACCTGAGATCGGCCAGCCTGTCCCTGTTAGCTGTTCCTAGGTCAAAGCTGGCTACTAAGGGTGACCGGGATTTGTCTGTCAGGGCTCAGAGGCTCTGGAACGTTTTGCCTGATGAGATAAGAATCGAAACTCACGGCTGATCTTTAAATCACTGCTCAAAACTTATTTTTACAGGGAAGCATTTCAAACACTTCATTACATTACATTTCATTTAGCTGATGCTTTTATCCAAAGCGACTTACAATAAGTGCATTCAACCATGAAGGTACTGTGATGGAAATCTGGAAATACAAGAGGCTGGAAACACCAAAGTTATCTACATGTATTTTAATAGGGTCTTTCTGCAGAAAGGATCAACACAGAGAGTCACAAGGATCTCAGAGTGAAGATGGAGAACAGTCAAATGCAAGGATCTTATATAGGAGAACTAAGGCTGTCCCTCAGAACCAGTTAAACCAGTTTATTTTATTTTAGATTTCATTTTTTATCCAAGCTATAGTCGGAAGAGATGTGTAACATGCAATCTGTAATTCTGGTACTACTATGATGTTTTAACGCCTTTTCCCATTTATATCACTTTTATTTTTATAACCTGAACTGATGATTTTGGTGGTCTAAGGTCACTGCCTTCAAATTTAATTGATAAAGTCACATTTGCAGCATAGGAATAAATACATCCATTTTAATATACCTGACTTCCAATGGTTATTTTTTGGTTGTGCTTATTATTAGGGATAAGTGAGTACACCATTATCTGTAGCTGTATCTATGCAACCAACTAAATTATTCATATCTGTACTCAGATTTAAACCAGAAGTGGGCAGGACTTAAAGCGAAAGTTGGTATTTTAAGCCTGACATGGATTGATCAGAACTTGCTATATTTGTTGTTCATGAGAAAGCTAGCCTTATAATTGAGCTTCAGGTCAATGTTATTGATCACAAGAGTAAGATAACTATTCAGAACAAATTTTATAAACTTCAGTGAATCAATGAACACAACACATGCAGTATTAAGACATATTAAGCAAAATACACGTTTTCATAAACATACTGAACTCAACGAGTTTTCATACTCAAGATTATCGTTCTTATAGATTTTTCTTTTTTTTTACTGTGTATGATGTTTGGGGCTTTTTTAATACCTGTCGTAGTTTTTTTTCAGGGAGGTGCTTTATTTTTAATTCATACACAAAGTAAAACACAATGTTAATTATGTGGTGTGTGTGTGTTAGGTGTTAGTATCCCTGTGGACAGGGTGGCTGTGACAACGACAAGATTGTGTTGTGTGGCGCTGCTGGCAAAGCAGCAGTGAACTTTTTCATTCATCACAAATAAACAAATATTGTCAAATTTTACTCAGATGGTACTCGTGCTCGAAAAAGTTCATTATCTGTACCGGATACTCGTTTCATCCAAGTATTCGGCTCAAACCTACTTATTATGTAAACTTTGTTGGAGGGAAACAAACAGCACAATGGATGCTGGGTTGTTTCGGTGTGCTTTTCTGCATTTATGTGATAAAGAAAAACACCAACAACCAAATAAACCGTTTACTTTTGCTTATGTATAAAATACTGATAACGCTTAATTAAAGTCTTGGATGTTGAATTAATTTATGTATTTATAAATTATGACGATGAAAATGCTTCATACAATTGATCATTGAAGACTGAATGTCTATGTAGTACCTTGCATTCTATTGGGTCGTGTCACAACAATCAGCAGAAATCTGAGAGCAGAAGATTTTTCGCAAAATTTGCATGTGAGCAGGAGCCATTTGAGCGAGAGGGCAGGGGTATGAGGGGAAGCTTCAACAAATCTGACATCTGAAATGAATAAATAATGCTCTCAAAATAAAAGACCATACTATTGAATAAGGAGATGAAGGAAACTCCGTGAAGTCATAGCTTTAGCCTTCTCTATGAGTCATTGAATGCAAAGGCTGAGGATGAGCGTTATAAGATTTGTGGAATATAGAAAGTACCACGTACATTATCAACTGCTGACTTTTTTTATGCAGACAGAGTAACGGGGGAGCTCTGCCACTAATACTTATTGGGCTATAGGCTAGACTGTTGGTGTTCAGCACAACAAAATATACAAGACTTTGCAGCTCACCAGCAGTAAAACACTGAGGGTTGATTCAGCGTGTATTTGTGACCCCACACAGGTGATGTACTAGCTAGTGCAAGCTGTTGTAGATGGTGTCTGTTACCATTGGTCAGAGAAACACACACACACACACACACACACACACACACACACACACACACACACACACACACACACACACACACACACACACACACACACACACACACACACACACACACTCTGATACACAGTATTAAGAGTGCTCGTCTGCGGCAGGAATCCTAACTTTAAGTATGAAGATGCTACCGGCTAGTTAGAGACCAGTCAATCAACAAGACACATATTCAGTGGCTTCAAAATCCATTCAGAATCCTTCATATTTCGCTCAATCTCAATTTAGTCTGTCTAAAAGTTTGTTTTTGTTTTTTGCAAATGTAATCTACAAAAAGTGAATGAAATGTTTATTCACAACACTATTCAGATCCTTTGCTGTGGCACTCTAACTTGTGCTCATGTGCATCTTGTTTGTTTTAACCATCCTTGTGATGTTTCCCAGACTTCTGGACTGGACATACAGTAGTTTAGAAAGGAAAGGAAGGCCCTGCAATCACACTGCTTGTCAGGACAAGACAAACAAGCCATGAACCGCAAGGAACTCTGGAATAAGAGTAAGCACAGTGGCTTATGGTTGGCCATCTGGCCAATGAGGACTTTGGTTAGGTAGGTGTCCCAGAACCCAATGCTCACTCCATCACAGCTTCAGAAGGATTACCATCTCTGCAGAGGACACCTTGAGTAAATGGTACATGGTTTGCTTGGGGTTGGGGGTAACTAGCACTTACTTTCTTTACCTGATCTCCTGCACTTTGAGCTGTTCTTACAGCACTAAGGCTTTTGTGGTGTCCCTTACTTGTAAATTGCTCCGGATAAAAGTGTTCCAAATGAGTGAATGTAAAAGGAAAATGTGCAGCTTGTATCAGTACTAACAATCATTTCAAGAACATTAATTTCGCAAAAGAGAAATTAAATTACCCTCATAGAAAGTGTTACCTGGAAAAGAAACAACACAAATTTGCTCTGAATATTAAATTAAATTGTATTATTCTGAAGGGCTCAGGGTGACACTATCTGAATACAAATTAACAAACTTTATTTGAAGAGTTGTAGTTGTAGCATAACAAGGCAGTGGCTTGTATCATTGTCCCTGCTCTTATTGAACATAGACTGAAGGTCTTGTTGTGGATGGCAGACATTACTACTGCACATTTTGTCATTCTCTCTGTCACTCTGCCACAAGTTGTGTTTGGACAGGTTAATTGGTCAAGATTGATTTATCACTCCCTAGTGTGCGCGCGCGCACACACACACACACACACACACACACACACACACACACACAGGCATTAATACTGTGGATCCAAATGTCTGCAGCCGAGCTGATATTTGTTTCATTGATGTATATGGGTATTAATGGATGCACAACTCATCAATAAGAGATTAACTGTCCCATTTGTTGTTCTGCTTTGATTGCAATATTGGCAACCTCTTATTTCATGGAAGTCAATATCTGCTGACAGCTTCTCAATAACTGGGTATCTCCTCATATAAACATACAGGTGTGTGTGTGTGTGTGTGTGTGTGTGTGTGTGCTTTTGTAAACATTAATTTTGTTCTGTGAATTGTGCAGACCCAGTGCATTCATTATTGAGAGAGGCAGGTATTATTATACTAATACAGATCCTTCAAGAACAATGAGTGTTATTTTTGTAAAAATAAAAAACTGTCCACACAGTTGTTGGGATCATGATTATCTGACTATTTTTGAAACAATTTAGGATGGTGTGTGTGTGTGTGTGTGTGTGTGTGTGTGTGTGTGTGTGTGTGTGTGTGTGTGTGTGTGTGTGTGTGTGCGCTCTCGCCGGTCCCTGCTTGCTGTTAGGCTGTGGTTATACTTGACGGACATCCCATTGCATGCGCCAACTGTGATGTGAACATGTCGCCTCTACTTTTCATACTCACGCTTGAGGTGCTGTGAAGGAGGAGAAGAATTAGAATAAGAAGAAGAAGAAGAGGAGGAAGAGGAGCAGTTTTGGCACCAGATGGTGTCCTCCATAGGAGCATCACTTTGGTCTTGTGTGCGCTTCTTTGTCTTTGCCTCCACTTCATTAATGTAGAGCTAGACAATCTGTGCGGGCCAAGCAAAGAGTTGGGAGCTTTCTACTTCTATTGTATTCTGCAGAGTGCAAGGATTGGAACTGCTGGCTTTACAGTGCCTGCTGCTGGCTGGGTGTGGCCTCAGGTTTCAGGAAACCACGTGTCCCACCGACTCAGCCAACTACCTGCAATTCATTGATGAATCAATTACCTGTTGCTGCTGCTGCATTATAGAAGGCTTCACTCGAACACCTCTTCTCAATCTTTGTATTCAGGATCACCTGCATAAACCCATTTAACCTGCCGCACTCAGCCGGCCGCTCAGCCACACTAACCCCTGGGACTCAGTCAGGTTTGCTAGTGATCTGTTTGTTAAAATAAGCATTACTTCCTTGCTTTGCACATTGGGAATATATATTTAACACACTTGTGTCTCACTGTACCCTGCCTAAATAGTGTGAGAATTCGCTGTTACTAAATGACTAATGAGATCAGTCCTCAAGTTAAACAGATGCCAACTTCTCCACTCTCTATTTATACCACATCACAATTACAGTATGGGACTGCATGAGACAAGTCATACATTAATGATGAACATGAATTCAAAGACCTATAATGTAGTGTGCTTATGTTCTATTTATATATATATGTGTGTATAAAGATATATATATTATTAATTTTCTCATGATTATAGATGAATATTTCAGTCAAACTGAGTTTCTCACACATCTACGTCTCTTGTCACCTTTTATCTGAATTTTATATTTATGATTTCTCAGACAAAATTTAAAGTAGCGAACCATTTCATAAAATAACTAATTTCTCTACTTAACTGTCTCTTTAATTTTTTATTTAATTCTGTTTAGTTTTTAGCTATACGATCGTTTCCATTTCACCTTGTTTGTTATTTTTGGATGTCGCTTTAACTGACTGTACCAGAAGTTATCAGCATTTCTTCTCATATCATATCAAGAACTCAGCTGCAGCGTCCAATCACCAAACACAGATTTCTAACAAAGGAGGATGTTGAAAGACTGATGTGAAGGAGCATTTTGTGTATCCTGTAGTTCTTAACTTTTAAAGAGGGTATTTTGGATGTGTCCTCTTCATTTCCCTCCGTGTCCTATCCTAAGACAGCTTACTCTTTTTTTCATTCTAACTGCTACCTGAACTTTGACATCATGTAATCTTCACAATAGCTGCATTAAACTGTACTTCCAGCTGAGCTGGGCTCTACTCTGCCAGACCGAACACATGTGGGTGTGCAGCAGCTGAAATCGATCCAAGACGTCCGTATTTGTATCTGTGTGTATTTTCAAAGCAGCAGTTTCTAACTGAAAGCTGCCCTTGAGTTGAGTTTCCTGAGAAAGCCACGTCAAACTTAAGACATTAGGGAAATATGTTTTCATTAGAAGCAGATCCAAATAAACACTATCTCATTTGACAGTGGAGCAGGTCAGCTATTTTAAACGTCCAGCTCAGCAGCTGAGTAGGATTTGAAGTTCCCATGTACCCCCGCCTTTTAATTTAGAATGGGCCTGGGATTACATTTGGGGAATGAAGAAAGAGAAAAAATAAAATGCTTTTGATTTTTTTTTCATCTCCCTCTGTGTATGTTCATGTTTTCTTTCTGTCCTCGTACCTCTCTCCCCTGGATCCCTGAACATTCTCTAGCATCCTCTCTTTTTCTCACTCCATCTGTGGGTCTCTTTCTATTTTGCTCCATTTTCCTCTCTTGTTCATATTGCCTAACTCTTGATCTCACCCATGTTTTTTTTGCAGCCATCTGTCTCTCATTTTCTTCCACTGCATTTCCATTTGCCATATCATTTTTCTCTCCTTTTCTTGCTCTATCCATCTCTGACCTTCGCTCATTCCCTCTTTTTTCCCGCCCTGAAATCAAGCACTCCTTTATTAAAATGACTGACTTGTAGCCAAGGAATATCACGCATAAACTAAGGTAATCTAACAGCTATTACCAGAGGACTGGAAATAATTAAATTATCACTGTCCTGCAGATATGGTGGATGAAGTACTCCTGTTCATCTCGTTTCCATTTGTCCTGCTTTTGTTGTTATTTTATTTGTTCCTTTTTTGCCCGTTATTTCTTTTTTGTCCAAATAGATATAACAGAAATTGCAGTTACATCAATTTCAACTCCATCTCCATCCAACTTAAAGGTTCAGTGTGTAGAATTTAGTGACAGACTCTAGTGGTAAGGTTGCATGTTGCAGGTGAATTCGTACAATTTAGATGATTGCACACTAGTGAAAACATCCCTAGGATAATTTTTTATTCAATTTCAGCCAATAGATTGTTTCAGCTAAATTTTACACACTGGACCTTTTTAAAGTTTAAAACATGTGTTGAGTGCATTGTTTCAATCTATGTTTGCTGGCTTGCAGTCTTCTTCTCCAGTGCCTTTGTTGGCCTGTTGGCAGACAAATTGAAACGAGTGGCAGGAATGTGAATTGTGTGTGTGTATGCATGCATGCATGAGACAAACAAAATGGGGATTGTCCAATAAAGGATTTTTCCATGGTGCTGCTAGTGATCACAATATTCCGTAGGGTAACTTCAAATTCAGAACCTTCTTTACCAGCATACTTTTAAAAATGTACTGCAGCAGGCATGACCATATGTCTACATAATGTTGGACATATGGGGTCAGGGGACATCAACCCTCAGTGTAACATGGACACGGACGTATTTAGTTATAGCACAGACCTGCAGTCTCAATCCAGCTGAACGTGGACGCCTCAAAAATGTTGCTGTTCTGTACCCAGAAAGACATTGTGCACCAAACACAGCTAAAGAAACATATATCCCACACAACTTGATTGAGACAAAAAGCAGAAGAAAGGGAAAGTTAGACCATGATGTTGCTTTGTAACCCCTGGATGTTGACAAAAATAGTTTCCTGACGACTTCACCAGGTTCAGTTTGAGGTGCCTGTTATGATCCCATTCTAGTCTCAGGAAAAGGGGATAACATAAAACCCAATAGAATAATATAGCAGAATTAGAAGCAGTGTAACTTCAGGGAGAATCTATAAGCCAACATGAAAAACAACCCCAACCAAACAAAACCACGGTTCTGAGCCGGCAACCAAAAGAAAAGAATACAGCTACTCACCTCCCTAGCAAAATCATACAAGGTTTTCACAGACTTCAAATGAAGACCTAAATCATACAATCCGTAAGTGAAAGAAAACAGGAACAGAAATGTGACAAAATAAGAACAAGTTTTGACTTTAGCCTGACAAGTCTACTGCTTTGTCTCAGTGTTGTCTGTGTTGGTGGGGGCGTGGCTTCTCTCTCTCTGCTGGGCTACTCACCTGCATCTTATCTTCCTCATCAACTTCAGCACTTAAAGCCCAGACCTTGCAGTTGCTCTTTGCTGGATTGTTCCATCCACTCAGTGGTACAAGTGCTCTCTGGCTGAGTCTAGTGTATGTGCTACTTGGAATGTTTGATCTTGCTTGGTGTCTTTTCTCGTCTGCTCTCCAGTTCAGTAATGGTGTTGGTGTAATCCTGCTAATTATCAAAGGAACGCAGATGACAACACATCACCTTTTGGTGCTGGAAATATGTTTGACACCAAGATATTCAACTACCTCATCTGATCATTGGCCTCATTCATTGCTTGTCTGTGTGTCTGACAGAAGTAAATGATCTTGTGCTCACTGCAAAATTTCTACTCAACACGGTGGTTCTTTGAATGTATCAAGAAAACCAACAGGCAGCTGAAACCTCTGAAGCATGATAACTAGAGCATTATACTAGATGCCTGCTTGTATTTAATCAATCAATGCTCCGCTCTGGGAAGTGAAGAGATACGGCACAAGATGAGGTGATGAGGAGGAAGAACAGGAACTGGTTACTGAGCCCAGAAAAAATTTAGCCTTTTGTACCCTGTTCTTTGCATCCCAAACAAAAAGTGGCCTGATTGCAAACGTTTGTTTATTTGACACAAGCAATAAACAAGGAGGATTGCACAACAGTGGTCAAATGCAATGCAGTGCAGGAAGCAAGGAAGCTCACCACCCTATCCTCTGTATAGTACAGATCTGGAATCATATCAGGGAATCAATATCC
Organism: Verasper variegatus; assembly: GCA_026259375.1. Taxonomy (NCBI): domain Eukaryota; kingdom Metazoa; phylum Chordata; class Actinopteri; order Pleuronectiformes; family Pleuronectidae; genus Verasper; species Verasper variegatus. Next base: position 22,447,525 of record CM048043.1, on the reverse strand, counting down.
ATTTGCTTGAGTGTAGTGTAGCGTTATGGCAGAATTTAATATACAGTCGTAAATGGGCCAGCAGCTCCTCTTGGAGCTAATTATGCTAGTTTATTTAAATTGATCAGTCTCATATGAAGCTGTGACTTCCACTTCAACGGAGGTTTGTTCTTCAAAAGGAACACTGGCAACAATTGTGCTCATATAAAAGGCAATTTACTGACTGCTGTCTACTTACATGGAATCAATTCAATGACTGATGAATGGTAAAAGACACAGTGGAACAAATTAACAATTTAACAAAGAGATGACATGAGCAATGTCTTAACTTGCTGTGATGATGAAAGATCAAGGAAGGAGAACTATAAAGTATTGAAGGTAATAATAAGAAAATTGGCTGAGCTTACTTGATCGTTACTTCCTTGGATGGAACCCAAAGCGTTGATGGACGGTAACCTTACATCAAATCTAGGTGACTTTTCACTGAAATGTTGTTGGTTTCCTGGTGAAGGAGCTTCTGCCTCCGGTTTCAGGGTATAAATCCTCTCAGCACTCATCGCCTCTGGCACTTAAATTTGTTTAGATGCAACCTGCGTATTTCTGAAGGAAACATGAGTGTGCAAGTGCAAACAGATAAAAGGTGTGTGATGCCCCAAGCAGGTCTATCAGTGTTATTCCGGGTCTTCTTCTGTTGTTTCATTGCTGTTGCAGCGCTATATTTTCCACCTTTTTTAATCTAGCAAAAGTGGATTTGGACTTGCTCTAAATGCATTTGCGACACATGAATACTGTTATATGACCAGGCAGACCAGGGTTTGACAAATGTATGGTGTCAACTCCAGCCTTAAGACTTCTTCAATACCGCATGATGTTCATTTAGTAAATTATGGTTCCCTTTACTGTAAGAGAAACAGTAGAGCACCGACTGCGCAGGTGAGTATGTCAATCAATGAGTGACGTCACAATGGGTTGTCACATTAGGTCTACTGTATTTTAAACTTTTTGTTCCGAAGTTGGTAAAAACATTTTCTTTAGTTTTGGTTGACTTTCTGTGTGTTCTTGAGTTGCAGAACTTGTACATCTCTTGTCTTACCTGTCGGGTGTTTTACAGTCCCAGTCCTTCCTCACCTGTCCACTAGATGCCCTCAGTGTGCCTGCTTGTCTTGCACACCTGCAACTCACCTTTCCAGCCCCTGTTGTCTGCAGCAGGATTTGTCTCATTAATAATTAGTCTCTGTATCAGGTTTACTGGGATTAGGCTTCTTTTGTGTTGCTGCTGCTCTTTTTCTTGCCTGTTTACCTTTTGTCCATGTGTTATCTGGTGTCTGATGATTTATTCATGTTAGGGACTCAAGTGTGAAACTGAGTAATGACATTGAATATCAGCCTCGCTTGTCTTCATCCATGTCACAAACATGTGGATGACTTGAGCAAAATTCTGAATGTATCAATATCTGCCACCTTTTTCAGTTTTACATGACTATAGCTGTACCACAGTTATGTAAAGAGCACCCTGGCTCTATAAAAGGCTATTTTAACATTATTTCTACACACCGAATATATGCATGCCAAAGGTTTGTTGTGCAATAGTAGGTAGACTTGATGTTGGCTAATTATTAAAATAATAAAATTATTAATTAACAACTATAAAGTTTATCAATTAAGAATAATGACATTATTGATGAAAAACAATAATGATCAATTAAGAATAATACAATTTGTAATTATAATTTATAAAAGACGGGGCACCACCCTGGTATCAGGGACCAACAATCAATCTGTAAAGGTCAGTCTCATAATCTGAAAAAATTCAATTAGAAATCTCAATATTTACTATTAATGATTATATAATGAACAGTGAAGGTTTTAAGTTTGAGCACTGACTGTCATAATCCAGCTGTATTCACATACATATGCACAAATAATCACAAAATACCAGTACTTTAAATACACTAGAAGTTATTACAGATAATAACATCAATGACTACTATCCTAACAAGAATCCACTATGTCAAAGATCACAAGCACTTATCACGATATATAACACACATGCGTGTGTGTGTGTGTGTGTGTGTGTGTGTGTGTGTGTGTGTGTGTGTGTGGTCAAGATGGTGGTATGAAGTCATGTGGGTGATGTACATATGACAAATTCAAGATGGTGGTATAAACTTGTGGTTTGAACAAAGGGAAGTGGAGAACAAAGGATACTTTGATCTATCTCATGGTTCAAAGATCTGAATGGCGTTGAGATGCGACCACACTATCTAAGTCCCAGAACGTGTAAAAAAAAACGTGAATTGTGGGCCCCATGTAGGCCTGTCCTTTGTCTGGCTTCGATCCCAACAGGTTTGGGCATACAGTTTCCTGCACTGACACTGCACATCGTCATCAATACATCTATTGTTCCCGATGATGTGACCTAAACAACTGACAAACTAACAAACTCACTGCATTTAAGACTTGGTCTGCCATAAAGAAGGAGGGGGGGGATTTGCTTCTGATCCTCATTGGTTTGATGCCATACTATAACTTGAACATACATAAGGAGAAAAGACAACTAATCACTAGCATACATTAGTTGGTTAATCATGTCCCTCATCATACAGGCAGTCCTACACACTATTAACCTCCATAGAAAGTCTTCCAGAAAACAGTCTTCCAGCAACTGTAAGGATTCAACAAGGACGTGAGTTGAAAATGGTACAAACTCTCCCAAGACTGCAGCCTAAATCATCTCTCCCTAAACCCTAATTACGGTTGTCAAGAACACCACTGCAGAAATCAATGTTAGCCCTGATTACACAAAGAGTCCAAAATACGCCAACTAAAACTGTGGAGGCTGCACTGATCATCTTCTCAGCAGGTTGTTCCACTGATGAGCTCCTTCCCTCTTCTTTAAGGCCTGATTAATCAATAGTGGAATCTGTGATTAAAATGAAGCTGCAGTTTGTTAACAGGTTGGAGAGCCATGTCAAAAAAAACTGAGGAGTATGGTATGCTCTTTTGTGACCCAGTGGTTTACAAGTCACGTTACATAGACAGTCTAAGTCTTTGTGCCAGATATTGTCTACATTTCAGCACTGATTTAATTTTTAATGTAGCTTCTCTTGCACCTCATGATTACTCAGTTGTCTTTTAGTATTCCTGCATAGTTCTCTCTCTTGTCCTACTTCTCGAATCCTATCTTCCTGCCTGTTGTTTCTTTAATCATCCCACTGTCTTTGTCTTGGCACCTATTTCCATTCCCCTCGCCTTCGCTACACCGCCTGCCACATTTGGGCTTCTCCACACTGTCGACTGATTTGACTCAGAGGCTGGCTGAAGTGGGCTTGTCCCTTCTCAGATTACATGGTTTATGCATTCTCAGTTCAATGAAACCCAATGTTTGCAGGGAGCAAACACAAAATTACCTCCATAAAATGGCAAGCAGTGATGCACTGAGCTTAATACCAGGATTGTTCAGCTACTTTGGGGGTTTCAGTTAAGGATAGAGTTTCTTTCCAATCTTTGATCGTGGGGGGGAGTTCTTAGTTCCAGTATCCGCTCTCTCAAATAGTTGCAGTAAATTTGTGTTCCAGCTCAAACTGATTAACTTCTAACTCATAATTTTCCAGTCAGTAGAACACCAGGTATGACATTGAGCAACCAAATCGTCACTCCCTCGCCGCAGGCACGTTCACATTATTTCTAATGCTGTGATCACACCAAATGCAAAGAGAATTTTAGTATCGCGTTACTCATGGTCGCAGCATCACTTGTGTTTGCTTGTGCGAAGCGGGTAAACGCATCTCACAAATATTAACTCTGTCTCCTCTGAAAAAGAGGGAGAGGAAAACTGGCTGAAGTGGCTACAAATGCGGTGTTGTTGTTGTGGTACACTGTCGGGGCAGCTGTGGTAGAGAGGTTGTCCTATAACCACCTCTGGAGGTGAGTTTCTGCTTCTCACCAGTGGCCAGTTCGATGTTCTAACTAACTTGTATGTATGTATGTATGTATGTTATCTGTATATCACTGATGTATTACTTTCTGTATTGTCTGTGAATGGGAAATGTACCAACAGCTAAAGTAACAAGCTACAACATGAGGTGGGGTACATCTACAAATGTACAAAATACCAATAAAGCTAAATCGAAGCCACAAATATGATTCCATTACTTTCTAATCTCAGTTAATGATGTATTGACATTTACTAAGGGAAAAAAAACACATGGGTTTGCTAAATTATTGTGTTATATATGAGTATCTATTTCATGACCTTGGTACAATGATGAAACATGAAATGTATCGATGCTTATTGGCTACTTTTCTCAGAATCTGCCTAGATCATGGAAAGATTGCAAAACAAGATGCAGTATGTGTTCAGCCACCCTGACTCCGACCTCGACTATCATCTATCGCTCATGAATTAATCCTGACTAATGCACTGGCAGAGCGGAGCTGCCAGTAAATATAGTAGATGCCCTCAGAGAACCTGGCTAGCTGCCAGGTGGAAAAAACAGCAATAAGTACACAACAAATATCAGTACATGGAATTTTATGATGCAAACATGACGTAACAAATCTGAAGTGTAAAGGCAGCCTTAAAATAAAACACGATACAATACATGTAAGTCCAAACAGTTTGAGGAGGAGAATCTGCACACGAGCAGTTCAGTCAGACAACTTGTGTTCAAATGTTTGTTGTAACAGTAGAACATGTTAGTGTTTGGCATCTAGGCTCCGACTTAATCACTCCCCCAGATATGATTACGTAGACATGATGGGAGTGATGAGCAAATACTAACCCCACTTGAAAGCCTACAGGTGGATGGTGTGGTGGTGGAGGGGCTAAAGCAACTGGCAGCGATACTGACACAACAGCACGGCAAGCAAAGGGAGTGATGGGACATTTTCTCTGCTTACATAAAACACATTGTAAGGTGGTTGTGTATTATAGATGGTTGTGGAGAGTGAGGTATGTCACATGATTGGAGGAGCCCAGCTCGAGTTAGCTGCCTGAATTAGCTCGCAAGTGTCGCTCCATGAGGTTGTTTTTTGTTGCTGCAAGATTGGGGAGAAATTTCTTTTGAATGTCTGCATCTTCCATCCCACAATAAATAAATAAATAAACAAAGGAAGAAAAAGTACTCTTCTTCCCCTCTCCTCGGTAAAGGTTAGAACAGGAAAGAACATCTGTCCAAAGTGTGAGACAAGGCTGTGAAAAAGTTTCACAAAGGAGTATTGTATTCCAAACAGTGCCAAAAAATACAGAAAGCACAGGTGCATGCACACTTGCTGTCTGAACAGACTGGTTCTTTGACTTTGAAAAGAGGAGGCCAAACAAAATCTGAGAGCAAGACAGGAAGGAGGAAGTATAAGGTGACAGAGCTCGGCAACCTTTTTGACACAATGGGATCAATTTGGAAGTGTCTTGTTAATTAGTGTGCCACATCAATCACGTCATTTTATTCCATCAATATTGGCTATATGTAGACAACATTTAGAGAAACAGTGGAATCTCATGATTGCAATAATACATTTATGTCATTAACCCTACCAACCACACACTCAGCCTATGGTGCATTATGTTAACATCAGTCAAGCTGAATAAAGCCGGCTGCGTAACGGCATAACCTTTGAACATTTCTTTAAAAAGAAATCGCCTGTGTGCCAATGATTATGGTGCTGTGTGCCAATGATTATGGTGCTGTGTGCCATCATTGTGCCATAATTGTGCCGAAGGTTGTGACCCCTGATTTAGAGAACACACGTTAAGTTGCCACCAACAAAGTCTCTGAAACCTGCAAAGTGATTCACTTTTCTTGATTCACATAAACCTCTGTCCGAGTGATGCAGACTACGAATTGTCCATTTCGTCTATTTGCTGTCTGTACAAAAAAAAAAACTTGGCCTCTAAAAACTGACTTTCTGCTACTGACAAGAATCTGTGTGAAGCTTCTGATACTGTCTTTGACTTTGAAGTGAATAGACTCATAATCAAGTACAATCAAATCAGTGATCTCTGACAACTGAGCTTGGCAGTAAATTCCTTACTTTGGAAATAGCTGACAAAACAGTCTAAACTCAAGGTTTACGTGCTATGCATAAATTATCTGGAGCGTTTGACCCTGTCACATCCTCCTCATCAGAGAACTGTCTGTTGTTTGCAGTTTTTTCAAATACAAAGAGAAACAGATTCAACAAAATGGGAAGGTAAGCTGACTGACATGAATTGTGTTTTTTTATTTATATTTTATATAAACGCATGAACATGTTGAAGAGGGAGAATATTTAGTCACAAAACTAGTCACCCATCTTTAGGTTTTAACACACTGCTTTGTACATGTTCCACACTGTTTACTGCTACAGCTTTTAGTTTAAATGTTTCATCTAAGGGAAGCCTGTTAATTCTAAAAACTGTTTATTTCTGTGCTGAGACGAGATGACTCAGGAGACACAGCTGCACCACACAGTGCTCACTGCACCCAGGTCTGTGGATGCAGAGCTCCCTGTGTACACGAGGGGATCTGAACCTGAATATGATTCAAATCATTTTGTCTGATCCTGACCCGGCATGACTGATGGTCCCATCAGACTCGGGTCGAGTATCCACAGATGCTCAGCTGCTGTGTTTCCAATAATGTGCAGCTCCAGCTGATTTGTATGCAGTTTGACATTATATATTTTGAATTCAAATCTGAGATCAAACAATATTTTTAACTTCAGATATCCGACTTTGTCCCAAAGCAGCTTTACTGGAGCGTGTAACTGCATTCCATGTGTCGTAATTTGTGGTATTTTATGTCCACTGCTGACACTACAAAATATAACAAGGTTCTTACAGTTTGAGACTGGTGCAGTCCTTTTATTTATTCCTGGCTTCTTGAATTTGTGCTGATTGTGTTTTCATACCACCTCAAGCTTATTGTTGTTATTAATGTCTTGTTTTTTAGAAGTTAGGTCTATGTTTTTTATAATCTATGTCCAGCTCCAATGTCCTCTTTTACAGGGCCATCACATTGTCTGCTCCAACCTGAAACACATAATGCAGTTAGTAGCTGTACATGTATGCACTGTACCTTTTGCAAGGCTCAATATAGGTTGATTTATTACCACTTGTGATCCCCTTTGCTCGAGGTGGAGGCCACAGGGTCAGAGGGAGGAAGACCTTCCTGCGACAACAACATAATAATGGAAGATATTTCTTAATTTCAGGATAGGGACCACTTGAGGCATTTACAGGTCAGATGTGCAGACCACCACCAGTAGCAAGCAGTTAAGATAATTCACCATCACCTGCAGAGGAAGTAAAATACAGGCTTCAGTGATGTTATATTGGCTACCTAGTTGTTTAACACTAACTCATTGACACATACATCGTGCAAACGTGTCCTTTCGGGAGATACCACTTCCACCTGGGTCTGACGTTACCCCCACTTCCACCCCAATCATTAGGGGTCGACCCTCATTGTTGCTGAGGGCCAGCCATTCAGTAGCAGTGAAGTCCTGGGTAAGAGGGTCCCCTCATGTCTTCTTCTGGTTCACTTTTTTCCTGTTTGCTGCAGATATGATGATAACAAATACTTGTACCCTGAAAGAATTAGAAATAAACTGTCGGATACACAATGAGAATACATCAATGTAATTTGAAAAACACACAAAATAATAGTCAGGGGTTTTTTTTGCTTGGTAGCACAGGCCCCAGTAGTCTTAGGTCTCTGTACTCTTGGCTATTTGAACCTGTGTTAATGTTTGTTGCTGTTAGATCTTTTTGCCAGGAAGCCCTGTAGTGGAGATCTGCGTCTTTGATTCAACCCTTGCTTTTGTCCTGTTTTTGTGTTGTTAAGGAGCTTAGTTATTGTAACATTTTGTCTTGGCAGTAGTTTGGGTCATTCTGTTTGTTGTTTTGGGCTTGGTTCTCCCTGATGTTTATTTTGTGCCTTGTACTGGCAATAAAACAAATGAAAGATAGTCAACCCTGACTCCTCAATTCATTCATCTTGTTTTATGTTACTCCTTTAGTCCCTAGACCAGCTCGGGGACGTAACACACAGTAGTACTTGCCTGACCAATAACATCAGTCTCAGTTGTTAATCATGTTCCATTGTCTTGGTATTGCATTTTATGTAGAACCATGGGCACCTGACTGTTAATTAGTGTGATGAGAACTGCCTAAAATGACAGAGACCATCTTTGCGGAAAATGTGTTTGATGTATTCCTAGTTTGGTCCATGTACTACCTGATAACATGGAAGAGGCAGGGATTATGGCACATCAGCCAGCCACCAGGGGGCAATCAAAACATTGTGGCACCACTTTTGGGAGCTGTCTTTGTCTTCATGCACCATCATTGCCCCATTGTGCATGTGTGGGGTGGTGATCATGGTTGGGTCTATTAAAGCTTCCTATCAACCAAAACCTCTTTACAGGTGAAGACAGACTTTAGCCACATTTGAAACACAGTGGAAAGGCAATTCATGAAAATGGAAGCAAACTCCAGCGCTCAAATTGATCTCAAATCTAATTAATCAGCTGTGCCCTCGTTAATTGGTGAACAAGCCAATGACTCAAAGTTACAAATGTCTGGCTGAAGTGACATAAACTTACAGTCAGCATGAGAGGAGGCCGACACAGAAACACAATCTACCTACAGCGGAAGACGTAAGCGCATTGTGACAGTCCTGTCTGCTAGCAGTGTCAACAAGATGCATGATCACAGTGCAAGAGCGAGATGGCTGAATCAGAGATGGTTAAAGAGACTCTAAAAAAAAGAAGTGACGTAGGTGGTCTTTTACTAGACAGCTCTGCCTATGTCCAGTTTCAGCACCTAACAAAATACTAAATTGCTTCCATGCTCTCTCACATTTGTTATATTTTCTGTCTTTTCTCCCTGACTCCTATTGTTTCTCTTTCTGTTCTGCACTTTTTCAGTATGGTTTTGCAAGTGAGAAACACAATAAAAAGTGCAAGTTCTGTAAGAAAAGAGGGTATGGGAGCAAAAGGACTGGTTGTAAAGACGGGATTTAATGTGCCCAGGTCACTCATTTTTAAAAGCACGCATTTATTGCTGACTTACTTTAAACTGATTCTCTCACCACATCTGTTTTTGTCTTCTTTCTTTTTTTAGAAGTGGTGATGAATAGGTTGTAGACAGATGGAGGGAAATAAATAATTCTGGTCAGAGAGTAGTAATGGGGGGGATAGGTTTAGATGGTGGTGCATTGACCACTGCTCCTTACAAAGCCTTCATAGTGTGGATTTGAAATCATGATCAGTCTGTTCTCACTCTTATGAGTAATTACGTGCAAAAATATGCATTTACACATGCCATGGTACATTGACCAAGGTGGGCGACCATGCATCTGATGGACAACTCAGCAGTGTGCATGAGTACGTGTGTACTATCAGAGCAGACAAATGACCCAAGGGTGTGTGTGTGTGTGTGTGTGGCTGATGCTCACTCCTTGCCTGCCTGTCTGTACTTGGTCTTCCAGATGAGGGGGGAGCAGCAGGTGTTGTGTTCCACTACCAGTTGGGCAGTAGGGTGTGAATGCCTGAGACATCAGCACATAGACACCCTCACTTTGACACCATGTCTGCACAGAAGGTGTCGCAGCAGCAGACTGTCTGTGTGCAGAGGATGCTTTTACACGCACGAGTACACCAGCTTTTTGACAGCCCAACACACACACTGTTGAACATAGGAAATGTGAAGTGTTCAATTTTGCTTTGGGTTGCATTCATGCATACTGCAGACAATGAGTCTGTTATGTGGAATGATATCTGCTCTTTCAGACACATGTGAGACAGGTGACAAAAAACATGACATGTCACACATGATGCTACACATTATCAATTTCACCTTGTCATCGTCTTTGCTTGTACTGTTTTTATTCCACAATGTATAAACTAGTGCAGTGCCCATTCCAGACATTCTGTTTGCCCTTCCTGTGGTAATGCTGGTTGCAGCTTCCTTATTTTAAATGCAAATGTGACATGCAGTGTAGTATTAATGAATAGAGTTCAGGCAGCCAACTTGAGCTGCACTGCTCTTATCGTGCGACATGCCTCACTCTCCACAACCTTTCGTATTGCACATCCTCCCAATATGTCTGCAAAGAGTTCACATCTCTCCCTTTTCTTGTCAATGCCTCTGCTGCTATGTCAGTATCGCTGCCTGTCGATTCAGCCCCTCCACCACCTCATCATCCACCTGTAGGGTTAAAGATATTTGCTTATCTCTTCCCATTATATTACTATACATCATTTTTAATATATCACTGAACTAACTAAAATGTATTGTGTATTCTTGTAGCCTGGCTCATCAGCAGTTTTTGCCCTCAAGAATTTGAAAGTACTATACTATAAATGTGTCATTCAAAAGAATAGTTCCACAACATTTCCTTCTTTGTCTGTGGATCTACTGGATCCTCTTGTCACAGCGATGCTGGCATGGTATTTGCTTTGCTCTGAGAAATAATGATGTCACGCCATCAGATTTCACAGATACATGTTGCTCACATTATAGACCTCACTAAAGATCTGACATCTCTAATAATGCAGTCACAGCTTCAAAGATGACATAAGAAGTCAACGCAAAGATTCAAATTGATACAGATGCCACGTTACTTCACAAATTCAAGTTGAAATATTTGAACTTCAGTGAAAAATGTGCGCGATACAACGTCAGCCTCAGGTATCTATGGAAGCGGGAGTCCTCCAGACACAGCTCCTGGAGGAGATGATAACATTCCCTAAGCTGTGTGTGTCTGAATGTGGACCAACACATGACAGTGCTGGTTTCTCTGGCATTTCCAGAACAGGTACAATGCAGCAATTGTTGACAACTCACGTTTTAGATGTTTTTTGCAGCAGCAGAACATGAGTTAGTGTTCGAAGTCTAGGCTCCTTCATCACTCCCCCAGATACGATTATGATATTGATATAAGGAGCAAATATTTATAACCTGCTGCAGCAAAGGGAGTGATGGGACATTTTTGCAGCTTATTATAGAGGATTGTGAAGAGTGAGGCATGTCACATGATTGGAGCAAGTTGGTTCCCTGCACTAGCTTGCAAGGTTCGCTCCATTAACTTCAAATACTAGTCCACATCAACCAGTGAAAAGTCACTGGTTGTGTTTTCTAGTGTTGCTTGTGAGTGTAAGTGATCCAGTGGTCAACTTAACTTAACACAATAATTTGCATAGCATTTGGTGTGAACACTTTTGTTTTAAATCCTGCTTTTTCCTCACTCTCAATTCGACTCTTGAAATATTGCACACAAGAGTCAAAGCATTCTGTTCGTGTTGTTCAGCTACAGAAATACTGTCATAGATCTTCAGTTGCATCAATCACAGTGTCATTTCCCTGAGCTGCTGTCTGCCAGCTGTATTGTGGTTCAGTAAGAGCAGAACAACGTCCACCGACTTTATCTGTTGGTCCAGGAGCAAGAGAAGCAGTTTCAGGCTGTGATCAGTAGAGTGACACCCTGCTTATTTTCTGTGTCCGAGTTCCAGACATGAATGATAGTTCTGCTCTTTGCCTTCTCCACCACACTGACACACAATTCCTCAATCTGTGATGACAATTTGTGCAATACAATAATCACATACAGTTAGATGGAGGCTATGTAAAGATATGGGGTTGAGGATGTAAACATAATAGCTTGTACACAGTATAGGCAGTACAACTAGATTTTCATTGAAACATGAGCAGAAGTAAATAAATAATTTATTTATGTCTTGCATAACCCCCCCCTCATCTTTCCTTTGCTTGCTACTGGAAACTTTTGTCACTCAATGGCATGTAATGCTGGTTTAAAATGGAAGTATAACAATGTGCTTCATGATCTACTCGGTATATTAAAGGGAGGGTTGGTCATCTGTTTCTGAAACACTTAATATCTTGTTTTGTTGAAACTTTGAGTCACTAACTGACCTGCCTGCTGTGGCAAACGTTTTTCTCTCGGGAACTGTGTAACTTTTTCTTTTTTTTTTTCTTTCATTACCTGAAAGCCACGATTGGATGTCCTGCACCCTAGTAGCCTCAGCCTTCTAAGTGAGGGGGAGGGCAAGGCAATAAGTATTGCAACTGAACCGCTAGATGCTACTAAATCCTATACATTAAGCCTTTAAAATCCATTTAAGAATAATTGTTCAGAGGCAACGTCTGTATTGCTATAAACTCACGTTTTATCATTATATCAGCAGAACTAACCTGTAAACATAATACTATTTCAATTCAAAACAACTATCACACATGTTGTTAATATTCACTAAACTCCAGCAGCAAGTCTTTACTATTTACTAGCTAATGTCTGACTATGCTGCTTGAACAACCCTGTCTGCAATGCACCTTTTTTGCAATCAATTATATTGTAGCCTACATGTCTCCTGTTATACTTTCAAACTTAAATTTTCGGCCTGCATGCAATCTTACTTGCCATTTTCTAGTGTGTGGCAAGCACAGCCTTATAAATGGAATTCATAACAGTCAGTTGAGATCCCAGGTCCTTACATTTACTGAAAAATACAACCAAAAAAGTCTGAATTATATTTGGATTGGACAAAGGGGCTTCAAGTATGGCAAAGGGTGCCAATAAATCTACTGCAGAGAAAGTGTGCACCTGTTTTCAGGCAGAAGAGGCAGAAATTGATTACTTTCCCAAAGCAGAGAGTAGATAACTTCTCAGCTGGCAACCTCACTGACAAATCTGCAGAATGCTCTCTCCTCCCCACTCTCATCCTCTGCCTCCACATCCAATAATTCATTGACAGAGTGCTTTACCTTGATGCATTGTGGTAAGAGCGGTGAAATAAATAGAAAACAAAAAAGTACAGTGCAGGAATGATCCAATATTTGGGAGAGTTGACCGCTCAGATGTAAGCTTAATGCACATCTCTCATCTCTAACTTTAAAGCAACAATAAGAGTGTTCAAGTGCAACTATCTACACAAAAATACTGACTTATAATCAAAAACCATGAGGCTACACATTTGCATTTGACCCAGCCTGATGAAACACATCAAATTGGGAGTCAAAAGGAAAACAGGGCTGTTTATCTGTTGTTGGAAACTTGGCTGGTACTTTAAAGTTGAAGGAAGTTTTTGAACTGAATATTTTACAGGAAAGTGTGCACTCTGTTCCTTCTACAACAAACGCACACACCACATTGCTTTAATTAGCCCATGTAAGAGGATCACAATAAAGTAAAGGTTTTCAATGAGCACATTTTTTTTTTTTATGCGGATGACATCAAACTATACTTGTCATTCCCACCAGATGACAGTCCTGCTGCATATCTTGGCTTGTCACTAAGACATATTCAAATGGTTGAAAGAACAACCTTCACCTAAACCTCTCAAAGAACTCTTGTCATTCTGACCAATCAATCTCTCCATCACAGTATCAAAATAGCCTCTTCATCACTTCGCCAAACAAAAGGTGATGAGAAACCTGTTTGATTACCAGTTATCCATCTATAATTCCTTCATAGATAATGCTACATGGTTCACAGTTGAAGAAATTCTATGCCTTGGATGGACATGATACTTCCCTGGTTGAAAAGATGAGCATCTGTGCAACCACACTCACAAGTTACAACAAAAGTCAAACATAGTCCCTGGACTTATTTTACCTTATCAGCACATTACACTGTTATTTATAAAAAATGATGTTCTGTTGTATATACTATGTTTCTACATATAATTATTCAGAGTCACATGTTGTAGAATAACGCACATGTTTTTTAACAAACATTTTTTTCTTCTTGGCTTGAGTGACCGCAATAAAAAGTATTTCTGATTCTAAAAATGTAGCAGAACATGACAGCTGACTGGGGCCTGTCTGTGTGGAGTTTGCATGTTCTTCCCTGTCTGTGTCACTATCCAGCCTCCTCCCAAGACAGCCTAGGTTAATTGGAGTTGTGAATGTGAGTGTGAATTGCTGTTTATCTCCTTATCTCAGGGTCCAGGGTGTACCCAGCCTCTCGCCCGATGTCAACTGGGATTGGCTCATGACCCCCCCCCCATCCTCAAATGATGAGCATTATAGATAATGGATGGATGGATTTCACCATGCGGTTAGCTGTTTCCCATCATTATGCTAGGGTAGGTAAACACATCCTGACTCAAGACACATTCATTACAAATATCAGTCTTCTCATCTGAGTGTATTTACCAAAATGTTGCTTAAATAACTTGTTTTAAAAACCAACAAAAATACCAGTTGTGTTCCAGGCTGAAGCGGTTTAATAAGTACGACTAAACACCACAGCAGAGGCAACCAGTGCTGTAGAACCGGAATGAAAAAGCATTAATAATGGCCATCAGAGTCGGCTAGTAAACCATTACACATCCACACACAGTCAAGTCAACACAAACACATTTGCACATACAAATATGTGGGAACACACGTACAGACACACACAAGGGGCTTGCGGCGTAGCAAGCAGCTGAGATAACACTAACTCAAAGAGACAGCTTCTTTCCATGAGTCACAATAAATGTACTAATATCTGCACTTTCATATTTTTCTGTCTCATTCGCTACCTCACGGTTTACCAGACAAAACAGAACAAAATTTACTTGTTCTGCCTCCTCACTCTTCCCTTTCTTTAATTTTGTTCTAAATCAGGACTACAAATGTCCTGTGTCAGCTTACTTGTGACACAATGACAGGAAAATCATACAAACCCTTTTAACATTTATGTGGTGCTGAATGACGGTAGACCAAGTATTATTAGTGCAGTGATTTTGTTTTTTAAGCATATTTCATAATTTTTAATATCCGTGGAGTAAAATGTAGCCCTGCTAAATGAAAATCCTACATTATTTTTGTATTATGCATAAATGTATTAGTATGTATACATTCTGCTATACTCCTGAGTCTTAGCTGCATTGCATTTAAGACGGGAGTAATGAGTGGTAAGACATAGTGTAAATGTTAGTCAAAGTGATGAAAACCATGTTAGTGTAATCTAAATTCTAATGAATAGTAAGTAGTTCAGCTTTTCAAGCTTTTTGACATACCAGTTTCTATACTGTCCAACAAGACAAATTCATGGGACGTAGTCTTGGGTATACATCCCATTAGAATTGCAGACTATCACTGGATTATTTTGATACTGAATAAAACGTTATAAAATGATTATTCTCAAGCAGGTTGTGCAGCTGTCAGGACTCAATCACCAATGGTGTTTTTTTCTTTTCTTTCTAACTCAACACATTATCCTATGTTCACATCTGTTCGTTTGCAGCTCCCCTGCACATCTCTGCACCTTACTTTGAAACTGAGCCTTGTTTCCCTGTATGTATGTATGTATGTACCAGTGTTTTTCCTATAAGACTTAGGCACAGTGCCAAAGCATCTCTCCACGGTGCCTGAACAGAATGAAATGAAAAGACTATGATGAGATTTCTTAACAGCTCTGTAGAGAAAGCAAACTGTATATGCCTAAATGTAAGTTTTCTGAACCTTACATTAAAAAAAATTGGGGTTGTCATATTTCAGCACTAAACAATACCTAATTTATTAATTACAATACATATATAAATTTTGACTGGAGAGTGCACCAGTGTACCAAGTACTTTCTTCTGCATTATGGGTTAGTTGATATTGGGTTGCTGAGATGACTGCCTTTAATGAAACTCCACAGGGCTAGTCACACGTAAATTCATTCTCAAGGTAAATCGAGTACTTAACATGGTGCACACACAGCATGCTCTCATGTGCACCATGAATGACAGGCCCGGACAAAGAAGGATGGTTTAGGGACTGACAGAGCCAATAAAAAATGTATGGATATTTTTAATGTGCACCATCCCATTGATGTGATAGTACATAGTCCCTGTGGCCGGTTGGTTTTCAGAAATGCAAAGATGTCCGAGGGATGAGATTGAGACTTGTCAGCTGTTTATAGACGTCCAATTAGGGCAAGCAGCCAAACCCTGTTACCTAGTCAGATGGTTCTGAGGGGATGAGAATATTGCAGTTAACTTTACTTCTTCAAATAAGCTGTGAAAAACAATCAACTTGTGTTGTGCTTTTATGAATATTTTAATGATAATGGTGCAAAACCCATATGTCCACAATGTGTATTGGCCAAAAGGCCTGAAAAAAACCCCTGTGCAATGCAGTGGACAGTTTTTACGATCCTGCAGGACACATTTTGGAACACACCCTTGACTGTTAGTCCATATGATCAACAGATACCTTCTGAATATTCACTGTATGCATTTTGCATAGAAGCATGGTGTGTTTTTATTACTTCTCATCAGTTAATCCACTTCACTTAACCAATTTTTCTGACTAATAAAGATTTAGTAATATTTTTGATGTGGAAAAATCAGGCATACTAAAGGCTTGTACAGGAACTCACATACTAAAGCTACTATTACATTCAAAGTGCTCCTGAATTCACATTTGTATCCCCACTCACACTGTGCCCTACATACTTAGTGTTTGGCCTGTTATAATTGAGCAGCCACAGTACTGTTAAGCATGTGTCACATGGTATCAACCAACAATGTAATTTGAACAAAGAAGGCCCACACATTTTTCTCTTCCATACAGTTATTCACATGCACTCGGTTACTGTCGTTCCATCCACTGAATGAGATCACTAATACACATTGTGCCTTTAATTCACTCAGAGCGAAATCGAGATGAAGGCTGCTTGATTTGGTATTCAAATGCTAATGTCACACACATGCGCTTTTAGTATTCACAGGCTCATTTTAACTTTAACCCATGTCTCCAGCTCTCTACGTGCGCCAGCATTTAAAACATTGATTGAACAGAATGAGGAATTCGTGGGTCCTGCAGAAACATGTTCCCTGTAACATGCCTAATTACCCTGCCACAGTTAATAATTTGCAACATGTTTAAAGCACTCTTCTGAGATCAGTCCGTATCAGGGAGACAAACACAACTAGAGGAGGTTGTATCTGCATGCAGGACACTAGTCTGCATTGTGTCGATCCATGAAGTTGTTACGTACTGAGTGCATATCAATGAAATGCCAATTGAGATTGTCAGTGTCAATATCATTTTAGTTGTGCACCTGCTTTTGCTGTTGCTAAGCTACAGTAAACCACGTACTGTGTACAGTATGCTTTTCTGTTGGAGTCATAACCCATTGTAACACGGTGCCGGTTTGCTGCCACAATAAAAAAAATAAACTAAATTTTTCTGTCACACTGTGAAAATGAGCATGTTGCACTGTATCAAGACATAAACAAAGCCTGCAGCTGGATGCCAGCGCTTCAGCAAGAACTCTTCAGAAATAGCTTAGTGCACATCTCTCGACTGATGGTTTATGTGGTTGTATTTTAGTTTATTCATTGTGCCTCCACAGAGCCAGTGATATTAAGTATGGCTGTGTAACACAAACAGACAGGGCAGCTTCCTTAACAGCATCAAGACTAGCACATGTGTCACATGTGCTGACAGTAGCTGGTACTTCTCTTGTGAATCTGTGATTCTATGAGTGTGGTACTATGGCACACATACTTTACATTCTATCCTGGACACTCGCTTTCTGACATATCCACTGCCATTAAAGACGCTGAATGTTTGTTTCCAGACATTGCTCTTCTTTTCTATGACTCAGATAAAGGGAATCTATTTTGCTCATTTCATATTTGTATTCTGGGTGTTGCAGTAGTCAGACCTTGGCGTGAGAGTAGCTCTGCATGATTCACGGCTCAAAAAGTCCTCATTTATCTCAAATTGTCTGTCATGCAGCCTCTCAGTTGAGACTGACGGAAACAGGAAACACTAGCTGAGGTCTCCTAGATAGCAAACTGAATGGATGAGCATCCGTAAGACAGCTGAGGAGCAGTGAAGGATCAGGCTTCACCATCTATGTCTTCTACAGACCACGCCCATTAGCATTGGCAGTAAGGTGCGAAGGAGTGTTTGAGCCACATCTTTCCCCAAACCTAATCCTAATCCAATTTTCAAATTCAACTTCCGTTACATTCCCAGCACTTGTGAGCATCACCTCATCCTCTCACCATTGTAGACGTTCTGAAAGAAGAACTGAAACTAAGTAACTAGTAAATTAAACTACGTAATAGAACATAACAACATTGATTGGAAACGGCCACTTCTCTAATCCACCCAAATATCTCTTCACATGAGTGTGAAGAGAGATATAGATATATCTATATCTAGATATATCTATATCTATATATAAGCAGATTGTTTTGTGACATAACAGTGGATTTAGTCTTTCAATTACAGCCAGTGCATATGTAACCCAGATCTCCTGGGCCTGAGTTCGTAAACACAAAAAAATGAATATGATCTCAGAAGAATATTTGAAACGAATCTTATCTTTTGTTTAAATTCCTCTAATTAATATTAAAGACCACCACAACTGTATTTTTAAAAGTCAAAACCTTCACAGGTGTTTATTTAGCATATGAAATAAATGAAATTGTTGTGAGCTCCTCTCTCAGGAAGTAAAATATTTACAAAATAAAATAAAATAAATTGCACAACCGTTATATGAAATGTAACATTCTCAAATGCACAAAATAAAATACAGGGTCTCTTTTAATTGTTTAAACCATTCCTATGGATTCTCAATTTACTCTTTAATTAACTGATAAGGTTAAATACAATCTTTACCTTTCACAGGTCTCTGAATCAAAACAAAACAATTCCTATCAACTTTAAATTAAATCACAAACATCACATGTGGGCCCACTCCAGATATGATAAACTCGAGACGCAGTTGCATGCCTGTAGTGATGCTCGGGTGCGGTGAGGCCTGAAAACTGAGTGGCCACTTCACTCAATCAAGAGCATAAAATAAAAACACGTGCATTGTTTTTCAGTTCGATACTCACAGGTCCAAACGAGGAGCAAATAGGGCAAGGACAGTCACAGATAGGGGTGATGGCAGTCACAATCCAAACACAGGCAGCACACACAGCCACGAAAATCCAGGGAAGAATAAAACAGCAGGGTCCATCCACCAGCAACCATCTCAGTCTCTCTCTCTCTTCACAGACGTCCGTCTCCTTTAATTACATGAACTCTGTTGAGCCATAATATCAGCACGCTAAATCGTACTGACTTAACGTTAGCCCGTTTTAGCACTGAAACAACAACAGTGCTAAAGCTATGATATCCAAACACGTGATGCTATGCTAGCGGGTGGCTAATTACATTACACTTCGGTCTTTCCCACTACAACATTAAGTTACAGCTCACAATTTAAGGCATACACATTATATTTACCTTTGGCAGGTTACATAGAAGAGTAATATCAGGACCACGAGTAGTCGACCTCGACGACACCTCTTAAATGTTTCCCCCCGCACTACACTTTTCTTCAGGACTCCGGACACTATCTCTCTCTCTCTCTCACCTGCTCAAAGCTTAATGAACCACAACCTACACTTCATGTCCCGCCATACCAAGACGGATGACTTGGATTGGCTGTGACTTTGCTACTACCCAATGACGAACGCAGAAACTGAATGACTGACACACAACTGAGAAAAGTTAGATGTCACATTAAAAGCACTCAAATCAATAAGTCTGTCGTCTTCTCAATCTCAGAGCCTTTTAACCACACATCTATTTATTGATCTACTTTTTAACTGTAAATAGCTAAACTTATTAACTGTACATATTATATTTATTACATTTTATCCCGTATTTATCCTTATTTTAACTACTATTTTTAATAATATGAACTTATCTAATTATCATGAACTTTCTCTTTTAATACAACATTTGTTATGCTATTTTGAGATTAATTTTATGCACTGTATCCTAATGATTTTATACAGGGCTACACATAAAAAAAACGTTTCTATTGTCGTGAAGATCAATTTGAAGATTTGAAGACCAATTGCATCACAGTAGCGTAACTTGGTTATAGTAATTTAAAGGCTCCTTCAAACTCGGATGAATCCATTCCTGAGCTACAAAGGATCCAATGGGTGTATCCTTATCGGGCCAACCTATGCCAGGATTCATTGCATACTGGTGACAACCACTCTACCCCCTCAGCCATAGAGACACAGTTTATGAATGAAATAACAAAATTGTTGGCTGAAAAAAAGAAAAAAGGTCTGTTCTTTGGGAATACAAACTCATTTACCTTTGGTGTATTCAGTTTAGCCTGGCGGGACTGATATAAATCAAACCGTACAAGGAACATACTAATAGAATTAAAAAGCTTGGAAACATGGTCTGGTTAAAAAATCCATCCCGGCCTGGTTCATCTCGGGTGTGAGAGCAAAGCAGGCCAACCGCAGAACTGTGTGACAGTAGGCAACATGTGACTTCAGTAAAAATTCAAAAGCAAAACAATTTTTACTGATAAATTATTAAATGAAAGACAGAGCTGAATTCTCCTGGTGTGCTACTGTTTGGGTTTTATCAGTTATTCATCCTGCCAAGAGGATTCAAACTTGGTACTCACACTGTATCTATTCCCCACTTCTTTTACTTCCAGTTTTTATCTCTTTGCTAAGATGAATGATATCCCATTGCATTCTCAAATAACAATCATGAAATCAGTTGGTTTTGACACCAGAGTGTTAATATATAAATACATAAGAGGCGTTAAAGCACTGTATCACTACTGTCATTCACCAGAATCTGATATCACCACATCACTTCAAGGTCACAGCTGCTGATTTGACATCAGGAGTGTTACGAGGATCTTTTTTACCCCAGGCCAGTCCAACCCAAGTGCATTTCTTCAATCAACCTGAGTATTTAGAATTCCTTTGCAATCTGAGAGTGTTTATTTGCAGATTTTCTTCAGTCGGCACATGATGGACAACTTTAGCAGCTTTATTTCTGAAAGGTGTAATCAGCTCTTGATCAACCACTGAAAGCTGTAATCAAAGCATGAGACTGTTTTAATCCAGGGTGCTTTTCTATTGATATTATAAAACCAGTGGCTTCTTATGAATGTGCTCTTACTTTACATAAATGTGTTGAAACATATTGTTATGGTTTTGCATTTGACTGTCTGGAGAACTAAATCATATAGGAGTTTTCTCTGTGTGGTTGTTTGTTGAAATTGTCAATGAAGGATTGGTAGCAGACTGAGGAGCTGTCTTTCTCTTATTTAGCCAAGATTTAAATAGATTTTGCTCCATGAGTTGGCTGATTTGTTTTTTTTGAATTTATCTTGCTGCAGCACTGATGCTGATGAGTGCACTGATGTTTCCTGAATCCTTTCAGTTTTTATGTTTTCATTCATGCCACTTTGCTGTTTCCCCCCACATTAACACCATTTATCTTAAAGGAACACTACAAAATAGTAAAACCATACAAAACCATTGGTTTGAATAGAATACGCAACAATAGAACAGTTGTGCATTTTCTGATTACCTTGACCTGAGTCCTAATCAGACTATGCTCTGAAACATGAAAATGGGAATATAAATTGAACATTCTATTAACTCATGTAATAGAAATGATGAAATGTCTTACCGTGAATAAGGTCAATAGTTGAAATATTTGAGTCCATATAAATCATTGTTTGCTGCCAGCCACCACCAACACAGACTCTTGACTGTTGTAGGTGGCTTTCAGCTGTCACAAGCTTCTCGTTGTTCGATGAACACCATGCATGTAAATGAGGGCTGTGGATACAGGGCTGTGGCGCAGCATCAGGAACATATCATGGCCGTTTGGCACATTCAGTAAATTGGACCTTTTATAAAAATGGCAACAGACAGGTGATTTGGTGGAGAAAATGGCCTGGCATGGTGGGAGTGCTCTCCCTAGACACGTTAAATTACGGTGTCATTTTAGCTCAGGATCCTCAGCTGTCAGTTCTGTAGGATCCTTTCAGAATGGAGACACAGGAGGATGCAATTTTAAAAAAGAGAGATTCCAGAAGCACACCTTAAGCTGCTTGAAAATGCAGATGGGAGAGAAGAGCATCCATGCCATCCCCCACCTCCTCTTATTGCCCCCCCTCCCCTCTATCATTCACATCTATACTTCATTCCCTCGTTCTCCGCTCTCCTTTTTCTCACAACCCTTTATCCCCCGCTATCATTACCATTCTTTCTTGTTTTTCATCATTGCTCTCTCGCCCTCTTTCTTTACCTCTCTCTCTAAGGAACCAGATGTGTTCCGTGTATGATTTATTCAGATACAGAGACTGGCTCGGAGTGTCTGCTGCAGGCAGAATGCACTTTGCTTGACTTCAAATGGTTGAGTATACTTCCTACAGTCGTTCCTTATGCAAATTAGCTCTCCTCATTTATGTGAATGGTCTTTTCACCTTTTTGGAACTAAAGATATTGCCTCATCATTGTGGGCATGACACAATGTAGTTTACAGCTGCTGCCATATGCTCAAAACAGAAAAAAAAAAAACATTAGTAAAGAATGGATTGCTGAAATTAAGAGCATTGTCTTTTTCAAGTGGAGCTGTGCTTAGTATTTAATGTTTAACATAGTACCATATTTCAATATATTAAAAACAAAAAGTCCATTATGTTAAATTATATAACCAATGTGTGGCACATAATGTTTTCACTAGGATTCAGCAGAACCTCTTATTGAATAAGTGAATAGTCCTATGTAATGAACATCCTTTATACATTTGCACAGTGGAAACATCTTGCTGGTGTTAATGGCCCTTGAATTGAATATTTTACAGGGAATTGCAACACTGCAGCCGTTTGAAATCTCAGATGTCTGCAGATGAAACAAATGTAATTAAAGAAACCCACATGCTTAGCTTGCAATGCTTGAATTATACAGTAGGTTTCTCGATAATTACACAGTATGTGAGTTAAAGTACACTTAGAGTACTTCAATTGAGAGTTGATATTTGACTTTGATTTGTTTAGCTAGTAGAATGCATGAAGGCTAGAGTTTCTACACATAAAGATTGGGCCATTTGAACTACTACGTGTTCTGCTCTTACACATGCTGAAAAGCATTTGGAGTAAATGTTAACCTGAGGAATACTATATAGAAAAACATGTGTTTGGGCCCTTTTTGGCTTGTAGGAGCAACAGGTAGCAAAGCAAAGAAAGCTTGTAAACCATGGAACAAGCGTAAAAAAAGAAATCTGGCGTGCTGGTGTAAATCTGAGCACGTTTTCCTTTTTCTGTGTGTCACTAAACTCCAGTAGTCTGGCTTCTGTTATCAGATGAGGCCTATCCTATTTTAGGCTTCAGAGCTCCCGTGTTGCTTCCCACAGGCTGTTAGAGCACATATGGTACTACAGAAACACTGCTGAAGGCGAGATTATCAATTCATCGCTTTGTTGCAAGGGCTTCTCCTCGGGACACATGGCCTCCTCTCTCTACCTTCTGCAGGTATATGTTTTAAAAGAGGAAGTCGGTCATTACAAAGCTGTTTTTGGAGGGTAGGGGGGGTTGCTAGGGAAAAGCCTGGCATCAGGTACAGTTAATGGGTGACTGTCAAATGCTCCACAGATCACCTGTAGACTCTCCTTGGCAATGAGCTTGGCAATGAGCTGAGCCACTGAGCGACACGCAGACATAATTGTCAAGTAGCTAACAGCAGGTGTGCCGGTGGGCTTATCAAATGGGTGCTTTACAATATGACAGAAACATGCGAAAAGCTTGATTATATAATCATGGAACCTCTGGGAAGATTTCTCACAATGTGACTCATCACGTGAGCTGAGATGAGCTGGCTCAGGAAAAAAAAAACATTGGCGGGGAGGGCTGATAGTGGAGGGCGACCATTGTTAAAGCCACATTAGGTACAGTGAATTACACACTGGGAGCGTGAAAATGGCAGCAAGACAACTAATTCCCCCATATTGGCCAAATATCCTCCACTACTGGCATTATGTATCACATTGGCTTATTTTCTGCAGCAGGATGAGGAGGCTCTTGCTCTGCACTGGAGGGGTAATCTGGAGTATCAGGAGAAATTCTGGCGGGGCGCTGATGTTTCAGGGTGAAGGCCTGAGGTAAGCACTTTGAAACACACACAAACTCTGGTAAAGACTATCAAGCTGACAGAAGGGAACTGACTAAGAAGCCCTTGTATATCTGGACTGGGAGCTGTTAGAAAATAATGGGAAAAGGGGGTTACATAAAACTAGGCTTCTTTAATCTTTTGTTTTTTCTCTTGTTTTGCTTTTTTTACTGACTTCCAAAAAACCAGGGACGACCTCTGAGTTTTTTGTGGTCCTATATAACATTTAGTTTTGGGCTTACACAACACCACATTTCGACTCTCCTTCCTTTACATAGTTGCTATTGTGAATGGAGAACATAAGAAATATTATAAAATGAATAATTTTCCGGGATAAAAAATTCTACATTTCAGTGAATGTACTTTAAAATCTGAGTTTTCATTGTTGACAAACCAATCCACCACATGAATACACAATTACTGATTTCAACTGCATATTTGTTTCTGATGATAAGAACCTATAGCTCTGATATGAGTCATGGGTGATGATGTCTGAAGCAAATTGACAGAAGTGATGTCAGAATGTGATAAAACACTGCTGTTTTGGAAAGAAGCTTCATCAACATGATTACAGAGCTGAGAGTGGAGCCTGCAGGATGTGATGGCCTGAAGGAGAAACTTTAAATACGTGTGTGTGTGTGTGTGTGTGTGTGTGTGTGTGTGTGTGTGTGTGTGTGTGTGTGTGTGTGTGTGTGTGTGTGTGTGTGTGTGTGTGTGTGTGTGCACCATGTTTGAGATAATTTGGTCACATGAAATAATAATTACATGCAAACAAATTTTCATTCATTACATGGTATAAAAGCATGTTTTATTATTACCTGTTAAGTAATAAGTATGTGGGTAATATTACAAAAATAAATGTCAAATGCTTAAATAATTTATTTGACATATTTTCATTTTAACTTGATACAGTGACTTAATTTGGTGTCAAAATTTTAAATGGCAAATCGAAGCTGTCACATAACTGAATGAAGTTTGATTCTGTTGTCAAAAGTGTCTCAGTTCAGATAACTATGCAAGAAAGACATGCACTGGAGCTTTTGTGTCAGACACCACATCAGTAATGTAAAGTACCCCTGTGACTGGACGTATAATAGTAAACCTGTCCCTACAAGACACCTTGACTTTGACATGAAAGGAGATGGCATGTGAGAGCAGGTATTCCCATATTCATACAAGGAAACTCCATCTAGAACAATGCTCACTACGGCCGACAAACCACTTTTGTCTGGTTGGGTTATCAACAGAGTTGCTGTTATCACAGAGACAGCGCCAAGGTTTGCTCCCCCTCAATTCATAACAGACTTCATATATGAATGCAGCTGGGCCGCAATCCTAGTATAAAAGGGGCAATAATCGCACATGATGGTGTATTTAACTTAAAAACCTCTGACAGATGTTGAAGTGCAGTAAGTGAGGTTAAGAGTAGGTGCATCTCTGGCATAATCAAGAAGGCAGCTTCCCCACAGACATAGCACCAGAGGCAAGATTATAAAATCTCAGCTTTCCATCCCGTCTCCTCTGGGGCACTCTGCTCTCTGCTAGCTATGAAATCAGGCACAAAGAACCCGAAACAGAAAGCAGCTGGGGAATGGATAGATGGTGAATAGTGTGCGGTTATTAATTCAGAGCTTTGTTGAAGCCAGTTCCCTCAGGACCACCTGACTCGCTTTTCACAATGCCCCCAATGAAGTACAGTCAAATATTTTAAATTGCTGAAGGACTAATTCAAAACAGCTCTCAGGGTCAGTCCTGAGAAGAATGTTATTCACAAACCTGTTCCACCATTTCAGGGTCAAGTGCCGCTCTGCTGTGAGGGGTTATTAAATGGGCAACCTCTATTATACAGATAGTATCAGTGACTAGATCATCAATTCATCAGTGGTGGAAAACATTTCCCGTGGGCGTACATGTTTTCCTCTTACAGTATTCTATTCAGCCTCGATCTGCGGGGAAAAGCTGTTGTAGAGAAGAAAGCATTTCTCTCAGGAATTACTGGTTCCTCTTCAAAATACAAGAACACACAGCACAGTGCAGCTGCTGTCATACACATGTGTGCTTGAATAGGATTCAGACATTAAGCATTTACATGTATCTGATAAGACATCTTCATAATCCAGTACTGAACTAGCTATCTCTGTCAAACAAGCTTATTTTTTTTTACACCTGATTTTTATTGCCGTTACTTTAAATACACACAGAAACATATAATCTGTAGAAACAAAGTAATATTAAAAGAATGATCACTTCTATCAATAGATCAGACACTTCAAATGAAAATAATGGAATCATTTATCCCATTTATACATGTGCCAAACCATCACATTGCTTTCAGGTATGTCCTGTGGGCCGATAACGGTAAAATCATAACTGCTCTATTAGTCACTAGGGGACAGCAGAAATACTGTATATCATGTACATAACATACTCGTACATAACATTGATGTGGCTAATTATCTGATGTCATGTCTAAAATTCAGTTTCCTTTCACTTTCAGTACAGGACAAAAAACTGCTGAGGTGCACGACAAGTAATTAAATCAATTTAAAAAAGAAAAGAAAATGGATTAAAACCTGCACAGATTGTTTTTAACACATATCCATTAATTATGTGATGCATGTGTGACGTTCTCTATCTTGCTCTGCTGCTATTTGTATGAACTTCACCCGAGTCAGGATTATATGGAGCAGTTGGACTTGTTTATTCTGTAAAACTGCAATATGTTGGAGAACACACAACCACAGTTATTAGTTTCTGCTCGAACTACAAAAGAGAGACATACATGTTACATACACTCCATTCAATTGTTAGCAGCTAGCCAAAACACTACTCGAACAGAGCGACAACCTACCCACAGCGAGAGTGTTCGCTTCTGTGACATACTCAAAGTGCGCCACACTTAATACATCACAAACTTCCACTGTGGGATTTCAAAATAAAACCCATACAGTAAAACTGTGATTGCAGTCCCAAGTTGAACAGGAATTTAACATAAACACAAATTAATTATTTACACCGTTACACATGCTCACTGTCAAGTTATGAGACATTTTTCTTTCTGATCCCACCTATT
This sequence comes from Verasper variegatus, assembly GCA_026259375.1. Taxonomy (NCBI): domain Eukaryota; kingdom Metazoa; phylum Chordata; class Actinopteri; order Pleuronectiformes; family Pleuronectidae; genus Verasper; species Verasper variegatus. The sequence goes on along the minus strand of CM048043.1, from coordinate 22,420,539 downwards.
GAATTGGATGTCTTCGGCCAATAGACTCATAACACTCGTGACAACAGCACGCTGATAGGCTATCTGGACTTGAAGATAAACACTTTAGTAAGGTTTTTGCAAGGAGCTCAAAAACACATGCCAATAAATTGCACTGGCTGTGCAAAAATGATCTAACTCCACAACACTTAAAATGGTATTCTAGTAATTAATAAAATTGCTAAGATAATGTGTCAAGTCTTATTGAGTTTTGTGGAAGCTGGCGAAAGGAGAACTCAGGCAGCAGCTGATGTCTTATGCAGAAGAGTTTAATGTAGACTTGATTCATCAAGGAGACCAGAAGGTGGAACAATATACAAACACTTACAGATTAACATGAGCAATTGTCACCTCCAAGTCTGAAGCTGTCTCCCACAGCATCCCCATATATCTCCCTCTACTTGTGTCACCCATTCTAACAGCACATCCATGAATGGCTAGAATTGCTGTCACTCTCTATGTTACATGTAGGTGTTTGCATCCTATTGGATAGTTAAACCTAAAGTATGCAAAATTAAATCACATTGTGTCCTTACGTCTTGCCATGCAAAAGAGTTGAAGTCTGTCTGGGCCATCTGAGTTAAATATGAAGTCCCTCAACATAAACACTACAATGTACTGTTGGTTGGCCCTTTATCTATAAACTGACCTTTGGTACTGCTTAAAGAGACAAGGGAGTATCTGTGGAATTAGACAGGCACTATTCTCCTGTACAGGTATAATATACAATTTACATTATATACATAATATATAGTGGTATATACAGTAATGTGTGAGTAACAGAATCTTAAAACTACCTGAAGGTGAAGGTAAACAACATTTACCTTCATTGTTTAAGCTGGCAGTTTACATATGTTCAGTCTAACAGGGACATCAAACATTCCGTGTACCTCCTATTGTGCGGTATACCATTGGGGTGCATCCTGAATAAACATCAGAAACCAACAATATGAAACAGAATATAAAGTCTGATAAACAGTGTCTGATATGAAACATCTCCAGTGTTACCATCCCAAATGATTGTTTGTAGTTTCCTTTTTGCCGTATGAAGCCAGTCTCTAGCCCCTCAGTAGACTGTTGAAACTGAGCCCAAATTACAACAGGTTTTTAGACATTTTTTGCATCAATAAATGGTAATGGTGAAGAACATGAAACAGACTCCAAACTGCTATCATATTTATTTAAAAGTGAATAATACTGGATTTTCAGCATGTGTGAAACCAGCCAGTAGACTACGGAGCTGGCCTGTTAACTTCCAAATATCTGTTTTGCACTAACCCTAACCCTAGTGCATTACTTTCCGTAGCATTTCCTACAAAACCTGGATGAGAACAATAGTGAATGAATGCAGTCCTAGCAGGAAAATATAGAATAAAATAGAAAATATAATAATATGAGGGGTATAAAGCCCTAGCCCCAACAGGTATTGGGACAGTCTACCCCTGCATGTGAACGCGCAAAACAAATGGGAAGGGATAAAGGGTAGTCCCAAGGGGTGAAATGGGAATGGGCCTAAATTGCCATTTCATGATACAATGTAGGAGGAGACTATGATATGGCACAGGATGAACTTGTTTCTGACATGGGCTTCAATGGTTAGTTGCAGAGAGCTGTATCATTGTGGCCAGGTAACAGGTGACAACCTCAGCTGCCTTTCAACAAATTGATATTACTTGGGCACTGAGGAACAAAAACACAATCGACACTCTTCAAGAGAGAAGTGGAGTTAGTGTCTGAGTGCTTCACAAAAGGTTCAGCATTCATCATAATGCATGACTGCTGAAAAAATGGCGGCTGCCTCTGTGTGTTGGTGCGCGATGTTTTGTCTTGTTTTGTTAGTTAATTCAGTGTTCTGCCTAAGATCCGGGAGCTCTTTCACCAGAGAAATGCTCATGAACATCAGGGTCATAACTCCAGAGAATTTATTTCCGACTTTCATTGCCTCATCTGTCGAAATTTTGGATATTCTGGTCAAAGGTGCCCTCACATTCGGACATACAGTGAAGCGACGGAGGCGAGGTAAACGTGCCGGTTCGCTGGTGCGTCTCCGCCGGCGGGGACTTCGCACATCACTTCCGGGTATATTCCTCTCCAACATGCGTTCACTGTGCAACAAGCTGGACGAACTCCAGCTACTAGTTGGAAAGAACAGAGACTTCTCCTCATCTTCCGTTCTCTGCTTCACGGAGACGTGGCTGTGTGGTTCGATACCGGACTCTGCGCTGCAGTTGGCTGGCTTCCAACTTTTCAGAGCGGACCGCCACACGGAACTCTCCGGCAAGACGAAAGGTGGAGGAATCTGCTTCTACACTAACTACGGCTGGTGCAACGATGTGACAGTAATTCAACATCACTGTTCTCCTGATCTGGAATATTTTTTCATCAAATGCAAACCCTTCTACTCCCCCCTGTGAGTTCGTTTCATTCATTCTGGTCGGTGTTTACATTCCACCGCAGGCTAACGTGCAAGAGACGCAACGCATGCTCACCGACCAGATACTGTGTGTGGAACGGACTAACCCGGACTCCTTAGTTATTGTCCTCTGCGACTTTAACAAAGGAAATCTCACCCGCGAACTTCCCAAATACAAACAATTTATTAAATGCCCGACCAGAGAGGAGAACATTCTGGATCACTGTTACACCACAGTAAGCAGTGCCTATCACGCCGTCCCCCGGGCTGCACTGGGACTCTCGGACCACGTCATGGTCCATTTGATTCCTGCATACAGGCAGAAACTAAAACTCTGCAAACCTGTTGTGAGGTCTTCAAAGCAGTGGACCAGTGAAGCTGTGGAGGATCTTCAGGCGTGCTTGGACTGTACAGACTGGGAGGTGTTAAGGACTGCTACAATCAGTCTGGATGAGTACACAGAGGCTGTGACTTCATATATCGGCTTCTGTGAGGACAGCTGTGTTCCATCACGCACCAGGGTGTGTTACAACAATGACAAACCCTGGTTCACAGCCAAACTCAAAGTCAGGTTTATAGAGTCGAAATACAGGTTTAGCAAGGAGGTGAGAGAAGCTAAACGTCTGTACTCTGAGAAACTCCAACACCAGTTCTCAGCCAATGACTCTGCCTCTGTCTGGAAAGGGCTTAGGCAGATTACAAATTGTAAGCCTAGAGCCCCCCACTCCATTAACGACCCACGCCTGGCCAACGACTTGAACGAGTTTTACTGTCGCTTTGAAAGACAATGGGACAGTCCTGACACCTCCACCCTCCAGCCCATCAACTACACCTCAGGAACTTCCACAGTGACGACTCTCTCCATCCTGGAGAGGGACGTAAACAGACTCTTCAGGAGACAGAACCCCCGCAAAGCAGCCGGGCCAGACTGTCTCTCCATCTATCCTGAAACACTGTGCTGATCAGCTGTCTCCGGTGTTCACAGCCATCTTTAACACCTCACTGGAGACATGCCACGTACCAGCCTGCTTCAAGACCTCCACCATCATCCCTGTCCCCAAAAAAAACAAAGATCACTGGACTCAATGACTACAGACCTGTCGCCCTGACTTCTGTGGTGATGAAGGCATTTGAGCGCCTTGTTCTGCTCCACCTCAAAGCCATCACTGACCCTCTCCTGGACCCCCTGCAGTTTGCCTACAGAGCCAACAGGTCTGTGGACGATGCAGTAAACATGGCCCTTCACTTCATCCTCCACCACCCTCATTGGGCTCATCTCTGGTGGGGATGAGTCCGCCTACAGGTGGGAGATTGACCATCTTGTGACCTGGTGTGGTCAGAACAACCTGGAGCTCAATGCTCTGAAAACAGTGGAGATGGTTGTAGACTTCAGAAGGAACCCAGCCCCACCCACCCCCATCACCCTGAGAGAATCCCCAGTCGACACTGCGGAGTTCCTTCCGCTTCCTGGGCACCATCATCTCCCAGGACCTCAAGTGGGAGCTGAACATCAGCTCCCTCACCAAAAGAGCTCAACAGAGGATGTACTTCCTGCGGCAGCTGAAGAAGTTCAACCTGCCAAAGACAATGATGGTGCACTTCTACACCTGCATCATCGAGTCCATCCTCACCTCCTCCATCACCATCTGGTATGCTGCTGCCACTGCCAAAGACAAAGGCAGACTGCAGCGTATCATCCGTTCTGCTGAGAAGGTGATTGGCTGCAATCTGCCATCTCTACAGGACCTGTTTGCCTCTAGGACCCTGAGGCGGGCAGGTAAGATTGTGGCCGATCGTTCCCACCCGGGTCACCAACTCTTCCAGGTACTTCCCTCCGGCAGGAGGCTGCGGTCCATCAGGACCAAAACCTCACGCCACAAGACCAGCTTCTTCCCGGCTGCAGTTGCCCTTGTCAACAAGGCCCGGGACCCCCACCTGACTTGGACTCTTATCCCGCCCCCACGTCTAAAGTCTGTGTTACATTAACACACATTACAGTACATTGCACATTGCATATTGCACATTTACATTGCACTCCTGTTTCACATTTAGCATTTTACTTCACTTTTTTTATCTTTATATATTGTATTTTATATATTGTTTTTTATTCTAATGCCGAGTACTTATTGTGTTTTCGTGTTTTTATGTTCATTGTATGCACTTTTTCACCAAGAAAAATTCCTGGTAGGTGTAAACCTACTTGGCAATAAAGTACTTCTGATTCTGATGACGGCTTCACCACCACAAATACAGATACATACTGATGGTGTAAGATCAGGGACATGCTCTTCTACAAACAGAGGAGAAAAGATAGATAGATGTAAGATATGTAAACAACATAAATAAGATAGGTAATAGATAGATAGTGTGATGGCAATTTTCTTATTTAATACACAAAGTCATTTATTGTCTCTCGGTAAGTTCAAGTCTACACCTGCAGGTGGACTCACTGCCAACCATCACCTAGCGTGACGTGTAACAATGAGCAAAGAGCATAAGAAAATCAATACACTTATACAACCACAAGGCCCTCCCCGGAGAAACCTGGAGAGGTCCTGGTAGTAACAACGGTGCACGGGAAGAAGCGTGGATCTGCAGGACCCGGTTCCTTTTATCAGCTGGGTCACACCATGGGTGGCTCTAAGGGGGGTCATGGGTGTCTGTTGGCTCTCAGCCAGTGAGAGGCCAGAGTTTAATTCAAGCAGCGGTTTATGACTTCGGGTGTTTCCCTGAAGGAATTCGGGCACCTTCTTATCAAGATGCTGAAAACTCTAGATCAGGCTTCTGGAGTTACATGTAGGCCCCTCCATTGTTCTCTTTACCTGTCTTTAGACCCCAACAAGTAATTAAACTCATTTTCCAGTCTCAGGTATGTTGATTATTTTAGTGATGCTGATACTGCAAAATGACTTTGCTGCACAGTCCCAAGGGCTGGTATCCCCTTGAAAACCAGTTGTCAAAATACAATAGGTGATTGATGACACCATGAATGACTTGTGCAAGCTTTAGGACAATGTTTCCACTTGCACCAACATCAGGTTCACCAGGTACAGGATAGATTTTCCCTGTATATATGTCAAATGAATGCACCAGGCCTTTTGTACCACAAAGCACAAAGATTTGGTATCCCCATTTGTGTGGCTTCTTGGGGATATATTGCTTTAGACTAGATCTACCTTTTGAAAGGGACCATTTGTTCATCAATAGACAACATTTGATCTTGAGGAAGACCCTGACATTTTTGGAGAAGTGAATCAATAATTGGCCTCACTTTGAAGAGCTTATCATCATTGTTGGCTGCCATGTTGCTGTTGTCATTGAAATGAATGCATTTTTTTTATTTCTTCCCATCTGTCTCGGGACATCAAATCAGCCACCTGCGCTACTCGACATTCACTGGAACAGTACATTCTTGACCTTGGTAAGTGTACAACACTCATGTACACTAAAGTGCCAATAAACTGCTCCAATTCATTTTTATCCAATGTGAGGGCATTATTTGGATTCTTTTTGTGTGCAATACAGATTACTTTGTTGTACAATAGTAACCAAAAGATCAGCGTCAAAAAAGTCTCGGAAGTACTGAACGGGCTCTCTGGTTTCATCAGCATCGGGAAGAGCACCATGCCAAATTGGAATGTCTTTTGCAGAGTCCTGTTGTTGCACCGTCTACCACACTACCTTTTGCCGTCTTCTCCTTGCAGCTGATTGCCTTCTTGCGCCAATGGCGCTGCTGCTGGCAGGTGCATCATGACTGCTTGTCGCAGTCTTCATCACTGCTGCTTTCATCACCTGGTGTAGTCTTCATCGCTATCGTCACTGTCACTGAGACAGCTGTCATCACTTTCGACAGGTGGAACCTTGGTTTGAAGTCCACCAGCTCGCTTCCTGTAGAAAGTTGATGTGTCCATTTAGTTCTGCCGAAAAATAAAGGGCAGAAATTGCATTTATGTTTTGCACATAATTCAATGTTGCGCACTTACTCTGCACATACAGTTATACATAGTCTGTATTTCTGCATAGTTATATTTATTTAAATCTTATTTGATTGGGACAATGCACAACTCCTTAGCAGTACCAGAGTTAGCAATAATAAAATTGTCATCTCTAGTCCCTGGGTATTATTGCATTCAGCCGCATTGTTAACTTTTTGTTCATCATTTGTGTTTGTGCCTTTTGTTTCATGGCCCGGCTCATAGGTCATGACAAATACAATGATGGACACAATGGATGGTGGTAGGTTAAAGTATTTTTTATAAATTAAACAACCAATAAGTAACAACAAATGTGGAGTGTGTACATCAGTTACATCAGTAATGTAGACGTGAGTGTGTGGGCATAGTGAGGTGTAAGGTGTTGTGGAGCGAAAGCATAACAGAGGTCAAACAAAAGCAAAGCGTGCAAACACTGGCTGGGATGAGTCTAAATGAGAGAGAGCGAGCACAAAGCTGGCTGGGCTTTTATCCTATCCTCCAAATAGGCTGGCTGTCACCACTGTGCTCCTCTGGTACCTTCAAGGACACACAGGAAAACACAGTAACTGTCCACCACACCCACATCTCAGCTGTCACAGTGTCAGTGACTGAAAGAGAGGGAGCGAAAGACTTCAGACAGCAAGAATGTGAAGCATGTTTGTGGGTTTGACAGGGGCAATAGAAAAGGGCCAGAGGGTCAAGAATAGGGATGAGCAAGTACATCATTATCTGTATCGGTATCTGTTCAACCAACTAAATTAAACTTAAAACGGGAGTGGGTGGGGCGCAAACCGGACGTTGACTCTTCTCTAAGATTATTCACAAAAAGTTAAGGCAGGTGATTTAAGCAAACCACTAAACAATGAACTTGCTAGCAAGTGTCTTTAGTCTTAGACTACAACAATAATTATCATTCCGTGTCCATATTTCCCTGTTTAAGGATACAGACATTTTAGCCTGTAGAAAAGACTACACTGCCCGTGACTGGTCTAAAATTCTGTTACAATGCCTATTGGTGGTATTACACTCACAAGCACAAATCCAGTTTGATCATTTTTTTGGGGGCATTTTAGTTTCTTTACAATCTAAACCATGAATGTATGACAATGTTATTTATATTGTCTTCACCTCACTCCTATTAGCCTTTACTAATCAGAAATGATGATGTGATAGCTTGCGCTATGTATTTTACTCTCTTAAATAATCTCTTTTACTCAAACAGAAAAAAAATACATAGGCCACCCTTTCAATATATAGGATAATGTGTTCTATGTTATACAAGGTATACTGCTTTGCATGGCTTTTCACTTGTGTTCAGTCAAATCATCGAGACCACAAACCGTAGACAGTACACCTGCTGGCACCTGGGACACTCAATCAGAATCAGCACAAATAATTAAATATGTAATATACCACTGGGCGGCAACAGCCAAGGAAATATGTAGCCAGCTTTTAAAATGTTATCAACAGCACCGATTTGCTGTAGTGGGTGGACCATTTTGTCATGCTGAGCCACATAGACCTCAAGCTGGTTCCTTTCCCTCTACATGTGGCTACGGATCACCAAGCGTCCTGAGATGGTGTCTGCTTTACATTATTAATAATAATCATAATAATAACTTTATTTACATAGCACTTATCTAAACAAGGTTACAAATTGTTTCACACAAAAGTCCATAGCAAAAATGAAGAATCGATTGAAAGAAAAGATTCTGTTCAGACTAATTTAAGAGCCAAATCAATACATAAAGGTTGATACCTTAAGTTTGTGGAGAAAACCTTAACTGTTCCTCCATTACAAAAGACACAGTCATAAAAACAGAATTTAATATGTTTTTTGAATGTTTTAGTATCAGGTTATGCTCACCTAACAAGTCAAATTAACAACAATACAATCAGTTTATGTAATGCTATTGATTGTTTATCCTTGATGTACAATATTAAGTCAGAAACCGCAGCCAACCTCCTTGGCCCATAAACTTTGTATTATTGGAAGTCCTGGAAAGGAAGGAGTTGACCATTGCCACCTCCTCTCCCAAGGTGGAACCAACTCCGACCTGATTGCCTCCTCCCCATTTTATCTGTCATTTTAGGATGATACCGTGCATCCCATTGGTATAAGGCATGCATTCACATCAGATTATAGCTTCCTTCTTCAGGCATCTTTGACAGAGCTGTGGTTTGATGCAAGAAATTGATTGGCTGTTGTTGAAGAGTGAGGTGAGGAAGTTGAGGTTGTACTGAGATGTAAACACTTCTGTTCAAGTTAGAAGATCACAAGCCATTGTCTTTCAGCAAATACTTTGTGCAACATGCTGCCAATTTGTAATACTGAACTAACCACGTGAGTTTGATGAGGGGGACCAGGTAGTTTGGGCAATAATGGTCCCATCTTCATCACGTTGTCTCCACCAAAAAGTTTCAGCAGGTTGCGATTTTTCTAAGCCTAACCCTAAGGACAATAAATAAGTAAAGTAAGTAAGAATATACAACAATGTAGACTCCCTGAACAAATAACCTCTGAAAACAGAAAAATGGAACATGGTATTAAGATTGTTTGTCAGAGTTTTTGCTTTTCTGAGCATCTTCTGATGACATAGTGGCTAAACAATACAGATTAAAGCCACAATATAGGATAGGGCCACAGTAGCCAGGCTTCTGTGGTTCTTGAATACAATGTGTTTTGTTCAAGACATCGAAACATTTAGCTGGTGAGACATGCAGCATACAAGTGTTGTAAGAATAGTGTTGAGATTCTGGTGCTCATCTGAAAATTATTAGGTTTTAACTACAAGCTTGCATGTGAGCCAGACTAATACAGATTATAAATAGATCAGAAACACATTGGATTTATTTAATTGTAACAAAACCACAGGCTGTCCAGCAGTCAAGCAACTAGGCAGAGGGGAGAGAATGAAATTCATGCAGAGAACACGCAACTGTTTTGTGGAACAAGGCAGTCCTTTTTAAACACCTACAGGTACATTTTCAGGAAACATTTTTTACTTTTAGCTCGATTACATTAATCTAGGACACTGGAAGGTGGATTATGAAATGAAAAGAGGAAGTCCCCTCCAGTTTTTAACATTATAACATCTGGAACATTTACATTTGGAATGTTTCACTTGCAATTTCTGGTTATTTAATTTTTGAACGATACAAAGTTTGAAAAATCTTCATAATAGCTAACAAACCAAACATCGAATAGATTCACAGAATGAAAGTATTGAAATTTAAACACACATTTCTCACCATGAATATCATCGAAACACTTTTACAAGCCATCTTGCTTGAGAATATTGCTACAGAGGTTTGCACAGGCGTGCTATCGCTGTACATATTTGTCGGATTTCACACGATAATTTGTGCATACGTTTTTAGTATGGATTATACTAAATAGGTAAATAAATAAGATTGATGGTGACACATGAACTCAAAGAATTGAAGAAATATCATATCTCCCACCCTTGATGGAAAGAGTAAGGAGATTTGAGTGTGCACTAGAATGATGAGTTTGTTAAATGCCTCTGGCAGTACCTGTTTTTAATACACAGAGATTGCTCCGAGGGCAAGAGCATAAATAAGTTGAAAGTTTTCAAGTGAATGAACAAGCTTGGCCTTAATAAAAACTTGAACCTCCTTACTAGACGAATGGACTGGTGAGGATTATGCTTTATCTTTGTGGTATTCCAGTGTGGATATAAATAAACCTTTTTTTTTCATTCCCCACCAAGAGAGGCCTCTTCTTCCTCCTCTTATATAAGAGTGGGTGTTTGGTCTGCCTGCTTGACCATGAAAGGGCCTTTGTGTTCACCAGTCAGTCTGTGGCATTGATTTAACACATGCCTGCAGCTGGAATAGTGACTGCAAACAAATCAATGATATTTTCTGAAATGGGATTTATTGAATGTGTTAGTTGACAGCCGTAACATATTGAGATTTTGAAATCACTATCTCCCTCTAAGGTTATTTCTCTTTGCAACAAAAGGCCTTCTTTGGCTCTCTTGTTTTCTTGCCAATCCAAGGGAACTTGATTTTCTTTCAGCTTATTTATTTTGCGCAACACAGCAGCATGGAGGGGAAAAGAAAATGTGCATGAGAAAGTCCTAAACCTCTTTCCATCTGGCTTTCATGGTAATTGAGGCATTTTCACTTTGACCCGAAGCTTGTTAAGCACTCATCTGATAACCATTAGAAGGAAGACCAACCTGCTGTGACAGTGGTGAAGGGCTGAAAAAGTGTTTGGATCACTAATTTATGCATCCAAGATGCTGACATTTTTCTTTTGTTGTTGAATGAGATGGTGCTTTTTCCCAAGGATAGTTTTTTCTTAGCAGAAAACCAACTAATTTAAGGCATTGTGTGACCATCGTGTACATCTACTATTCAACCAGTATTGCGGATTTAATTCGGTAATTAAAATGATAATATAAAAACGATAATAACATTTTTTTTTTTTAAATACACAAACACTATAAGAACAATAAATGAAACATCTATTAGACAACCCTAACCCCCCATATTAATTGAGATGATTATTTAATTTGTATTGACAAGATAAACATATAAGTTTAAATTTAAAATATTTAAAATAAATTTAAAATATCCTCTTAAACTAGTTTTAAGAGGATATTTTCAAATTTTCACAACAATACTTTTTGTAAAATAGACCCATTAAAATTTTTGGCCATTACTTATGTTCCTTAATCCTTTTTTTTGCCATTTCTTTTTAGTAATGTCATATTTTATCTACTTCTTCTTCTTGGTCGAACCAGTGTGTGTGAGAGCTTTTCATCAATACATACAGTATTTTAATGTGTGCATTATCCAGGTCACTGTCCTCTGAACCTCGACAGACATTGATAGTAATCTGCATCCTCCACCTTCTCATCCATGTGTGTTTTCAGTGCACACCCTTGGCATGCCTTGTTAGCCGGAGTTATAATGGCTGTCTTGGGACATTGGCTCTAGGTGTAACAGCTTCACACCTCAGAGGAGCACTAATGATTCCTCTGATTCAGTACTCCTCAGACACAGTGCATGATCATTGCCAATATGTGAGTGAAGAGAACAGAAATTGTATGCAATAAAGGACAAAGATGAACTAAAAGTCAGTATTCATACATATTTCAAATATGCATGTATGATTTTGGAAAATACACCTAAACTGCTTTCGGACATACGCTGAGCTCCAGGTAATTTCCTGACGTTCTCCTGAAGGGCTTAATGTGACAACACAAATGGCGAAATCAGAGACTCTGGACTTTCTGTAATTTATCTGAGGACATAGAATAAGGTAAATGGAGAGATTGAGCAATTGGACAGCAGTATTAAAGAATGAACTCAAACTCCATGTTTTGGTGAACATGTGATTGAAAGCAGGCCCAGAGTGCCAAACAAGTAGGCATGGGGAGACTCCCAGCTGCTGAGCTGGAGACGGAGTCTGTAAACACAATCACTCTTATTATTCATTGGGGCAGGTGGGATTTGTCTTCTCTTTTGCCGGGGCCCCTTTTGTGTAAAACAAATCATGGATTAATTGTAAGCGAGGTGGAAAAACAGGTCAAAACCTCACAATTCAGGGTAAAAAAAAAAGTGTATTTTGTCAATTATGTGGGCGAAGATGTGCATGAGTGTGAGACAGGAAGAAAGGCAAAGAAACACAAATTGTCAATTAAACCTTTGTGTTTTTTTAGTAGAGGTCAACAATCATGGTCCCCTGGAGAGCTTAAGGACAGACATATTGTATAAAACTAGCTTTTCTCCACTCTCCAGCTCTCTGCAAATATACTCCCTCTAGTTTGTGTGAAACCACAAAGTTATGCATGCAATTCATTCATTGAAATCAGGAGAAGAAAGGACACCAGAAGCAGAGAAGGAAGAAAGAGGAATGGCAGATTATTTCTTTAAAGTGACCATGAAGTCATTTATCAGTCTCTTATTTCTCCAGGTAAATGAAACATGTATGGACCTATGCAGAGCCCCAGACATGTGACCTCAACTCTGTAATCGCCCAGTAAACCCAGAGTTGACCTGTCATGCTGTGCATATACTGTAGCTTTGAGGTAAACATACCAGCTCCGACTGCGCCCTCTTGTATAATTCATCAACACTGTGTCATGTCACATGTAAGTGGAGAAATAAATCTCCACCGCTGGAAGTCGCTCCTCCTGATAGACTGATGACCTTTTCTTTTTCCCTGTGAGAGGTGGGATTGTTGAGAAGAAGACAACAGGCTTCATATCCAGTCCACGCAGTGCCCTTTCTCTTCCATCCACACATGATGTGCTGCGCTGAGTCCTGACAGACCTGAAGTGCTGCTACACAGCAAGTTCAACACACACAATATATTTAGCTGTTATCAGGCTTCAGCAAGTTTAATATTGGCCATCCTGATAACCAACCTGTATCATGGAGCTGGTTATCACTTGGCTCTAACTGGGTATCAAACCGAGTACATTCAGTTGAAAGGTGCAGTTTCTTTTTCTTTTTTTTTTTATCAGGAGAAACATGGTCATAATCATGAATAAAATAATAAACCTGTAGGTACCCACAGTTTTAAGTTATAGCGACAGGAGAAAGTGATATTTAACAAGGTGAAATATAAACAATGAAAAGTAAACCAAGAGAAATAATTTCCCACTTTGAAAGTCAGGCTGAGGATTTGTTGTGAATATTCCATTTGATGCAGCCAAGAAAATTAAGACTCAGACTATTTGTGCTGCCAAAGCAGAGGAAAGAAGTAGTTCATGTCTGCTGGGGTCAATCTGACTGAAATGTTCGTTAGAAATATTGAACAGTTTGTGGATACCTTTTTAATTAAAAGAAACATCAGTGGGTTTAGATTTAATTCCTCATGTTCTAAACTACATGAGTTATGGCATCTATACTGTCAGGAATTCTGAATTTGAAATTAAGCTAAAATAAAATAATTATGATGTACTTATTTTGTATATTAAACTTCCCCTCCATTTGTTAGAAGCTCAGTTTTAAAACTAGTGGACACATATCTGTTGCTGTTATCTATCCATCCATTCATTATCTATACTGCTTGGGGATATGAATTTATGAAATGCTATACATACAAGACGCAAGCCACAATATATTCCAACACTATTGGACAAGGTTAAATTCAAGAAGTGATTTTCAAATTACTTTTTTCAGGGAAAGCTGCACCAAACAGGAAACAATATAAAACACATCTAGTGTTATCTAAATTTTCTTGTTATGATTACCTGGTAACTTTTTTTATATTTAGTTTATTCTTATTCTGTGCTCGGAGCATCTGTACATAGTATCATATAATACCTATGTATGGCTTTTTCATTTTTTCTTATGGTGTCAGAATGTTCTGTTTTAGCAGAAAAGCTCAAATGATGTCATGCAGGTATAATGAGGAGGACAAGGATTATTCCCCCCCTCATGGTTGCATCGGTTCTCTGCCATGTCTCACTCATAATTTCCTGAAGTACACACCGTGCACACAATGTGACTCATATGGTGACACTCTTGGCACACAGGTTCGACGTCAGTTCAAGTCAGCCCAGCAGGCAGGTTGCATGTGTCATCACATTTTGTTTCTGTGACTTTCTCCTTTTTCTGAAACTAACATAATTCTTCCACATGACGCACCATAAAGCTTTTTGCCAAAAGGTTGCAGCAATGTCACAGGATGTATTTTTATCGCCACACTGGTGTAATGACTGCTGTCACAGCACAATCATGAATAAGACGAATAATTATTAATAATGATGAATAAATAACAAAAAACATTGGTAAAAAAGTAAATTTGATGATGTTTCACAAAACAGTTGATGTTTCTTTTATCTGCTTTTAGCTTCACTTTCTTCGAAATGCAAACTGAACACATCATTTTTACCAGCTGTCTTGATAAATTCAGCATGATCAGCGTTCTCCACTGAAACATATGCACCAAACGTCTTGTTTCAGAGCAGCTTAACAGACCGTAAAATAGAAAGAGCAGCAGGCATTCATAATGTGACTTTTGTGTTGTATGGGATTGTGTTGTTTAATATATGCACTGTGTCTTTTCATCAGCCCTTATTAGTCACCCCACTGTGTTCGCTCCTGCTGGTTTTTGATCTGAGATGTGGTTGTTGTTTAAATTATTATCACTGGCTCCTTCGCTGCTTGTAACCTCAAGTCATATTCATGCTGGTGTACAGTGCTGTCATTGTGATCTGGTCACAATGTCAATATCTCACCATGCCTCTACTCCTTCCTCCAACCCCCACAATCCTCCTTTTATGCAAAGATCTTGGTATTATTATAAATTACTCAAATATGAATGTATGTGTTTGTTATTAGATCTTCAGCACAGCTCATGTTTCTGCTGAGATCACTTCAAACGGCAGAGCTATACCTGAGATGTATAACCATTGGCTTGTCACTGTTTAATTCAATTTAAAGTATAATCATGAGGTTATCTTACTCGCTGGCTTTGCTGATGAAAAATATTCAAAACACCTGTAAAAGGAACATAACCATGTTACTATGATGTGACAGTGGCGTCTGCAGTCAAAAGTGATGCTATCTTTCTGTTGAAACTTGTTTTCATCTACAGAAAACAAAACCCACTCAGTTGTACTGAACAATGTATATCAGAATCAGAATCAGAAGTACTTTATTGCCAAGTAGGGTTTACACCTACCTGGAATTTTTCTTGGTGAAAAGGTGCATACAATGAACATAAAAACATGAAAACACAATAAGTACTTGGCATTAGAATAAAAAACAATATATCAAATAAAATATATAAAGATAAAAAAGTGAAGTAAAATGCTAAATGTGAAACAGGAGTGCAATGTAAATGTGCAATATGCAATATGCAATGTGCAATGTGCTGTAATGTGTGTTAATGTAACACAGACTTTAGGCGTGGGGGCGGGATAAGAGTCCAAGTCAGGTGGGGGTCCCGGGCCTTGTTGATAAGGCCAACTGCAGCCGGGAAGAAGCTGGTCTTGTGGCGTGAGGTTTTGGTCCTGATGGACCGCAGCCTCCTGCCGGAGGGAAGTACCTGGAAGAGTTGGTGACCCGGGTGGGAACGATCGGCCACAATTTTACCTGCCCGCCTCAGGGTCCTAGAGGCAAACAGGTCCTGTAGAGATGGCAGATTGCAGCCAATCACCTTCTCAGCAGAACGGATGATACGCTGCAGTCTGCCTTTGTCTTTGGCAGTGGCAGCAGCATACCAGATGGTGATGGAGGAGGTGAGGATGGACTCGATGATGCAGGTGTAGAAGTGTACCATCATTGTCTTTGGCAGGTTGAACTTCTTCAGCTGCTGCAGGAAGTACATCCTCTGTTGCGCTTTTTTGGTGAGGGAGCTGATGTTCAGCTCCCACTTGAGGTCCTGGGAGATGATGGTGCCCAGGAAGCGGAAGGACTCCGCAGTGTCGACTGGGGAGTCTCTCAGGGTGATGGGGGTGAGTGGGGCTGGGTTCCTTCTGAAGTCTACAACCATCTCCACTGTTTTCAGAGCATTGAGCTCCAGGTTGTTCTGACCACACCAGGTCACCAGATGGTCAATCTCCCACCTGTAGGCGGACTCATCCCCACCAGAGATGAGCCCAATGAGGGTGGTGTCGTCCGCGAACTTAAGGAGTTTGACGGACTGGTGACTGGAGGTGCAGCTGTTGGTGTACAGGGAGAAGAGTAGAGGGGAAAGAACACAGCCTTGAGGGGAACCGGTGCTTATGGTCCTGGAATCAGAGACATGCTTCCCCAGCCTCACGTGTTGCCTCCTGTCAGACAGGAAGTCTGTGATCCACCTGCAGGTGGAGTCAGGCACACTCAGCTGGGACAGCTTGTCCTGTAGCAGAGCCGGAATGATGGTGTTGAAAGCAGAGCTGAAGTCCACAAACAGGATCCTGCGTAGGTTCCTGAGGAGTCCAGGTGCTGGAGGAGGAAATGAAGGGCCATGTTTACTGCATCGTCCACAGACCTGTTGGCTCTGTAGGCAAACTGCAGGGGGTCCAGGAGAGGGTCAGTGATGGCTTTGAGGTGGAGCAGAACAAGGCGCTCAAATGCCTTCATCACCAGAGGTCAGGGCGACGGCTCTGTAATCATTGAGTCCAGTGATCTTTGTTTTTTTGGGGACAGGGATGATGGTGGAGGTCTTGAAGCAGGCTGGTACGTGGCATGTCTCCAGTGAGGTGTTAAAGATGGCTGTGAACACCGGAGACAGCTGATCAGCACAGTGTTTCAGGATAGATGGAGAGACAGAGTCTGGCCCGGCTGCTTTGCGGGGGTTCTGTCTCCTGAAGAGTTTGTTGACGTCCCTCTCGAGGATGGAGAGAGTCGTCACTGTGGTAGGGGAGGAGGGAGGGGGCTCTGAGGTGGGCAGTTGTGGAAAGGCGCAGGCCTTTGCTATGGTGGGGGAGGTGCAGTTGATGGGCTGGAGGGTGGAGGTGTCAGGACTGTCCCATTGTTTTTCAAAGCGACAGTAAAACTCGTTCAAGTCGTTGGCCAGGCGTGGGTCGTTAGTGGAGTCCAGGCTTACAATTTGTAATCTGCCTAAGCCCTTTCCAGACAGAGGCAGAGTCATTGGCTGAGAACTGGTGTTGGAGTTTCTCAGAGTACAGACGTTTAGCTTCTCTCACCTCCTTGCTAAACCTGTATTTCGACTCTATAAACCTGTCTCTGTCCCCATTTCTGAACGCCTCTTCCTTCTCCAACCTTAACTTCTTGAGTTTGGCTGTGAACCAGGGTTTGTCATTGTTGTAACACACCCTGGTGCGTGATGGAACACAGCTGTCCTCACAGAAGCTGATATAGGAAGTCACAGCCTCTGTGTACTCATCCAGACTGATTGTAGCAGTCCTGAACACCTCCCAGTCTGTACAGTCCAAGCACGCCTGAAGATCCTCCACAGCTTCACTGGTCCACTGCTTTGAAGACCTCACAACAGGTTTGCAGAGTTTTAGTTTCTGCCTGTATGCAGGAATCAAATGGACCATGACGTGGTCCGAGAGTCCCAGTGCAGCCCGGGGGACTGCGTGATAGGCACAGCTTACTGTGGTGTAACAGTGATCCAGAATGTTCTCCTCTCTGGTCGGGCATTTAATAAATTGTTTGTATTTGGGGAGTTCGCTGGTGAGATTTCCTTTGTTAAAGTCGCAGAGGACAATAACTAAGGAGTCCGGGTTATTCCGTTCAACACACAGTATCTGGTCAGCGAGCATGCGTTGCACCTCTTGCACGTTAGCCTGCGGTGGAATGTAAACACCGACCAGAATGAATGAAACGAAACTCACGGGGGGAGTAGAAGGGTTTGCATTTGATGAAAAAATATTCCAGATCAGGAGAACAGTGATGTTGAATTACTGTCACATCGTTGCACCAGCCGTAGTTAGTGTAGAAGCAGATTCCTCCACCTTTCGTCTTGCCGGAGAGTTCCGTGTGACGGTCCGCTCTGAAAAGTTGGAAGCCAGCCAACTGCAGCGCAGAGTCCGGTATCGAACCACACAGCCACGTCTCCGTGAAGCAGAGAACGGAAGATGAGGAGAAGTCTCTGTTCTTTCCAACTAGTAGCTGGAGTTCGTCCAGCTTGTTGCACAGTGAACGCATGTTGGAGAGGAATATACCCGGAAGTGATGTGCGAAGTCCCCGCCGGCGGAGACGCACCAGCGAACCGGCACATTTACCTCGCCTCCGTCGCTTCACTGTATGTCCGAATGTGAGGGCACCTTTGACCAGAATATCCAAAATTTCGACAGATGAGGCAATGAAAGTCGGAAATAAATTCTCAGGAGTTATGACCCTGATGTTCATGAGCATTTCTCTGGTGAAAGAGCTCCCGGATCTTAGGCAGAACACTGAATTAACTAACAAAACAAGACAAAACATCACGCACCAACACACCGAGGCAGCCGTCCGCCATCTTGCTCAGAGGGGGATATTCCTCATTTCTTCTTGAGTCATTCACTATATTAATATTTCAAAAATAACGTTACTGAATATTAGAAATATTTGTTGTTAGTAAGTCTTGAGTCTTTTTAATTGATCTACTGTTCAGCTTCACTAGTGAACTTGCAGGGCCTGATTTCAGCAGTTTAAGCTGATGATTATCAGGGGAGATCATACATGTTCACCAAAGTGACATCGTGAAAGAACAGGTGTTTGGGAATGGAGAAGGTGCCATTCTCCCTATTGCAGTGTAGTGAAGCATCATCAGGATTGTAAATCATCTATTTTAAGGTAAAACATTTGCATAATGTTACTTTTTAAGTATCCCTCAAGGCGTTCACAATTGCCTGAGCTTACAAATCACCCTCATACTTACCTCTGTGTTAATACATCCTGAACTAGGCCTGTCCTGTGTCCTCTCTAATGTCTCACTTCGGTTCCCCTCCATTTCTCCCCCATCTTCATCCTGTCGTTCACCTCTCTAACCTCTCCTGCTCCGCTGTCCTTCTCCGTATTAAGATCAATGTGTGTCTACTTAGAGGAAACGTCTGCCTGGTCGTTAGCTACTCTACCTTTTTATATACACACACACACACACACACACACACATGCATGTCCATGCATAGTGAAGCAAAGCAGTTACGTACATATAGACACACATACACCAGTATACAATTACATGTGCACATTTCAACATTCTGTGTGTGTGTGTGTGTACACGAGCACACACTCAAACTGAATCATAGAAGCAGACCGAAAGGTTACATTGATCTTAGTCATGGGTGAGATTGCAAAATCCTTCATCCCTCATCTCTATCGCTCTCCGCCTCATTCTCTCTATCTCCACCTGTATGTCCATACCTCGCTCACCCCTGCTCCCCACCCTTCATTTTGTCCCCTTTCTTTCCTCTCTACCACCCTCCGTTACTCTCCTCCATCTTAAATCACCTCCTCCTCTCCCCGTCTCTATCCTTGCACTCCTTCTCTTTTATTTTCTTTCTCCCTCTCTCTCTTTCTCCTTCATCCTCCTCCTCCTCTCTGAGTGCTGGTAATATTCGCTATAAATCATGACCAGCCTGACACACACACACACACACTCACACTGCAAGACAGCCCGTACAAACACTCTGCGACAAGCCAGCTGTGCATTGCAGCTCTTTTCATGCATTCTAGTGTGTGTGTGTGTGTGTGTGTGTGTGTGTGTGTGTGTGTGTGTGTGTGTGTGTGTGTGTGTGTGTGTGTGTTTTGTGTGTGTGCCATAAAGGTCCGAATGATTTAGCTCAGTAGCCAGATAGCAGCATTAGTCGGAACAAACAGGCCCCCTCCCCCTAAAACAGTTAGATAATCATCACATCTTCTGAGACAACACAGAAGTTCTCTTATAATAACTTGCCAGTATTCAACCAGGCTGTTGGAAGCAGACAGATCTTTGTGATGAGATTTTCAGCTGCAGAGCGTGATCGGGGTTCAGATTCCTCCCCCATTCTTGAGGGAAAAATGCTTTTTATTTGTTTCTCCTCTTCTTTTGTTCAAACTCACCATTCAAAGTCATGTCATGGTAATTCAATTATTTGATTTCATTGATGTGCAGGAAAGCAGTAATGTTTATTTGGATTATTTCCCAAATTTTACATTTCCCCAATTTTATGTCTTTTATATCAGCATGTCTGTCCTTTTAAGTGACCTCAGGAAAACAAGATGAATTACAGGAACTGAATGCTTCTTCCTGCACTATAACAGGAGGAAAACATAGTAAAAAGCTTTGAATCAAGTAAGGGTGCTTCCACACCTACCTTGTTTAGTCTGGACATTCTGACTTTTCTGTTTATCCAGAAGAATATAAGAAGAAAAAGAAACAGAAGAGGCTGGCAGGAACACATGCAGTCTTCACCTCTGAGGCTATAACGTTTGCGAAATGAAGACATTTTTCTGGTTCTAGTGTGGTACTGTGCCTGAAGTTGGGACTGCTGGTAGTATTTCCATGATGATATGACAGTGGCAGCGAAATTAACAAAATGAACAGTTTCATTCATTTTCTCTATTCAAACAGAAAGACAACACACCACGTCAGATGTGACACCATTATATGTCAAGTATAGGTAGACAAACCCCACCTAGGTGATGACAATAGGACGTACGTACATGATACAAAAACCAAAACTAACCAGATCAAACGAAAACAATGAAGACATGAACCTTGATCCAGAATTTCTGTGAAAACATCCTAAAACTCCTGCATTTGACAGTTCTCTGAAGGGAAGGTGCTGATGTATAACATCTGACTTCTTATAGTTTGCCATCATTACCCTCAGTTTCAGTAACACTGCACTAGTGCACTGTTGCGATCTGGAAACACAGTGACAGGGCTACAATTCTAAAAGGGTAAGAAACAAGCATTCAGCCATTCAGACACACTGTAAACAAGCCAGATTTTCTAAAACCATTTCACCTGAAAAGATAGAGCTCTTGTGCCTCAGTAACAACCTCTCACTGCACAGGAAAACTGTGGTATTATTACAAGAGTGTGATGGTTACAGAAAAGACCATTACCTTACATGGTGGGGATTTTGTTTCTTCCAGTTAACCCTTTGGAATAGCCATGGCCTTCTTGCCAATTAACTTGGCAACAACTCCAAAAAGACATAGCAACACATCCAGGCAGTGAACCCCACATGTCCTAGCACCTGTACCCATTATGTTGCATGAAAGCCTTCACATGACATTCTCTTGACATGTGTCGTAACCTGAGGCAACACTTTGTATAAAGTTAATTTCGCGGCCTGAATGTGTTTCAGTTTTCATATTTTCCTGATACTGATCCATGAAGAACAGTTCATCCTCTTTCTGTTTATACACCATGTGAGGTGCAACAGCTGGGGTGCATTTCCCATGAGTTGCATGAAATTGGAGATTCCCTTTTAACGGGTAACCTTTGCTGTACTGCAGTCACAACGAGCGATTACAAGACACCAGCCCTTTGGATTTCTCTTCATTTTCTCATTGTCATCATTAACTGAGCGCAAAGGGGCCACAAGCTAGCACAGGATCAGTTATGTCAGCAGTGTCTACCTAACATTTTCTAACAAGTGAGCTTGGCTGAACCCTTTCACTTTTATACATTCCTCAATAAGTAAAGCAGATATCCCTATGAAATCATAGTAACATCTGTAGAATGTAAATACCTATGAACAGGTGAAACTTGGTGCAGCTCCTGAATGGGGTGATCTTTATTCAGTTGAGCAGCTATGGAGGCACCACAGAATTTGCACCACTTTAGAAAAACCTGTTTGCACCTAAATCCCATAGAGAAGAATAGTGTAGCACTGATCTGTGCAATTATTTGCTTCCATTAATAATTGTTCTCACAATTATATACTATAATAATAATCATTATTCTATGTGGTACTGATCAGCATTTAATACTCTGTTTTAGTATTGCTCGTCTTTGAATTGACCCTAAATATGTCTTGTCTGTACTTAGTATGTGTCTCTATAGAAATACCCCCTCATGTATGTCTGAGGAGCAGTGGCCTATGTAACAGCAATAATTCAGAAAAATTACCTGTTTGAGTGCAGGATAATTAAATTATGTCAGCGGCAGACAGTGATTAACCGGCAGTGTTAGAGGTGCTTGGTCATCATACATTAGACGAGGGGGGCCACTCTGTTGCCAATCGGAATCCAGCTGTGTCTATGGTCATTGCCCCATAAATGACCTCCATGGCTATATGAAGGATTTTTTTCATGGTTTTGCCTCATAGCATGACCTTAATGTCTGTTTCAATCACATCACATAACTCTCACAGTTACAGTAGCCAGAGCGCATCCAGCTGTGCGTCAATACATGCGATGATGCCGGGAGTCAGGGGATGAAATCACACACACTTGTCTTGCTGTAATTGCGAGGGCCTTGTGTTGACTACTTTCCCCGAGGCTAACCGTAACCCTCGCCTCCACTGAACGCTGCATTCCATATAAAGTCAGAAGTCAGAAAACCCCAGCCACTCCAATGTTATTACAGCCTCCTGTGTTTCAGTTTGGGGATAGCAGCCTGAGGGGAAAACATGGATGCCTGTGAGATTCACGCTGCTTTATCAACAGCTACAGTTATGATTAAATGTTTGACTTCACAGGAGCAGACAATGACACAGATTGCTTTCCTTTTGAATTATAACCTTGACACATAGTTGCACTGTCAGTAATTTCTATGAGTCCTTTTGTTTCCTAGTAAAAAAGAGTTGTATAGCTGTCACAGTCAAACCTTGCGTGCTCTGCAACATCTGAGGCTCAGAACATTGGCTGGAAGTGAAAAAGCCACTTTGTATTGCAGATTTAAAGGCGCAGCTCCAATATTTGTCTGTTTCCAGGTACTAAACATTGATATAGGAATAGTAGCTCTACCTTTCAGGAACTGGTCACAGCATCACAACCTTTTACCGGCTCATATTACATACAAGTACAATTACAACATGTTTGACAGAATGCATACACTGAACATATTTGCCCAATAACTGTGTTTGTACAAGTATTTTGTAGATTAATACAATCAAGCTCACGGCCCACTGACTCACATTGTGCAGAGCCTTTTCTGTGTCTACACAAACTGTGTCGTGTGATGACAACTGTGCCAGCCTCTATTTGCTGACAGAAACTGAGATGTGGTCGAAAGCTGACACTGAAATAAATGTATTAAACTAGAAGGACACTCAGTGTCCTTCAAGACGTTACACGTGGCGGTGTCACAACCAGTGTGATGTATTCACCGCTGGTCGATGTTCAGTTGTGTTGTACCGTCGGAAGTGGCGGCTGGCAAATTATTCGGGGCTAAAGACAAAACGTCCGGTGCTGTAGCCCAAGCCAGGTTTCGCCCATGGCCCATACCCTACTCTTCTAAGTGTTTTAGTGTAAGCGTCATCTTGCTAACAGACAAAGAGCAATGAAAGCTTAACCTCCTTGACGAGGGTAAAAAATTGGCACAAAATCTTCCTCTCTACTGTTGATCCTTGTGTTTCTTTAGAACATAACCACATGTTTGTTTATGTGTCATACTACCACCACCTATTAACTCACAAGTCAATGGAAGAAGTGTATTTAGTAGTTTATTGGTGTTGGCCCTATTAATGTAATGATGTTCAGATGCTGGGTCATCACTGGAATCTATTGTAACTGTGGTGAATCTTCACAAAGACACACACGATATAAAGCCTCTGGAGTTGAGAGTCTCAAATTTTCATCATCAGTCATTTAAATTGAGAACTTGACCTTTAGAAACAGCAGCTTTAAAAAAAAAAAAAAAACTTCATCAGCAGATAGACAGTTCATTTTCATTTATTCCTGTGAGCCATCAGGTTTCTCTGCCATGCTGGACAATAAAATAAAATACAAATCTTTGACAATTGATCTGATCCTGATTTATTACATATCCTCACAAGCACCATAAATGTGGAACTTTGTAGTGAAAGTTATTCATTTAAAAATGTTGGTGTGATTCAACTCTAGTGCAGCTTATCCATCACCCTGACCTCATAACCTTTATCTACCCATGTTATGTGAACATCTCACATCTTTCTGTATTGGTGATGAATGTTACAAGTGAACATGAATCACACGTTATCTAAGAACTAGTGCAGTGCCCATTCTGCACATGCCAGTGAGACAAATGGAGTATTCTGGGATTATTAGACGGATGAAATGCTCTTGACGATCTTTGTTTCATCTCAACAGTTCAATATACTGTCACATTTTATTGTTTGTGTGCTGGACGTTGCAGGGCGTGTTAAAAACAATCTATGTAGCAGAGAGCAGTTAACAAATCTTTGCGTTTATCGTACCTGGTGTATCTGCAATGAAGATCATTTGCTTTATTTCTTTTCATGTGTGTGGCTTATACTGAAGTTTCAATTATTGACTTTACTGGTGTCATCAGATCTGTTAAGCAATCCATTCACTCTCCAGACCCAAGGTCACCTTCAGCACAATCTAAAGCATTGCAGGAACAAAACGAACGTTGTGCTTTTACTTTAGAGACATAATTGCTATAGAGCAAGTGATTCTTTTAATGTTGTTGCCAACCTTCAGCACCCGTGACTCCTGTGTATCAGTGCGAAATAGTGAATGTAAAATGTTATGATCATCAAAATGATCTCACAATCACTTTGACCCATAGTTTTGCCCAGTTACCGACCACTGCTGTAGTTGTGTGGAGGTAGACAAAGACATGTTCAACAGGGTCAGTAGACTGAAGGCACACTGTTCCACCCCCACTGACTGCAAGGTGCTGTTTGCCTATTTACTCTATTTCCTTTTATATTGAAAGTATTGTGTGTCCAAATTGTACCAAATTCAACACTGCACTTCACTGGGCCACTAACAAAACACATCCCCAGTGTGAGGTCGATAAGATTCACAAAATGTGCATTCCACATACAGACAGTTGGGCAGGATTGTAGTTAGATGAACTCTTTCGGGTGTTGTGTATGTTGTGTAGTATTGTACACACCATGGTTCCTCCTCAAATTGTTAAAATCTCTACATTCCCAAAAATAAAGACAAAATGAGAGGAATATTCACCTATTGAATTTGCCCAATGGTAGCTACAGCCCTAGTGTCAACACAGATGGAAATACAATGTTGTAACCATCTGCAACACAGTAGAAAAACTTTAAAACTCTCTCTCCTCTGCTCTTCTTCCACTGTGTTGAGCATCCTGACCCTCAACACAAATTACAGCCCAGTCACATAGTACAGCTGAGCTTCATGAAGGAGAACATTCAGCTACACAACAGCAGGCTCCAGTGCACACAAGTAAAGTGGAGGGTGAAAATACAGGCATTTATAGAAAATCATTCAAGAGTGTTGTACGCACAGACACACACGCACACACACACAGACACACACCTTGTTAACCTCCATATATCACCTCGGACTGACAAAATCCCTCACTTATTACGCCTCCTGTTTACACTTCCTGTCTTTGGCTGCGAGGAATTGTGGGTGTTGTATTGAAATATTGACTTGAAAAGTTCCCGCAGGTCCAGCCTGCACCGACTCGTTGTCAAAAGTATTAAATGTCACAGACCTCAGCAGCCCACACATACCTAAACACAGATACAACACACACACACACACAATCACACAAACACACACACACAGTCATGTTGTGTCAAACAGATTTGCTGTCCGCCACACAGAAAGGAACAGAACTGCATCCAGGTACACTCATTCAGCTATGGCTGCCAAACTATTGCATGTGTACACGTAGACACTGACACACGCTCATTAATGCAGAACACACACACACACACACAAAGAAATGGACTAGGTGCAGTTGAGTGATTCTGAGATCCCCGTTTATTACTCTGTGTGTGTGTTTGTGTGCGTCAGCATGCATGCTCCTGAATAAACATGAACTTTGCTGTGAGCATTTTTCCAAGAGGCCTTAACTCTTCTCCCCTTGGAGAAAGAAAGGCCCTTAACCAGCCCTATCTGATAACTGGCTATTGATTTATTCTCTCTCTCTCTCTCTCTCTCTCGCCCTCTCTCTCTCTCTCTCTCTCTCTCTCTCTCTCTCTCTCTCTCAAATACTTCAGCACTGACTAGCCCTCCCCTCACACTCCGAGTGCTGGCATGTCAACAGACTGCAGCAGCTCAACTGGGCAGCAGACGCCACCAATGTAAGGCAGCTAATTAGGGAGGAAATTAAATGGTGAGATGCGGTGATAGAATTCAAACAGAGTTCAGCTGAGCGGCACAGAAAGGAAAAATAAAAGCAGTGATTGTGTCTGTGTGTGAGAAGATGCTCTACTCCCCCTGCTCTCCTTTCATTTTCCCTCTTCTCTTCTTCCCCTCGTCCTGTGCTTGTATTTAATGGTGGTCGCATCATTTTGAGCACTTGAGAATCCAGTAGTCCTGAAAGACGGTGTTTTGTTAAGGGAAAATGAGATGGAAAGATGATTTGATGGACACTAGATAAGAGTTCCTTTGAAATGCTTGTGGCTGAAATGAGAAACTCAAAGTTCCACTCAACCTGAGTATAAATGATGGATTTCAGATCTGAAGTGTGGATGTCATGTGGGTCCATTCAGTAGTTTTGCAATGTGCAAATGAAAACAAAGCCTGCAAATGAAAACATCAACCTGCAGGCAGCTCAAGTCAGCAGGAAGGTAAAGTCAGCAGGAAGGTAAAGTAAAGGACAAAAATGAGGAAATGTGAGTTGAGTTTAAAGGAAATTGCCAACAGGAAGTGCAGATTATGTTTCTGTAATTTTTAGTGTATTTTTCCTTACTTATACTGAGGGTTAAGGACAGAGGACGTCTCACCTTGTTAAGCCCTATGAGACAAATTGTGAATATGGGCTTTACAAATAAAATTTGATTGATTGATTGATCGATAGATAAGGTGGGAAGAAGAGGAAATTTGAGCTTTTGACCATGTTACATGATTCTCATCTGCATAATCTACTTTGAACTTGTCGTGTATATTGCCCAAGTAAGTGCAGTGCTGAGTTTGGACACGCTACACCCTGTCATGGTTATCTGTGTAATTCAGTATTTTTAATTTGGTAGATCTGATCTTCCTAATGTGTTTCAGGTCTGGTTACTTCCTGCCTTTGTCTGCTTCCCTCCATGTTTTGATTGTTTGCCCCACATTGATTTGTTTCACATACTTGTCCTGTGCCACCTGTTGCTAGTTTCTCATTAGTTCAGATTGGATTTAAGTCACCTCCTCTGTTCAGTCTTTGTTGAGTTGTCTGTTTTGTCTTGGTCCCTGTCTGCTTGCTCTCCTGATCCTGCTTTGTTTTTGATCTGTTTATGCCTTCTCTGTCTGCCCCTTATTTATTTTTTCAATTTTTCAATAAATTCTGGAGGGGGGGTTCGGATAAGATCTGCCTGGGGCTTGCACACTGTGACATACTCTCCATATTAATAAACTTTGAACAAACAGAGTTAATTCTAAAGGGTTTTGTGTGTGTGTTGAGACAAACTTATTTTGTAAACTATTCAAAGCCCATTGGATTTGCTGGAAAATTCCCTGTCCCATAGTAAAGAAAATCTCATTCAACCACTGTTTCCAAAATCAAGACTGAAATTAATTAATCAATCAATACATTCCATTCACTATGTAAAAACAATTGTTTGAACCAAGTACTCGCCAACTAGCCAGTAACAGTCAGCAGAAGTTGGACATTGTGAACCATTTAGCAGTTAACAGTTTCTTCAGGAGTTGGCAGAGACCAAAACTGAACTAAAAGGAAAGTGAAGATGGGTTATATATTCTCCATGTAAACAGAGGTAAACCAGATGAAAATGTTGCTTCAAATCTATCTGATGTATAAACAGGGTTGGCCTGTTGGCTATCATGACCATCACGACACAGTCCTCGTCAGCACCGAGTGGTCAAAAAATACATGATTTAAGTAATTTCGTATTAATGAGATGTATATTCGAAAAAATTGTACCTCAAAATTTACCCCATTGTGATCTCAACACAATTTAGTTTGTTCCATTGATCCATTTGCAAGGTTTATTATTGTCACTGCAGTTATCTTGTCACTGCAATACTACTACTTGTCTCACAGGACTCCAGAGAAATGAATAGGAAGGAAGGATTAGAATTAGAAACAGGGAGAAAGTCTAATCATAGGAACACTGCAAGAAAAAGAGAGTGAATCAATGTGAAGCAGGAAAAAAAAGTTAAACAAAGCAGGCAAACAATCAGCCAGTGTATGATCGCAGTTTGCTGCCTCCTAGAGGGCCGCTGTGTTATCTTGAGTGGGGGGAAACCAGGAGTGTTGAGCGGGAGAAGAAAACTCTCCCCACATTGTGCTGAGCCATGCAGAAATGCGGCAGTCTATCGAAGCGGCAAACAGTCAACACTGAACTCCGCTCCAGTCCTCGGTCCTCCTTTCACTCATTCTATACAGCCTCTCATGATCAAATGAATATTGATCTGCTCTTCTACTGATGTGACTGGAGGTGTGTGTATAAAGGAGAGATTAGTTTATCATTTTACAATGTTTTTATGTTGTGTGCCGTTATGATTTTATTGTGATGTTATGGTTATAATGAGCTTTAAAATGTGTTTTACCGTTAACATCTTCAAACTACCTCTGATAATCTTGTAGGAGTACAAACTGTGGACGGTGGGGCAATCCAAGCCTTAGCTCTTCTTCTCTACCCATTTTTTTCCATTCTGCTACTCATCATCATCACAAACTCATAGTTAATCTTCTACTAAAATACATGTCAGTCACAGTAAGAGCTGTGTTAAAGCTGTACAAGGGTTTAGTTTTGATATGGAAATCACAGTGACAACTCTTTTCTTTCTCTCGTGTAGCCTCAGGATTGAGTTACAGTGACATTAGTGGGATTTGAAGACGACAAAATCTGCTCTTCTTCATTCCTTCATGTACCTCCTCATTTTCTTCCTTCCTATCTCTTCTGTCTTTTCTGTCCTTTTAAGTCTCCATTTCTTTTTGACATGATTATGAGTTGCTGCTGTATTATCCCTTTTTTTTCCCTCCATAGTTTGGAGGTGATTAATTATTCAGTTTTTGTCTCATTCATTCACTCAACAAGAAAAACACCATGGCCTCTAAAACCTTTGCAACCTTGGGTCTGTCTCCTCTATGAACTCAGATTTCCTGTCTTAAAAGTATTAAATGCCTTCCTAAAATGAATATACAAAGCAGTGTGTCAACATTCAAATTATATTAACAAATGCTACATACATGGTATGGGATCTTTTTTTCCTTGACATTATTAAAACCAAAGTTACTTATTGTTTAAATCAAATTATTTCAATACACAAATTTATTGACCTTTTATTCTCAGTGGCAATTGCAAAATACAACATATAAAAAATGTTGCTAGACAGCATGACACTGATTCTATGTAAAAGTTCAACTCTTAACTGGGCAAGTACCAGGTGCTGCTAAAGGGGCCCCAACACCCTGAGGGTCACATATTTGGAAGTAGTGTCGGGTAGTGCATTTAGTGTAAATTGCATTTAAGAAAATTCAACATTAAGGCACAAATAATAGATAAATAATATTCTTCCTGATTGAGTCTTACAGAGGGGCCTCATCGATAAATAAACATTCCAACAAGTCTATGTTCTCTTCCCTGTTCCATGTTGCCCTGCTTCCCTAACACATGACATGGTAACCCATGTGACGTCCGAGTCGGTAAGACTCTCCTGTTTGCAGTTACACTCATGTCTGAGGTAGGCTGGTAGCATTAAGGACCTTGCCGACGGGTCTTGTCCTGCCCTGACCTGACCTCCTGTACCAAACAGTGGTCTTATCCACTGAGCCACAGTGAAGTAAAGCTTAAGTGAAGAAAACAATGGGGCCAGTGGTAATGGAGCATTCTGGCATGTAACCCCCAAACATGGAATGGTGCTCCAGCAGATTCCAGGAAGAATATCTGACATCTCTGTCCTAGGAACAGTTAAGATGGTGTGCAGAGCCCTCAGGCCTCTGGTAGAGGACCCAACTTCAACACAAGACCACCCACATGGGGTAAGGCGGGGTTAACAAATTTGGTTTGTTAAGGAAAACATGCTCATGTTCAGATGTGAGGGTTGTTAGATCAGATTCTGTCTTTTTTGGTTTGTCTATAAATACAGGCCCAGTCAGCAGCCACTCAACAACCCAGGACTCAGTGTAGATCTGCATTGATTCTGGTGTGATTTAAAGTGAGCCAGCTCCATTAGAGGAAATGAATTGTGAATGACCTCACAGGCCCCAGGGCGGGTTCTCTTCATTTTCATTCCCTTTTCTTTCTGTCTCTCTTTTTCATTGTTTCTTTACCTTGCGCGCTCTCTCTCGCTCCCTCCCTCCCTCCTTCCTTCTTGCTCACCCCTCGGCTCTATGCTATCACCTTCTGTTACATGTAGAAGTGAGGAAAATCCATTTTGCCCAACAGTGACCAGTTCAAGAAACCTGGGGCTTCATTTAAGTGGGTGTGTGTGTGAGAGAGAAAGAGAGAAACTGGACATGTAGTGTGCACGCAAACACACACACACCTTCCTTCAAGGCAAAACCATGTCCAATCGGCCTATTGAACCAACTCTATTGATTGTCTACTCAGTCTTTTCTCTTCCTCCTACACCCTGGCTTCCACTATTCTGCTTTATCTGTTTTCCTTTCCTCTCTACCTCTTAAAAAAGTATTTTCTGTCTCGCTCTGTCTCTCTATCTCTCTCTGTCTCTGTAATTGATTCCGTCTCTCTACATCCTCTTGTCACAGAAGGGTTCTGCGGGTCAAGCTGCTTCGACCTTGACACAAGCACTAGATTGGAGATAGAGAAAACTCTAATCCAGAGGTGGGGAACCTTTTCCCTATCAAGGGCCATTTAAATTTTTACAACATCCTTCGAGGGCCATAGTAAATCATTGAACACACCAACCTCTCTGATGTATTGTAGGTTGTCAGGCACATCACCCAGCCCTCTTCAGCTCCTGATACCTCTAAATATGACTGACATTTGCAAAGTCACCAGCATGTCCAGATGGCATTGCAGGCTTTGGTTCTTGTAAAATGGGAAAATACAGTGTTCTCCAATTGCACCTGCCACAGATCTCTGCTTCCAGAGAACTGAGAAGTTCTCCAGAAGCTTGACAGATCTGAAGGCGCAATCACATCGCAACAGGTTGTCCCTTCTCCTTTGTCTGGCTTATTGGCGGGTGGCAACTAAAGTCAAGGTGCACTACCACCATAAACTGTTCTGGTGCACTGCAGCACCAGGTCGACACGTGGAGTGGACGGAGCAAACCCCTATTCCATCTCCCTGTTCCAAAAATCAATTCCATGTTTGTGGAATAAAAAGTGAACTAAATTCCTCTCATCTAAATGTAAAACCACATGTGCATATTTTGCATGATTCAAACATGATACCTCACGATGATAAACCAGATTTCCATAGCTCACTCAGCTGCTCAGTGGAACAATTTAACTTGTTCTTGTTCTGGTTCTAGCAACAACAATGCTCCTTAACAACTTCACCTTCTGAATATATTTCATCTATTAGCTGGCTTTCAAAAAACTTGCCTGCAAAACATATGTCAGAAT
The DNA here is from genome assembly GCA_026259375.1 of Verasper variegatus. Taxonomy (NCBI): domain Eukaryota; kingdom Metazoa; phylum Chordata; class Actinopteri; order Pleuronectiformes; family Pleuronectidae; genus Verasper; species Verasper variegatus. Next base: position 22,389,134 of record CM048043.1, on the reverse strand, counting down.
GTGGAATTTGGAAGCTGCTCGTTGGACACCCAAACCAAGCTGAAAAGCCTAGACATCTTTTTAAAGATATTTGTCTTTATAACTCATCCAGTTTAGCTGCATCTTTCCAGCTGCGATGACACTCAAAATAAAGAAAATGGCTCGTCCTTAATTAACCCAAAAATATTTTTTAGCCTTACAAAAGATTATTTCTCTTGAAAAAATTAACATTCCACATCTTCCTTTCCTAACCGTGGCCATACTTGCCAGTGATGACCTGTGACCTGACAGACATACAGCCAGAAAACCTGAAGCACATTCTAGTCTATGAACATTTTATTCCTTTCAGGACAAAATAGTAAGTTAATAACTGTATTAAACTGTTCTGGTTATTGACCATTAAAGGTTATTCTTAATCATAAAGTCTGTTAAGTAGCTTTTTCTGTCACTTTCAACCTCATCTCTCAGTTTGCTCAGTCACTGGGCAAACATGAACTTTTAAGGAATCCCTGAGCTGGATTGAAAAGCTCTGTAGATGTTGTTATTATTAGGCCTATGTGAAGAAAAATATGATTTTGGACTATTAATATCAGGGTTTTTTTCAGTTTCCTTCAGAGACTTGGATCATTGCTGAAAAAAAACCTTGTGGCGAAAGAAACAGAAATCATGAGAACAAACAATAACATATCTAAAATAGAAACCAAAGTGAAAAATAAAAATATCACCCAAACTCTGAGTAAGAAACCTGCCTGCTCACCCGATGGTTGTGTTTCTTGCCCGATTAGTCTACCTGTGACATTTTTTCCATAACCAGTGATTTCTGTTGATATTATCTGAATCAATATATCACCTGTAAGCTGTCAACATTTTTTACGTTCTCTCTTCCATCTTCATGCTCCATTTGCATCACTACCACCAGTGGCAAGGCTCAGGGAGGAAGTCTCCCCAGCACCTAATTCATAGGATCATTGCCATGACATTCTACTTCTTGCTGAGGTGACAAAGTTGATTCTTTTGTTCACAAATTGGACTTAATATCTGATGTTTTCAATTATTTGATTTTTCACTCTATAGAAAAATGAGAATGAGTCATTTAGAATGAACAGTTTTCAGACGATACTGTCAGAGCTGAAACTTTTAAATCAAATGGGTGAACTATTGTTTTTCCTAGTGAGACTCATAATAAGTCATAAGTCAGTTTTACTGTAAAAAGCCTTACACAACCATGTGTATGTTTTGATGTAATTTTTCAAATGTAGGCTGGAGTGATTTCAAGATATTTTTCTATAATTCAGCCACTGGTTTCTTTTTATTTGAGTATGAAAATAAGAAAAGAAACTGACTTTCAAACAAAAGTTTGAAAGTCTGTTTCAAATTTTCTTACTGTTTCTGAATAATAAGTAAGAGTGACTTACTGGGAAATATGTTATTTAAATAAAAAACATTTGAATTAAACAATGAAACATGTTCAGCAAATACGTGATTTCTACTTACTGTACGTTAAGTATTTTTAGTAGTAGTATACATTACAGGGATAAAATATACTCCTGCACCTTCTGCATGAAACACCCACTGCACTAAGCACCAAACCAATCTGGATCAAAGTGTTATCGCTCATGCAGCCCTGAAACAGATACAACCAGGTTCAACATCTCGGATATCCAATACTAGACACTGATAGGGGAAAAGTAAAACAACCTTGATCAGAGTAAAGCAGCATGTAAGAGCTAGAATGACTTGAAACCAAATGTGTGAGTGTGTCTGCTGCAGAAAGCTTTTAATCTCCAGAAATGCACCGGAGTTATTTAATCACTGGTACGTGGCTGATTTTATCGGAAATGTCTGGTTTATTTGAGCAACTTACCTTGGCTGATAGATGATCTGGCCTCTAAAAATTTTGTCTGTCAGATACCACAACATTAAAAGCGCAATTAGAAATGCAGCGCCCCCCCCCGCAGGATCCTGTCTGAGCACAATCAGTTAACACACCTCGGGTAAACAGAGACCTGACACTGCAGGGCAACAGAATCTGCGCAACTGGTTCAAACATCCCCGTCATTCAAGCCTTTTCACAGACGAGCTACAGCAATTTTATTTCTTATCTGCCGCTGCAGTCTGTGTCACATACATGACATCCCAGCCTGAAGATACCAGGAACAAAGACAGTGGTGTAATACTGCTCTGACATGCCAGAGGTGAGTGAGTGCTTTACTTTATGCTGCAATGGGGATCATTGCCAACAGTACAGCGGACCACAGTCAAACCAATACAGCATTTTTAAAAGGCTGAATTCTCAATAAATATATCTACAATAATCAATCATTATATTATATTTATGTTTACTGCTGCAGCAGAACATACTCAGAGTTTGGTGATAGGCGCCACATTGGGAGGATGTGTATGATGGAGGATTCTGGAGAGTGAGGCACATCACATGATTAGAGCAATGAGTGTTGCTCAATTAATGAATACAGTCAATTACATATTTCTAAAATATTTAACAAAAGGCTGGAAAGAAGAACGATGTGTGTAAACCATGCTGATTTCAAAATAAGTAAACTTTGCAGATATTCTTTGAGTGAGGGGAATGCATTGGTCAGTATATTTGTTCAGCACATGTTGTCATGAAACAAAAATATGTAAATATATTTGCTTACAAGAAAGCTCAGTGGATGGAAACTTTAAATTAGGGCCACAAACATGGTCACATAAACACAAATGCAAAGCGAATGTGAAAAAAGTGGGTCAAAGTTCACCAAAGTTTAACTCCATGTAATGCCAGATAGCTGATTTGCTTTCGCCACAGGAAGCAAATGTTATACTCGCCCCCAGTTGATGCTGTTTGGAAGTGAAAAGTCACTACTGATATGTTTGTATTACACATACATTTATTTTTGAAAATTGCTGTTTGTCAAGTGCTTTTTTAATTCTCTGCTCAAAAAGAGGCACAGGATGTGACATTAATCTGGATTTTCCATCATAATGCAGAACCTCACTGACCAAACCCCAAAACACAATCAACTGATATTAACCAGAGGAGCACAGTGAAATACCCAATTTTGGGAAGCTGAAACCACCTTAAAATTACAAATCAATGACTGATAGTGCTCATTATTTCTGCCGTTTGACAAAAGGGATTAACTATGACATACATGGAGGATCGTCTTTTCCCCAAAAAATAAATAAATAAATGATGAGTGAATGACTCAACTGGGTTTAGGGGGAAGGAACAAGCTGTGAACACAACATTAACAAATTAACGCCTTATCGTCATGGCAGACGCGTTGCTGTTTACACATCCAGCAGACACACTGACATATTAACGTTCATTTGGAGGAAGGTGTCTTGACACTATGGCTCTTTCTCTTTCTTCATCAGCCAATCACTCGCTAACTTTGAGTGTTGTCTGTTTGATGCTGCGCAGGCACTTTCGGGATGAAATTAAGATTTAAGCCTGCAAACTAATTACATTGCAAACAAATTAATAACATTTAAATTACATACAGACTGCCTCCAGCTCAGAGCAGCCATGAGTCTCTCTCTACTCTACTGCCTCTGCCTTCTGCTGTGTAACAAAGGAAGAACTCAGCACAGAGCACCTGCCACTCCTCCTCCCAGAGCTCTCTAAAGTACAAAAGCAGACATGCGATTCGCCGGTGCCATACACATCGTCGGCTGTGTGTCAAGGATACTTAGAGCGAGTTGCGTTTATCCTGTCGTTTCTTTCTTATGTAGTAAATCTTCCACAGCCACACTGCTCGCTGAGTGGTGTGATGCGCACAGTTACACACACACACATGCACAGTTGTCAGTGGTTCACCCAGGACTGAATATAACCTGCTCTGAAGGCCGCTCTGGCTAATCATGTCTTGCTCAAGTGTTTATAGAAGGTTGTGTCATTTGAAATCAATCACAGCTAGTCACAGATCACAGGTTACATGTTAACATACTGTCGAGCCACTGACATGGATACAGTGGAACCCCCTCCCCCCAGGCATGGCTGCTTCAACACATTAGGCCGCCGGAGGGCACAAACTTGTTGTTGGACCCCTGCTGATTTGCATACCTGTCTGTATCCTTAGTACATTGTGTGTATGTCACATAGCTTCAGACATGCACTGAACTCTGGTTAATCTCCTGTCGTTCTCCAGAGAGGCTGTGTGTGACAGTGCAACCATGCATTGTGGGATCACAACCTCTTTAAGCTCTGACCTGACTAACCTAGACTTCTTGGAAAACCTGACCTGAAACACGAAGACACATTATAATTTATCTCAGTCATTACTGAGCGTGACTGATGCAAAAGTCAGGGCACTTTATCGTCCAGCACAACATGCAAGGGATCAGGAACAGTCTCATAGACGGACTGATATTTATGAATCCATTACTTGAAGTTAGGGGGGGTGAGTTGTTTCTGGAACACAATTTTTTTCTTATATGTTCAAATCCTCTTCAGAAAGCTTTTTCTCTTTCCATCACTACCCAACCTGCCTGCCCGTGCTCTCACTGCGCATGACGGAGACACATACAGTGCTGAAGCAGAGATAATAGACAAAAGTTAGCAAGTGAGTCATGGAATAGCAGTCATCAGCCAGTGCACGATCATGTGTTTTGTGGGCGTTGCATTGACAAGAGGAGGGGGTGGGATGTTTCAAAGTGTAGCCTACTCTTGCTAGCTTTTCTAGGATTACCAACCCCAGCTATAATGTGAAGATAACCAAACACACATGTGACATGGCACATATTCTAAAGTTTGTGTTAAATCAAGCATATAGCACTGATTTGTTTCTGGTGGTTTATTGTTAAGCACTTGCTGTGGGCTTGAGGGAACTTGTGGTGGGGGGTCAACAAGGGTTTAGGCCCCCCAAGCAATTCAATCTAGAACTACTTACAGGCTGCAGTGAAGACAAGTATTAACTTTTCACATTAATATGTCGACTCAAATCCAACCCTACAGAATGTGCTGAAAAGCAAATACAGAACACACGTCAGACTCCAGGATGCAGCAGAAATATGATGCACAAATTCTTCCTGAAAACACAACTGAGGCATATGGGAGCTGTATCAATAAGAGACTGCAGTTTTCTCTCTATTACACATTTTAAGGTCATCTGTTAAAAGGGAGAAGAGAAACCTTACCACCTACAGCCTCTGTTCAATATTTCAATATGAACGGCTAAGTTCAAGGAGAAGGGTGTGGGGGTGGGGGCACTGCAGGGCTCAATGAAACGATTAAGCTTGGATGGAGGAACTGTGCACTGTCGCCTAAATGAAACAAACCTCTGTAACGGAAATGACAGTTTGGGATGATGCAATCTTAATTGAAAGTGAGTTAAGGGGAGCGACTAAATAGACTGATTAAATACACATCATTGAGTGTGAGGTCACAAGACAGGTTGCAAGACAAGACCATGCATTGTGGGATCCACCCTTTCTGTTGGGTGTACAGCACTGAGAAAAATCAGGCAGTATCCTGGAGTGGTCCTTAACAGGAAATAACCACTCAGACAAAGTAGAGTTCCCAACCGGACTAGGAACCACCTCCTGAGGACTTATCAGGTATTTAGTTATATGTGAGGTCAATATATACACACTGTCTGGTTTTTCTTACTACACACACACATCATGCAGTTCACACAAACACGCACACAGAAAAGGCCGTTTATAAATCAAGTCAAAGCAGCAGCACGTATGCTTCAAAGTCATCTCTGAATCGCTTATCCACTCATTGAACCACACTATACGAATACCAATTGATAGTCCTCCATCATATCGCTCAGAGAGAGGTACAAAAAGAGAGGGACACAGTGAGAGAGGTAGACAGAGAGTGGAAGAGAGAGAGAGACACACACACACAAAATACTTATTTATACCTTTCATTCTTGTGTAAGATGAAGAACACACTGCAATAATATGGGCATTTACACATACAGTATATCAATATATGAATGCATTGAGTCACTCTTTCACTCACTCATTCATTCACACACACACACACACACTCATACACGCAAGAGTGTCCCAGAGCTGCAAGATAAGAGAAGAGAGTGTTCTGGAGAGAAAGCTTCCTCATTGGTGTGCAAGGCTGCACATGTTCCAACCCTCCCGTGTGTGTGTGTGTGTGTGTGTGTGTGTGTGTGTGTGTGTGTGTGTGTGTGTGTGTGTGTGTGTGTGGCACTCTTTCCTTCACTGCCACTAAAAAGACACAGAGGACCTATTGTGCCCAAGGAAGGAAAATCACTCCATTTTCAGAGAAAGGAAAGGAATGAACAGCTCTCTCTCTCCCTCCTTCCGTTCATCTCTCCTGACCTCTCTCGCTCCTTCCCTCTCTCCTTCCCTGCCTCTCACGCTCTCTCTTTCTTCCTCCCCTCCCATTCACACAGCAGCTGAAATGGTGAAGCTTGTTAAAAAAGGGGAGCCCAGATGACAGCGTTCACAGCTTTGCTTACCGCAGCATCTCCCCTGCTCGCCGGGTGCCTTCGAAACCACAGATGAAAGCAACTCGATTCTCTGCATCATAAAAAAAAAGTTACAGCACTAAGGGGCCACAAGTGAAAGCACAAAGGGAGAAAAAGAAATGGGAGGCAGGAAAGTGGAGAAAAAATCCCAGGGTTTGGAGTTAATGAGGTGTTTCATGCAGCATTCACAGCAAAGCAACATTAAAGGAGGATGTTTTTCAGGTGCAAAGAGCGTCACCTCATTCGCTCTGGATGAGAATTTTGTTGCAAACAATGTTATCCAAACACTGAGCTTTCTAACTGGTAATAGTAGTTGGTTGAAATAATCTATTATGGAACAATTGTGAAGTTGACAGGGACTCGCTAACGTGAGTTGCCTAGTTCTTACGAGATGGATGTGAATGTGCCTCTGTTGTCCACATTATCAGTATTATTTTTTTGGGCCATCACTCATGGTGCTAACTTTGCAACACAACTAGAAACCGTAAACAGGTTAAAACAATCTTACTTGGAAGAGAGGACTACAATAAATGCAATTACTACTACCTAAACTGCCTGTTGTTAATAGCCGTTAAAATTAGTACACTGACTTCCTGGTTGAACCTTACTGTAGTTGAGAGTATGAATTCTCAGCTGGTCTTGGGTGAGAACAAACTGCTTTTTAAGAATTTCCCCACTTAACCAGACATAAAAGGAACAAAAAAGGATATACCTCGGTGTACATATCGCATCATCTATGTAGAGTATGTTGTTAAGTATGTTGCTTCTTGCAAACTGTACATACACATTGTACAAACAGTACACACAGCCGACAGTGAGGAATTAGGGCAAACGGAGTGATTCCCTGTGTAATGAGGCATCACTGCAGACAATGTGGATTCAAGCTTCAGTTTAACTGACGGCTTTGATTACCCGGTCAAGGTAATCAAAGCTAAACTGAATAAATATTTATTTAACTAACTTAAAGGTCCAGTGTGTAAGGTGTGATTAAGGTGTAAGGGATCTATTGACAGAAATTTACTATAAAATAATCCTATTGATGTTTTCAAGAGTGTGTTTCATCTAAATGATACCAATTGTTGTTTTATTTACCCTAGAATGGGCCCTTTATAATGAAATACTTTATATTTGCATCAGGGGGATCTTCTCTACGGAGGCCGCCATGTTTCTTGTAGTAGCCCAGACTTGACCAACTAAACAGCCTTTGAGTTTTTATGACAACTGAAGGTTACCACAGGTTCTCTTTCATGTTTCGAATGAGGTGAGGGGTATTCAGCTGCAACATGTAACTTCACCACTTTGCCATTAAATTCTACCCACTGCAACTTTAAATATAAAGACACTTCCAGTCTAATAAACAACAAGGTTTTGACTATGGAACAGAAAAGTAAATCTGCTAAAAATCCCTGGATGTTTGCTGTGGACCAATTTCTAGCTATTTAAAACATTGTGTGTTTCTTGAAAAATGTAAATTGTGTGTGTATGTATGTATGTATGTATGTATATATATAGATATATGTGGAGAACAAAAATGACAACTAAAGCCAGAAGACACAACCAGCCTGAATGCAAAACTCAGGGACTTTCCCAAAGCCCCTCCACACAACGCTTTGACTACCTCAACCTCAAAGAAGTGAAAAAAACTTGTTCCTTTAGCAGGGGCCTGTTACCGGCAACATTTCAGCACCTTGGACAGCTACACATTAGCCTGCAGAGATCCAGAGGGTGGGGTCAAGAACAAGAGGAGGTGGGGAAGGAGGATGAGGACAGGGGGTGGCGACTGGGAGGCCATTCACAGAGCATACAAAGAACTAATGTCAACTTGAGTTGAAGGACAGAAAAGAGAATTAGCATTACAGCGGGCAGCGCAGTTCATCCATGTCACAAGGCAGCGGGAAGGCCTGGAAATACACAGGGGATCGCCATCATGCACCCGTGGGCTCAAATGTTTGGCGTGTTTGAACTGCAGATTATAGAGAAACGCAGTGTTTCCGGGTCTTGAGCAGTATCACTCCTTTTTGCTGCAGACCACATTTTCCTGTACTACTCGTTCACAGCAGCAATGCAGCACAGTCAATTCCTATCCTGACAACAATCCATCCACAAGTCACTCGAGAAGCAGCAGCTGCAACATTCATCAGTGTACATAAAGGAAGTCGTTGCTGTATGTGTTTGACGAGATGCTTTCCAGCGTGCTCGCTTTGCTGCAGACTACCTTCAATTTTCAGCACAGGCATATTCTCCTTTACTCGTTATCCACAAGGGGTTATCCACTACTGTTAATTGCTGTGGGCACTGATAATTCTTCTCTCCTGTAAAAGTATGCTGCCCAAGAAGCAACACAACATCATCAATCTACGTACATCTCATGAGAACAAAGATCTTTTTTTTAAACCAATACAATCACTGTTCAGCCCCCAGTGATGTTCGGACACATGCTTGTCCCTGCTTATAAACAAATATCGACCGTCCACATCAAATGTTAGTGTTGTCTGTGCATCGTCAGGATGAATGAAGGGGAGATGTTCAGAGGGAGGAGGAAGAGTTTGGAGAAAAGCTTGAAACAATGTGTTGGGCAGAAGAAAGGAGGCCAGAGCAGATATCAGTGAATGCAAAAGGAGCAAAGGAAAAAAGCAAAAACAAAGAAAAAGCACCTCATCAATCATTAGAGGAGCCGTCATATTTCAGTGGAGAGAGAGAACAAGGAGATGCGGGTTAACTCTATTTGCATTTCTCTGGCTCCCACCACACGCGTACACACCCACACCCACACCCACACACACACACACACACACACACACACACACACACACACACACACACACACACACACACACACACACACACACACACATTAGAGCAGCCCACAGCCCACCGCAGCATCCAAAAATAATCATGCACAGTCTTAACAAATTTTACCTCACGCTCGGGATCTTGACAAAGTGCTTCAGTGAAAATTTAATGGCGCCATTTTTTTCCACGCTGTATTGCTCCCTTATAGCATACAATGTTCTCAAGAAGTTGTACATCTCCAAAGACACATCATACTGAAAGCAAAATAACATGATTCTCCCTGTCAACAATATCATTTCACACTCAGTCTCAAGTTCAGTGTTTTTTTTTTCAATTTGACATTTTACATAAAGATTTGATTCTTTAAAATACAACACTTTCAGAAAAAAGAAACATTTCCATTTTGCAGAGAGTTGGTAAAATAGTTGAGTGCAAAGGCACTTTCTGGAGTAAGATTTTGCCGCTTATTGGATTTCAAAAAGATTTTTCTTTTAAGGTCTAACACTCACGTTTTATCTGTGTGTGCTAACTATGTACAGGAATGTCGATCTGTAGCATTTCCTCTTCTACAAAGAATAATTATTTCATACTTTTTTCAGTTTTTTCTTTTTTTAACAGGGAAAATAAAATACAGTTTTATGAAAAGCACAAAGCCGTATTTGTACACAATCCTGCCTATTATATACCTGCTGTCGTCAAAGTCTTTTAGAACTTCATTTTTCAGAAAGAAGAAATAATTTATACCTTCCAGGAGAAAAAATAGAACTGCATAATAATATAATTCTTATACTCCTTTTATACATTTTGAAAAGAAAATGGAGAAGAAAAGGAAGAGAGAAAAAAGATCATCAAGGCTTCAGTTCACTTCCAGTCAATCTTGTGGGATTGAACACGGATAGATAAGATAGATATATAGAGAGGGCTATTATTAGAGTAATTGCATGGTTATTATGAATTGGGGGGGGGGGGGGTCTTGTTGCTATCTTACAGTTGGCTCATCGCAGTCTGTTTCTCCAGAACCTCCAGGTAGTCTGGTTCTGTTTTTAGCTTTCCAGGGAGCAGAAGTGGGTGCTCATTGTTTCTGGATGGGTGATCGGCCCCGTAGAATTTCCTGGGGGTCCCGTACAGCACAGTTTTGTTGTACCTGTCCTGGTTGGTGACATGCCGCCGGGCTGTAGCAACCTCGTAGGGGGGCACGATGCAAGGTCTCTTAGGTAAAGTGCAAAAGTTGTAATTGAAAGGAGGGGCACCTGCAGCTGTGGGCAGCTCTTTGTTGGGCCTCTCCCCTAAGTTTTGATACAGCATCTCAGGAGGCTCTGGGGACAAACCACATGATGTCGGGGATTTATCCATAAAATCCACTGTGCTGATGGTGTAGGTCCCCGGGCTGCGGGTGAGGACATCATCCTTCTTTGCTTCCAGGGGCCCGAAGCTAAGCTCCTTCAGATTACGGTAATAAGCCACTTGCTCACCATCCTTCTGCATGTAAATGGGGTTTTGGCACATGGAGCCCACAGGTGGGGGGATGTAGTTATACATGTGTGTTTCAGAGGTTTTGTCTTGGGTTGGTTCTGGAGTGTAGGAACCATATTGCACTTGGAAAGAGTTGAGATCTAAGTTGTTGGCACCTGTGGGCACGTGTTCTACCCCTTTGCGCCGTTTTAGAACAAAAACAAAGAGCCCTGCGCCAAAGCATACTGAAAGGATGAAAACAACGAGGAGCCCAAGAATCAGGACTGAAAGTGGGACCTCAGGGTGTAAGTCAGGGGTGTGGAGTCTGGATTCAGTGGGGCTGACAGAACTAAAAGAAGAGGAAGAAGAAGCAGAAGAGGGGCTGGTGGCTTCAGTGCCAGGGCTTATTAACGTAGGTTTTTTTGTAGGGGGGGCATATTGTGGTGGGGGCACCTCACTAGGCTCAGGGCATATGGCCTCATTGCGAAGCGAGCGCAGCAGGCGACCCGCGTGCTTCGAGGGTGAATCACATGTGATTTCGTTAACCACCACACTGGTACTGGACAGCTCCATCCAGTTTTTGAGCGCCATAATCTCGCAGGTACAGTCCCAGGGATTCTCCTGCAGGTCAATCTGTATGAAGGCTGAGAGCTGGTCCAGAACACCTTTAACTGGAAGGTAGGAGAAATGATTATTCCGCAGGTTGAGCCTTGTTAACATGGTTCCTCCAAAAACATTGTCCGGGAGTGACCGTAATAGATTGTTGTTGAGAAACAGCAGCTGCAGGTTATGCAGAGCATTGAATGTTTGTGGAAAAATGTCCTTGATGATGTTGTATTCCAAATACAGATACTGGAGCGACTGCAGACCAGCAAAAAGAGATTGAGTAAGTGATTCAATGTAATTCCCATTGAGATAGAGACGTCTGAGGTTTGTCAGATTCTCAAATGCCCCCTCCTGAATCACTGCGATCCTGTTGTTTCCTAAATGGAGCAGCTCCAGTGAGCTGTACTCAGTCAGATCGGTTCTGTAAATGACTTGCAAGTAGTTACCAGTCAGGTGGAGTTTCTTTGGGTAGGACGGCTTGGGGTTGAGCTCACTGATGTTATGCAGCTTCCTTTCCTGGCAGTTAATGTTCAGTCCGCTGTCAGGGTTTTGTGATGTGCACACGCACACACTGGGACACAGCATGGGCACAGGGGAGCGGGTCTGGTAAACCATTATGGGCCCAAAGACGTGTTTGTCCTTTGAGATGCGAGCAGTGGGCCTATAGCGCATTTTTGGTGGGCGGGATGCTTTTGGGGCACGGGTGGGGGTGACCATGCCGGGTTGGTATGTCGGGGGAAGGGCTCCTTGAAAGTGAGAGTCAGAGGGGGGGTGCACACGCTCGCCAGCATTCCTGCGCGGGCACAGATCCTGCTTTATGAGCTGGGTGATGTCTTTACCATGCAGCCTGAACGGTGTCTCACACACTATGTCCCCCACGAAGACAGAGATAGTGTCTAACCAGGATTTGAGAGGAATTAGATCACAGGTGCAATTCCAGGGGTTCTCCTCCAGCTGGATCTCCATGATGCCGCCTATGTGCTCCAGGACCCCGGCAAATGGCAGCATCTTAAGCCGGTTGCCACGTAAATCCAAGTGGGTAAGGAGCACAAAGCGGAAAATATTAGGGGGCAAAGACAACAACAGGTTATCATTAAGGATCAACACTTTGAGTTTATTCAGCTTACTGAAAGCCCCCGGCTCTATGGCGCTGATATAATTATAGTCTGCCTGTAAATACTCCAAACTCTCCAGTCCTGCAAAGGTGTCCTCTTTAATCACCTCTAGGTTGTTGTTGTTCAAATGGAGCCGCTTCAGAAAGCGAAGCCCGTTAAAAGCCCCGGTTCGGATCTCCTGCAATCCATTATTCCCCAGATGCAGTGAGGTGACATTGCCATAACTGACAAACTCATTGGCACCGAGCCGTGACAGGAAGTTTCCATTAAGAAAGAAATGGGAGATTTTGTTTGCTGGTGCCTGGAACTGACTGACGGTGGTAAATCCTTTATTCTCGCAGTTGATGTTCAGTATGTTCTCCCGCTCCTCGCAGGCGCAGCGGGTCTTGCAGATGTCTTTGGAGGCTGAAGTTTTGCGGCTCTCCGTTTCGGAACGTGACAGGCTAGTGACCGTGAGGACGCTCAGCAGTAGGACGCTGCTCAGCATTTTTACGGCCGAAAATGGTCGCTGAAATACAGATCCAGCATTTAACTTTGCAGCGTTAGGCTCGGGTGGAGAGAAAAAAATCGGGGGAGTTCTCACAGTAGAGAGAGAGGGTAAAAAGAGGCAGAGGCGCACTCTCTCACATACACACAAAAACACTTACAGACACAAGCACACAGGCGCAGAAGACAGGCGCACCGCTGTTATCTGGTGTTAAAAAGGGACCGTGACGCACCAGACGTGTGCAAATCTCTCCATTGCCCTTCACTCTGAAATACAAAATCCGTCCCAAAAAAAATCAATCCTTGAAAGGAAGAAAAGTGACACCACCGCAAATCACCGGGCTCCTGTGTGGCGGTGGCTGGACTTGGCACATTGTCAGAGCCAGAGGAGACTCGGAGGGAGAAAAAGCCGCTTACTGCAACCCCCCTTTTTTCCTTATAGAGAGCGCCAATTTATTCAGTGGCTTCATGCAGATCACCGGCAGCTGCAGCCAAACACCCAGAGACAGATACAGGCTGCAAAACGCTCCCTCTGTCCCCACCCACACTTAAAAAGCGCTTCATGTTGTTGTCCAAGCAAAAAGAACAAAAAAAACCCACTAACTCTTTTTTGTTAAAGATCCAGAAATAATGCGCCAAGACGCACCATGACGCACAGCCAGCGTTCCTTAGCGTCTTCTCCAACAGAAGGAAGAGCAGCAAAAGTGCGGTGGATTGTGGAAAAGAGGAGGAAAACGGAGCGCGGTGAGACAGAGATGAGACTTATATTCCTGGAGCCGAGGCATAACTACACAGACATACAGCTTCTACTGTGCTGTCTCCCCTACTCCTCCGCTCCGCACGGCGAGAGCAGCACTGAGCGTCTGCTGCTGCCGCTGCTCCACTGCGTTAGTCTCTGCGCGTGCGTGCATGCGCGCGCGCGCGCGTGTGTGAGTGTGTGTGTGTGTGTGTGTGTGAGAGAGAGAGAGGAGCCAAGGGGCCGTTACGTCACCGACACGGTCAACATGAACACACACAATCTCTCTCTCTCTCACTCTCTCTCTCACATATACACACACACACACTGGGTCATTAAAACAAGAAACCACCATCCTTAAAATCTGTTTTATCAGTTCCTTGGATCAAATTCCAATTAAACTCAAATGAAAAATCAGCCACTAAAAATATTTCAATTTTGTCAAATCAACCAAATTATTGTTATTGTTCTATTTGTTATAATCAACTTTCCATTTGGTTTCAGAATTTGACAATCGATCTTTTCAAGAATAAAAACCATTTAAATACTCACGTAAACTTGGAGCAGTAACATTTTGTGACTCATCACGTGTAATTGGTTCATTTGAACCATTTAAATTTATTTTAGAGCAGCCATATGTTTAGCATATTACAGCCTTCACATATCTGCTACAACTGCAAATAATCATGTGATTTATCAATATACCTCCCATGCGTGATGTGATGCTCCAGTGTAGTCAGTATATCTTTTTTAAATGTATTTATGAATTTGGTTTCTAACCCATGACTCCACTAGGAGGCAGGAAAGGCCTCTATTCAGGATCCCAGCATCTCACTCATTATTCCTTCCATTTACCAGTGTCTGTCTTTTCGCACTCATCTATCATGTCAGTGAATGACACTTAAAGCGCAAGGTAAGGCATTTTCTGACATTCCAGAGAAAAAGGAACAGTGATGAATATAATCATCACATAATCTAACATGATTTATAATATGTATTGTATGCATGTCTTTTAAAGGCTCCAAACAGTTTGTATAATATAAATGAAACATTTCTTAAGTAATTAATTTAAAATTAAATGTTAATGTTAAATGCTAAAATTTTTGATAATTGTTTGAAACGTTACACTTCTCAGGCTTAAAAGATACTAATTATATCCATATATGATAAGACATTAACATTAACAACACTATATTTTGTATTTGAACTGAATTATTAGTTATCTTCCTTTTATATATTTTTA